>QKNR01013556.1:15457-25526 GCA_028031935.1 Paedocypris micromegethes | reverse complement strand
CTGGGAGGAGCATAGGGAAGAGAGAGAAGGCACAACACAGCACATCTCCACACCCACAGAGCATACCATTCACTCACTGAAAATGAACACGTCCCAGGACGTAACACCCCCACCACTAAAAGTTTTTTCCTTTTTTTGTGTGCCCTACACAGAAGGGAGAAGGAAAAAGAGAAAAAACAAATACACACACTCTACACACACACTTTCAGCATCCTTAGTTCCCGACAGAGCAT
Source organism: Paedocypris micromegethes (assembly GCA_028031935.1). Taxonomy (NCBI): domain Eukaryota; kingdom Metazoa; phylum Chordata; class Actinopteri; order Cypriniformes; genus Paedocypris; species Paedocypris micromegethes. Next base: position 25,293 of record QKNR01013556.1, on the reverse strand, counting down.
CCGCAAAAACATTTTCAGACCCTTTCTTAGATGACAAAGTTTAAGGCCATACTTCTGTAGAACTATAGCCCACCGCATCAACCATTGTGTGGCTTGACATCTGGGCCTGAGAAGTTGACTGGTTGCTGTCGGTGCACACATGAGGGACGGCATGACCTCCCACCCAAACAGCAAAGAGCAGCAACAGAGCAAGAGTTGCGCAGATGGCTTGAAACTTGACGGTGCGCAAAAGAACTGCTTCAGGGAACCTAGTTGCAGGACACATAAGAGTCAGTAGACATTGGATACCACCGCTGGTTTTGGGTGGCGGGGCTACACAATCAACCCCCAACCGCTCATGTGGTTCGGCCATTATCTGCGCAGGATGTATCAGAGCAACAGGGATCTTCTGATTCAGTTTGCCACCTTTTTGACGTACCTCACAAGTTGTGCAACACTCGGCTACTGAGGACTTTGAGCAACTCTCTTCAGGGTCTGGTTTACAGGTTAGAAGATCAGGGTCACTTTGCAAAGACGAGTTAAGGTTTACATCTTCACAGTTGAACTGGGGCTGAGTCTGAGTGGCAGCACACACTGGATCTGTAGATGCGAAGTTGAACTTTGGGGAAGAACTGGAAATTTCAATTTCATCTTTGCTTGTTACCACTGGTCTAGGGAAAACGTGACCACCTGCCAAATCATTTCCCAACACTAGACCCACACCAGCAAATGGTAACTGCTCAAGCACCCCGAGGTTGACCATTCCATTTACAAGATCCGATTTTAGATTTACCCGATGAAGAGGAACACTTTCACCCCCCATCTCAATACCACGAACTACAACGTCTGCACCGGTGTATGTCTTTTCACAGAAGGGTAGTAACTCTCTTAAAATGAAGGACTGTGTTGAGCCGGTATCACGCAAAATTACAACCGGCTGTTGAGCGGTTTCAGACAAAGAAACATAGCCAGGAAGTAAAAACGGTTGTATGCATTTATCCTGATTTTTAGCCACAGCACAAACCAGGGTGGCTTTTTCAGTTTTGGCCTCAACATTCTTTTTTTCCCAAGCTGGACACTCTGCAATCAGATGTCCTTTATCAAGGCAGAAAAAACATGAACGTCCATCTCTTTCCCTGAAAGAGGTAGAGGTCCCATTCCGATTTCCGTTACCTTTCGTCATGGGCAGCGGCCTACGTGAAAAAGCTTGCATAGTGTCTCTACGAGTGAGACAAACGTTTGACGACCGACTCGATGGAAAAACATTTTGGTGCGTCAAAACAAATTCGTCGGCTAATACAGCAGCGTCCACTAATTTTGTTACTTTGAGTTCATTCAAGTGAACAACGATACCCTCCACAAGACAACTTTTGAAGTCTTCCAGTAAGATTAATTCTTGCAACTGCTCAAATGTTGTAATCTTACTGGAATGACACCATTTTTCAAAAAGAACTCTTTTCTCTCTCGAAAACTCAACAAAGGTTTGTCTCTCTGACATTGAGTGGCCTCGAAACTTTTGTCGATACGCCTCAGGGACCAATTCATAAGCACGGAGAACGGTAGTTTTAACAACCTCGTAATCGAGCGACTGTTCGATTGGCAGCTACGCACAAATTTCTTGGGCCTTTCCTGTCAAACTGCACTGTAATAACAGTGCCCACATATCAGTCGGCCATTTCAGTTTACCTGCTATCCGTTCAAAAGCAACAAAATACGAGTCCACTTCCGACTCACGAAAAGGAGGAACAAGCTTGATGTATTTGCTAACATCAAAAGCTTGATCGCTTCCCTCTACAGGCCTTGCCGGAGAAACTGTTGGAGATGAAATTGATGCAGGAGGTCTCGAACGTGCTAGAGGAATTGGGTGTCTCCCTTCCTCAGCTTTTAACATTTGCTCGCGCATTTTAACCTCTCTTTCAGTCTCTGCCTCTATTAGTCGGAGTTGTAAATGGAGATTTGCATTTTCTTCTTGTTTCAATCGAAGATCTAATTCTTTTAGACGGAGAGCCAAGACAGAATTAACGCCAGCACTTTCAGGGATATTAATTCCAGAAACTGCCTCCTCAGTCATGGCTTCTGCCGTGACTGCAGGCTGATCCTCACCTTCTGGTAAAATACCACTGTTCACAAGCTGTGCAAAAAGCAAATCCTTAATTACTTGCTTTCGCTCGTCTTTTGGAACTACTATTTTAAAGAACTCTGCGATCGCAACCAAATCTTTTTTCCTACACTTTTCGAAGACCTCTGTGGTAGGAGAAAGAGAAAATTCCACCAAATCAAAGTCCATTTCTACCACCACAAAGATTCTCCTCTTCACCCAACAAAGTCAGTGAGACCAAATTTTTCAAGAAAGAAAAGAGATTCTACTCACCAAATCAACAATTGCTAACGAGCCACCACCTGTTACACTTGTTAACTCATCACCCAGAGCGCTCCCGGACGAGCCCCCACTTGTTACGATCCCCTCTAGTCTAGGGGTTTGAGAGGAGAAGTAACAAAATAAAACAAAATATGGAGTTCGGAAAAATATAAAAAAAAATGTTTAAAAAGAAATTGAATTGTGGCAACACACTTCAGTTCTGTCCCAAAGCGAAGGAAACTCACCACAGATTACACAAATCAAAATATTTATTGATACAAGGAAACTTAAAAGGCAAAAATGGAAATAACTGGAAGCAATGGCTCAGGAGAGAGCAAGGCCTAAAACAACAAACAAAAACACAGTTCTAACTAAAATTTTCTTATCTGGCTTACCTACCAAACAAAAGGAAAAATAAACACAGCAAACTTCCCTCACCTCCCTAACTAACCAAAAACAGGGATGAAGGTTTCAGCAAAAGAAATAGGCACTCTCTCCCTACGCTTCCCTAACTAAACTAAGAAACACACACACACACACACACACACACACACACACACGTCAGGATTCAACAGTGTCGACTCACCACACCTGGTTACGTCAAATCACACAGCCACTAGTTTCTAACCCCACTGGGCATCCAAGTTTTACACACACTTTAGGATGTTCACATACATCACAAACACATTGGTTGGCTTTGGAGCAGGAGAGAAGTGTGCCTCCTCCAGCCAGGCTTCAACTCCTTTTAAAAGGTGACAGCTCACTCTTCAACATGATGGCGTAACGAAGGACAGGTGGAACTGCTTCCGCCTGGGAGGAGCATAGGGAAGAGAGAGAAGGCACAACACAGCACATCTCCACACCCACAGAGCATACCATTCACTCACTGAAAATGAACACGTCCCAGGACGTAACACCCGCAAATATAAGCACCCCCCCTTGATTTTTCAGGCAGAAAATTAAAAAGAAAACAGTTTCTGGTTCTATTACGTTAATGTTCTCTTAAAAATACAATTTTTTCTTTATTTAACAAACATAACTTGTGACTCGTATCATTTTGATATCATTTCACTTAATACAACAATAATAAAAAATAATAGATAACAAAAAGTCGATTATACTATTTAGAACTTCATTTCCCAAGATGCTTTGCTCTCCAGTCAGACTCCGCACATGCCCAGAGCAATTTTTTCAAACTCAGGTCTGTTTCAAGCTCTCTGTTTGTTGTAATATGAAATATTGTACTGTATTTAGTATAATCTTACTTTTTCCATTGTTATTTTGTCTCTGTTAAGTGTCGTGCGATTCTAATGTTTCTTAATTTCTGTTATTGAGCCAATAAAAACTTATACTGTACGTTCGTCTGCCTACGGACTATTGTTAAACATTATATAGACTTTTTTTTGGAAGTTTAGTATAGAAAGTTTTTGAGCGTCGAAATTCGGGAAAAAAAAGGGGTGCTTATATTCGCGTAGATTCTAGATACAAACCTGAAACCAGTTTGCGTTTGGGGTTCTCGTGTTTTCGGTATTATCTCGGATATTGTCTAAATATTATCTAAACTCAAATCTCGTGTTTTACTTCAACGTCCTATTTTTACAATCCTAATCTTGTATCTCAAGTAATTTTTGTGAACCCAGTGTCATATCTCTTCATATCTTGTTTGGGTGATCTGATCTCATCTCATGTCCTGAGAAGGATCTCTTCACAACTTGAGTTATTTGTATTCTAGAGCTGAGACACGTAAAGCTGATTGCAGACGAAAGTCAAGGGAAAATATATTCCTTTTTCTCGGAGGAAAACTCAGAAAGTCCGCCTGAGATGTGGATCTCTCGGGTCTCCCAGAGCTGCACGGTGAGTAGGAACTCATGACATTCATTCTGGTTTACATTTATTTTCATAAATATTTATTTATGAAATTATTTTCATTCAGAAGGTTTTTCCCTTAAATCTGTCTTAATAGTTGCCTCAACTCAACGTTTTCAAAGATATATTTGCTACACTGCAAAAATAAGTAAAGAAATAAATATTTCTTGACAAGCCAAAGGATCTTAAAAGGACACAAAAATTTTGGTTTTTTTAGACAAGATAAATTAACCAGCTTAGAATTAAGAGTAAAAGATTAATTTGCTTGTTTTAAGAAAATTGGACTTGTTTCAAGCTGTCTTACCAAGTAAAATTTTCTCACCCCATTGGCAGATACTTTTACTTGATTTGAGTCTTTTTTACTCATTTACTGTCGTTTTTTAATTTCTTATTTTTACGTGCATTTTTTGCAGTGTAGCGTCCATCACCTCTCATACACGTAATTTTGTAGATAAAATGCTCGCATAAAATAACAGCGGGCAAAGTAGGAACAGCTGAGCACAGTGACGTGATTTTTGAACACGCATGCGCAGCGTAGGAAAGTCTGAGCTGTAGGAAAAAAAGTCCGAACACCTGCTGAAATGGTACTTGATTATTCTAGTCTAGAGAGAAAGGAGAAACCAAAGTGAGGAGAGTGGCGTTCTACAGTAAAAGTCAAGTAAAGTCAAGTGAAATTGTCAAAATGTCAAACTATGTCAAAATCGGTGCTCCATGGTCCGCGAACCAAAGAATGGAATCAGATTAGTGACAAAAATATCAAAAGTAAACAAATGTATTGAGAAAAACTAACGGAAGAAATTCACAATTTTGTTGTTTTTTTTTTATCATTATCTTTGTTCAAGCGAATCGTCACGTTTTCGTCAGGCAGCACTTTGACCAGTAAGGCTGCATTTTCGTTCTAAATCGGCTCAATTAGCAGTTGCTCACACACACACACCATTGTAGTATTGGCAAAACTTGGTGTGATATCCGCGACAATATGTTTCATGACATTAAACTCTGACTCCAAGAATCACACACACAAGACTGTTGCATCTCGCCCTCTACAGGTGAAAACAAGTATAACTTCAATACGAATAGAATAGAATTGAATGTCTTTATTGTCAGTCAAACCTAGGAACAATCTTGGTACATGATTTTTTTATTTTTGCAATGTTAAGTGCAATGAAATCTGACGCGTTATAGCGGTTATTTTCTCTAAATGCAAAGTTTATTAAAACACCGCATTTTACCGGTTACTTTCTATAAAATTTAAGAATTTAAGATATAGTAAAAATGCTTTATTATGAACCAGTAAAAGAGTAAAGATGCTCGGCGCTTTATATATTATTTGCTTCTAATGTTTCTGATGACGTGCACGCGCTAAGAAGAGATGCTTCTGATTGTTTCTGATTTTTTCATTTCAAACTGTAGAAATGTCTTTGTTCAAAGTATAAACGAGGAAATGTAATATATTCAAATATGTATTAATAAGTACCATTAAAAATGTTATGATCTAAAATGCATGCTTAAATGCACGTCTTTGTCATAGTGATATTTATAGCCATATCTTTAACACCAAATACCAATCAATAAAAAGCCACAATTCTCTTACATATTCACACGTGCGCTTTGAGACAGTTAAAACTGTGAAAAGCGCCTTACAAATGCTCTGAACTCGAACTTAAATACAAATAAATACTAATATATGTTAATACCAATTTCAAAAACTAAAATCTGACTCTACGGCGTTGTAGAATGATCCCAAATAGAAAGAAGCCAACAGTTAGACGTGTACGTGTCTGTCTGAATAACTACGAGTTGGTGGTACTGCTTCAGAATGATCGCGGCGGGCCGAAGAATCAGCTCCAGATGAGCTGGACATCCTCCATCTACACTCGTCTGGTGTGTGGCTACTTCTCTCGCCTCATACACATGGACACGCTGCAAACAGACCACACCACCCGCATCTACGCCCTCTTCACCAACCACTGGTGAGTCTGTCACCAACGTCTCCAAATTTACACATTTTCAAAATCGACAGTGCATTTGTTAAAATAAAACCATGTCCATTTATCTTTCTTACTCATTAATTATTAGCCTCAAACGGTTTTTGACAGAACCGCCAAACGTCTTTGACTTACAGGAACTTGGAGTCAATTTCGAAACTGAAGCACTTTGGCAAAAAAACAAAATCTGCCAAATCAGTTTGGTTAAATTACCTCATAATCGATCGTACATTTAAATCGCTTGTACATCCCATTTTCACACAAACAATCATCATCTTCATCATCATCATCATGTGACTTTAAGCTATTGATTTTTCAGGCACAAAATTACAATTCTATTAATAAGCGTCACAGACTCTGGTTCCTAGCCGAGACGGTCTCTTATTTTGAAACTTCCAGTTTTACTTTGTTTACCTTACCGATTTCTTCCGTGATTGCGTCACCTTCGTTACTTCGTTCAAAGTATAGATACTAGAGTTAAAAAGTACTTCTGTGGAAGTAAAAGTAAAATGCCCAATATTTTACTAAAGTAAAAGTAGCATTACTAATACTGAAAAAACTACTTTTAAGTATAAAAGTAAAAGTAATGCAAGAGAAAAATGCCATTATAGAATTATATTGTTTCATTAAAATGTTTTTGTAATTAATTTGAAAATGAATGCAATTTATTACAAAGCTTCTTGTGGCCTCAAGACACAAAATCAAACAGGCTTCTCGGAGGTTGATAAATCTGTAAAAACTTTTTTTAGATCGATTCAACACGGAAATAGAATTAACCGAAATGAAATGAAACGTTTTGAAAAAGTTTATATATTTGCTTAAAAAAATAAGAAGTAGAAGTGAAAAATAAATACTCTAGTAAAGTAAAAGTAGGCCAAATTTCTACTTAAGTAAGGTAACAAAGTAGTATTACTTCGTTACTTGACACCTCTGCCTACGCCTGCATTTTTTTCCCGGACTGTTTTTGTGTGACGCTTGTTTGACCTGATTGCTTCGTACCGACCTCTGCCTGCCTGACCACGTTTTTTGTGAATTCAAGTTCTGTTAACCCTCCGAACACCTCGTCCATACTGTGCATGTGGGTCCGTTCACGCAGTGGCTAAACTGGCTAAAACGTCTTTTAACAACACTTATTTAGTTTTTTTTAATCTTGTCTAACTTGTGACTCTTTTACTTGGAAAAAAAGATTTTAAAAAACATAAATATTATTTCTAAATGTAGTAGAGTATATCTCCAGTAGGGGATGCTGTGAATCCACTTGCTATGTCCATATATGGGCGTACCGCGGTTTTCACGGTAGCAGACAGACAGAGTTCAGACAGAATACAGACACAATTCCCCTTTTTTTTGCATGTCATTTAATTCATTTTTATTTCCTCCAGTGTTATTTAGCCACTGCTAAGAGTCGCTGCGTGGGTTTTTCACTAAATTTGTTATTTATGTGTATGCGTATGAGGTAAAAAGGGTGCTTAAATTTGCGTAATTACGGTGTTTTGTATTTTCAAAGATGCTATACTTTGAGGAAAGTCAGCATCTTGTGAAGAGCTCTAGATAGAAGCAGTTTGCTGACATGGTAAGACGTGAATCTGTCCTGCAGGAACATGAGCGCTGTCTGTGTGTACAACATGACGGAAGTCATCAGAGTCTTCACTTCCTCCGCTTTCCTCAACTCACCTCCAGATGAGAACCACCGGCCTGGAACGGTGAGGAGCTCCAAGATGGTGGACAAGAGTTTGCGATGTCCTTCTTTCTGTGTGTCCCAGAATCGCTGCAATTGCTCCTTCTTACAACTGAACAAGATCATGTTAATGTGTTTACGATTTAGGTTAAAGTTTAAAAGAGTTTTTAAAAAAATGCGTAAAGCAAATGCAAGCTTCTCATTGGCTCATCCAAGAAACAAGGTCTTCTCTTCTCATCACTCTCTCGCTCCAAAGCACATTTTTACTTTATCTCAAAGAAATTAATTTACTTTACACTAAAAGACTTACTTTTAATTTGGATGAAGCACACATTTTATATTAAACTGATGGAAGACAGACAATTTAACGCTTTGAGTTAGATCAGGTAGAAACAAGAATTCAAAGTAACGACACGGCTTTGGCACTCTTTACAGTGTAGTTAGGTCTTCCAAGATGGTGGACAAGAGTTTGCGATGCCCTTCTTTCTGTGTGTGCCAACTCAGTGTGTGGAGGACAGCACAAAACTCTCTCCGGACGCTGTGCAGTTCATGGAGAGTCGAGCAGAGCTGCAGGAGCCGGTGGATCCTCAGAACGGGCCGCTGATGTTCCGGAACCATCATTACACTCACATCCAGGTTCAGCAGATCAGAGACAAGACGCTGCTTCTGCTGGCGCTCGGTGAGAAACCACAACTGAAACACACACACACACACACACACACACAACTCTGGAGCTTCGGAACAAACCCACTGTATTGATCCATAATCTAGCGATCCGCCTTAAATGTAACCGCAGCGCCACCTTAATTACAGTGGACGTGGAACACATTGGCCAATTATGAACATTATGGACAGAACATTATGGAATCAGATTAGCGGCAAAAATGTCAAACGTAAATTTCTAATAAATGAACAAATTGGTTCACATTTACGTTTGTTTTTTTATTTTTCGCTTGCAATTACGTTTTTTTTTTTTTTTTCTTGCAAAAAAACAATTTCTTTCGCTTACATTTTTTTTAACGTTTGGCTTTCTGGCTAATTCCGTGCTAACTAGAATGTACTAGTCGTTGTCTTCCTGGAGCAGTGATGTAGATGGTGTCGTGTCGATCCAGACAAACTCATCACTACAAACATTTAAATAATCCGACGATGAAGGTGTTCAGCTCTTGCCAAACTCCTCCCACTCTTCCAGTCAATGACATTCTCACCGTGAATGCAGCTGTCAATCACATTCTCACCAGCCAATCAGAGTAAGGGCCGCCCCCACGTGAAACTTGGGCCAGAAATCCAAACGAAAAATACGTTTCAAACGAAAATGTAAAGATTGCAAGCAAAAAAAACGAACCTAAGTGTGAAGCATTTTCATTCGTTCATTAGAAATTTACGTTTTTTACATTTATATTTTTGGCACTAATCTGATTCCATAAAACATCTTTTTAAGATTTTTAAAAGTAGCCCTGCTTTTACGTCATAAGGTAAATAGCATTGTGAATATATGCTCTGTTCAATGTTACATAACAATACAAGGTTTCTGAATAATACTGAATTAATTTGATTTGACAGTCAAGTATTTATTATAAAATATATATATATATATATATATATATATATATATATATGGGTTAGGTGTAGCACACACACGCACACACACACACACACACATATATATACATGGTATGTGGTGTAGCTACATATAATATATACGTATATTAATAAATTATATTAAAATGTATAAATAAATATACTGTAATAATGCAAATATAAGCACCCCCTGAATTTTCAGGCACAAAAAAATAATAAATAAAAAATTTGACAAAGCACTGCTCTGTCTCAGACGAATATCCAAGGGAACTAACGCCTTGTCTACCAGCCGACTACGATAGCCTAGCAAATATTCATTCAAACAAATATTCATGTTTATTCATCTGTGTGAGTCTACACACACACACACACACACACACACACA
>QKNR01013556.1:4314-15442 GCA_028031935.1 Paedocypris micromegethes | reverse complement strand
GTGTGTGTGTGTTTCTCGAGCAGAGATCTGTGGTGTGTGTGTGTGTGTGAGAAACGTTTGTCTGTTTCTCTCAGCGAGTGGAGGAGTCCACAAGGTCCTGGAGGAGCATCAGGACAGCTTTATCATCGCAGAGTTCCGCCCCTTTCTTGTAAAGACGCCCGTCACGAGCTTGCTGCTGGAAGCCTCAGAGGTACACACACACACACACACACACACACACACTCGTCTTTGAGATGACAAAAGCGCGTCCCGTTTTGAATCATTACAAATTTTGTCCCGTACTTTCATCGTCTTGTGTAAATTATCCCTCACGCATTTGATGAAGATGCTCATTCTCTCCTTTTGACTCCTTTTCTTGCTCTTTTTCTCCTATATGGGATGAAGTTGGTGCCAAAAAGATTTGTGCGGACGTGGTAATGACAGGGTGAAAATGATTGACAAATTTGTTAATTAATTGCCAAAATAATGGTAAAAAAATGGCTAGACTAGTCAAATACCGTTTTCTACTAGTTCATTAAAATAAATATATTCAATATTAAATGAGTAAAACCATGTCAACAACTGGAATTACAGTGAAATAAAATGGTAAACGATGTGAGGTGATCGCAATCCAAAGTAATTATGATTTGCTTGTTAAGGTCAGAAAATAATAAACTTATTACAAGAAACATTGTTACTGTATATACAACATAACGCCCATGTGTGAAGAAAAAAACTAGTAAATTGCAACTATTTTTGGTTAAATTGGAAATAGGCTATATAGTGGGGCTGCTTAAGTCCATTTTTGAGCCGAATCGTTCACTTCATGGTACAAGCACCAAATTTGGTACAAATGATGTCCAGGACATACCTTCTAATAAAAGTAGGTTGCCCAGCTGAAAATCCAAGAGGGCCGCCAGTTTTCAAGATGGCCGCCTCGTCAAACGCCAAAAAAAAAGGTTTTCGAGGTAGAACTTGAATTAACAGAAGAATTAACAGAAGAATGATCCAAGCATCAAAATGAATGTATTATGACTGGAATAACTCGATGGTGTCCATTGAATTCCAATATGGCCACCAATTTTCAAGATAATGGCTATTAAATGACTAAAAAGTAGCGTTTTTGCATTTTTGTCTTCAGTTTTCTGCAATAATCTTAAGTGAAAATCTGCAGAATTCTGAGGGATGTGTTTTTTGTGTGAATCATTTGTGAAAATGTGTCCAGACTTTTGACTGTCACTCACCACACACACACACACACACACACACACACACACACACACACATACAGCAACACAAGCGTTCTTTACTGAAATAAAAGTACTAATTTAGCGATATAAATGATAATTCATTAAAATTCTGTGGTCAAGATTTATTGGTTAGTAATTTTTTATAAGAGTGATGTCAAAGTGTAACACTTGCCTTGTTATCAAGAAAGTTTACACTATTATTTTTGTTCATTCGAAGTTTATCCCGTTGACCTGTTAGTATTGAATTTTATTTATCTTCCCATTAACCGTTCTTTAACCGCTTTGTCTAGTTTCGATCTAGTTTTCGATTTAGCCAAATTTGATGTTGTACTACCGCCGTCTTCCCCAGCTTATTAGATGTGATTTCAGGCCAGGCCGTCATCAGGTCTCTCAGCTCCGTTGGTCTGTCGCTGTCCCCGGTGGTAGTTTGAGGAAAAGAGAGCATCGCAGAGTTAGGCAGGGCATATAAATAAATGTAGTTCGGCTGGTGAGGTGGTAGATCTCTGGTCTAATCGTCTTAGCTCGAACGGCCGTCCAGGTTGCAGAAAGGGATACAACTTATACCCACTTTCCCTCTTAAAGCCATAGCTGCCTTGGGCTACGTTCAAAACAACTCCTGTCGCTTTCAACACGTCCAATCCTATGATTAACGGAAATGCTAGTTGGTGATCTTTCAAAATGTAGATTGCTACTTCACACCGCTGGTCCTGCCACTGCAATGAGAGTGCCCTCAGGTCATTGGATTGATGTATAGTGCCATCCGCCATCATAAACTTCTGGGGTTCTCTAATCTTCAGCGATTTATGGTCTCGATTCATTCGTCCCCATAGGCTCTGTCTCATCAAAGTAAAAGAACTTCCCGTGTCGAGCACTGCTTCCACCTCTTGACCTTCGACGACGACTGGAACCACCAGCAACGATGCCCTTGGATGGGTGGGAGTTAGCGTCATACCCGCCAGGTCTTTATGGCTGTGGCGTTCGACAGGCCTCTTGAGCTTGTCCTTCCCAGCTTGGGTTCCCACTCTCTGCCAATACTCTTTTACTCCCATGCAGTCCTTTTCAACCAATGCCCCCACTTTCACCAGCTGCTCAACACTGGTAACTGTTCCTCTAAGCAGCCCGCGACTTTAGGGTTAATGTTGTTTAGGATGCGGTTGACCATTTCTCCTTCTCCCATTTCTGGCTTCCATTTCAGGCAAAGTGCACGGTAATCATATGCAAAGTCTCTGATTCGTTGGTGGGGTTGTTGTACCATGGTTCGCAACTTCTCCTCCACTTCTGAAAGATAGTCATCTGAGAGGAATGCCGCCATAAATGCTGTTTTAAACGACTTCCAATCTGAGACGTGGTTTTTTTCTGCCTTCCACCAGCTCTGGGCCGGCCCCTTCAGCATCGTGGTTAGTGTTCCAATCAGTTCAGCATTTGGGAGTGGCCGAATCTCCAAAAAGGTCTCACACTGTTCTATAAAGTTCAGTACTTCTGCCGTGTCACACCGCTCTCCAAAAGTGGGGAAGTCCAGTTTAATGGGAAGCCGTGCACAGCATGAAGGCGGACTCACTCCTCCTGAGGGCGTGGTCCACAGACCCTGGTTGGGTTGGCTGGTTGATGACACTCTATAGGTGGAATTTAGGTTGGTGACTGGTGAACGTGTCGGCTGGGCATGCACATACCTAGCGGTATCTTCTTCTGTGCGGGTATCGAACGTGGGATAAGCTTGCAAACGTTGGAGAGTAGGTGTGTGGCTTGTGCTCAGCCTCTTCATCTGACTCTCCCACTTCGCTTCACGCCTGAGAAAACAGTCTGCTACAGTTCTTTCCAGCCTCTCCAGTGATTGCTGGAATTTAGCTTCTAAGGCGGTCATTCCGGCATCCACAGCCTGTCTGTAACTGGCCTCTCTATTTAGTGAGCTGTCCATGGACTGTTTGAAATCTTGTTCCAGGGACGTTATTTTTTCACTAAGAGCCAGTAACCCCACTTTAGCTTGAGCAAGATCGGACTGCAGTTGCGTAATTAATACTGTATCCTCACTACTGTTCTTATCCTCATCATCATTATCTTCACCGTCATCTTCATCATTAGAAATATACAAAGAACTTATTAACGAAGATATTTCAGCAGGAGGGTTTCGTCTGGTTACAAACGGCCCTGCTGTAAAATCAAGTTGGCCCAACAGTTCTAATTGGGGAACAGGTGTACTTGCATTTTCAGCCAAATTATCATTATTAACATCATTACCATCCTGCACATTAATCAACGTTTCTGCTTGATTTTCTGCCATTCTGATAACTCGCTGATAAGAAAAATACACCCCTAAACTTCTTCTCCTCGTACTGGCCACCAATATGTAACACTGCCTTGTTATCAAGAAAGTTTACACTATTATTTTGTTCATTCGAAGTTTATCCCGTTGACCTGTTAGTATTGAATTTTATTTATCTTCCCATTAACCGTTCTTTAACCGCTTTGTCTAATTTCGATCACAACATTCAATTTAATTCCCCACATTAAACAAACGTTTCATTACATTTCGTTTCCCCCCAATACATCATAAACCGTTAATCATAAACCCACAATAAATCATAACCATTTCATTCATTCATTTCATAGACAGTTCCCCAACAATAAACAGTTAACTCGGCGCAACATAATATACACACATTCACATACAGTACATAAGTCACCCGCGAAGAGAGTCCGTGGCAATGTCCTATGAGTCAAGTACCCGGCAAACGCGCAGCCAACTGCTGCTACTCGCTCCGTTGTCCCGACATTTTACAGCACTCGAGAAACCGCAAAAGACAGGGTCAATCTCACCGGCTTCCCCCGGTAGTCCACGTGATCGCGCTTGTCCTGTTCGACGCTAGATCCACTGGTTGCGAAATGACACTGTCCGCAAAGATCTCTCCGACGCCCCAGCTCCGACAACACGCAAATGCCATCCACACCTGGCTCTCCTCCCTCAATCACCCCAACAACACCCACATATATTCCCACACTTCCGGAATCCCCGCGGACTTCGGGAATCCCCGCTGACGTCACATTCACGTTGCATCAGTTCAGCCCCAAAACAACCGACTCCGTATTTCCGGCCTTATACCCCAAAAATAACAACAACAAAAAAACACTTTCCATAAAACCCATATACATATCCGACCATTACAATTAAATACATGGGCAACACAGACCAGGAAAACCAACCAATATATATATTTTTTTATCTTATTGTGCCTTGTTTTCCTCCCTTATGTGGCAGTGCTACAAAAGCACAACCAGGGCACACTGGTGACATCACTGCTGTGAGACTCAGCATGGGGTTCAGTGTCAGCTTGTAGTGTACTAACTGTAGTTGTAGTTTACTAACTGTAGTAGTGGTGTACTCACTGTAGTTGTAGTGTACTTTAGTGTCCCAAATGCTATCTAATAAGCCCCTGTGTAGACTCAACTAGAAGTTAGTTGTAGTATTGTAGTTAGATAGCCGAACCTGAATTGACAGGATGTGCCAGCGCGGGATAGCCGAGCCAAGGGTAACGGAGCTTTAGTTACCTGGATGGTGTACAGATCGCACGGGATTTATGGCACTGGATGAACGATCGGGCAAGGTGTAGCGCACCAGATACTTGAACCTAGTTGCATCCCATATTGCAATGTGCTATGATGTTTTGTATGTTTGGGTGGTAAAAGGATAATCCCTCGACCTTCAACTGTATAAGATGTCTGCCGGTAATCCATTGAGTTGTGCTACTAAAACTGACTGGAGGAAGTGTTGCCTCTGTCAGACAGATACAAAAGCAGCGTTGAAGTCTCCATTCCATGATAGCCAAAGACATACCTCTATTTCAGGCAATCAACCTGTTGCCCATCAGGTTAGACACATCCAGATTGGATGATGGAGGTGGCATTGAGGATACATTGAGGCGAAACGGTGCAATGTATCACCAAAATTGTCGCAAAATGTTTAGCAACTACAAACTCAAGCGTGCCACTAAAAGAGCAGCTGAAACTCAAAATGATCCTGGTGAAGGACGTCAAAAAATTCGAAGGGCTAGCACTGAAATACAGCAGTGTTTCTTATGCGAAAAGATGGAACCAACATCAGAGATGCGACAAGCCATGACCAAGCAGCTGAATGAGAGGCTCAATGAATGTGCTCGTAACCTTAACGACGGAAAGCTTCTGGCATTATTGAGTGGCGGAGATGTGGTGGCCCTAGAACTTAAATACCACTGGTCTTGCTTAACGGACCTGTATCACAGAGAGAGGGCACACATTAAAGCGGAAAAACAAGAACAAAATCCAGTCGTCTCAAGAAAAGGAAGCCTTTCATTTGGTGTTCTCTGAACTTTTGACCTATGTCATTGAGGCAAAAAAAAAAACAAACAGTGATGGGCCTTCTGTGTTCCGACTTGCTGAATTGGTTAATCTTTACAGGGAGAGACTTAAGCAGTTTGGGACAGACCTACCTGGTGTGAATGCGACCCGTCTGAAAGAAAGGCTTTTGGCAGAGATACCTGGACTTGTAGCCTACAAGAAAGGGCGAGATATACTTCTGGCATTTGAAAAAGATGTTGGTCCAGTCTTGTCAGAAGCGTCATCCGATGCTGATGCCATTATTCTCGCCAAAGCTGCCCAGATATTGCGCAGGCACATGGTGAATCACAAGTCTAAGTTTGAGGGCAATCTCTATGAGAGTTCAGTGCACGATTCCTTTCCTCCAGCTCTACTTCAGTTTGTCTGTATGATTGAACATGGGGCAGATATAAAATCTCCGCTGAAATTTGGAGCGACTACAAATGATCTGGCAATGGCTCAGCTCCTTCAATACAACTGCTTTGCCAAGTGCAAAGAAGGTGCTGCCACACAAAGGCATTCCAGAGACAGGGAAACCCCATTTCCGGTCTATATAGGGATGTCTATTTATGCTAAGAGCAGAAAGAGACACCTTGTGGAAATGTTGCATGACCATGGTCTTAGTATTCCATATAATCGAGTACTTGACATATCAGCTCAGTTGGGAGATGCAGTTGTAAACAGATACATTGAAGAAGGTCTGGTTTGTCCCCCCAAACTAAGAAAAGGCCTCTTCTGCACAAGTGCAATGGATAACATCGATCACAATCCTTCATCGACAACTGCGACTTCATCATTTCATGGAACCAGCATCTCCATCTTCCAACATACATCATCAGAAAATCAAGGCGAAGTTCGAGAACCAATTCTTATTAAGAACAGCAGTGTAAAGAAAGTCCCGGAACTTCCAAAATGTGGCTGCAAGACTGAATGCCAAGGACGATGCAAATGCTATCGCTTTGGCCTGAAGTGCACACAGTTGTGTGCCTGTGCATGTGAGAAGAAAATAGAACAACCAAGTTTAAGTCGAATGTTTGAGTTGGATATTTGTATTATTATTTTTTAAGTTATGTTGATTCAAGTTCTGGATCATAAAACATGCAGCCTATGCTTTGACACCTTTTCTGTGTTTTTATACCGTTATCGTTTATACCGTATACCGTAAAAATAAAATATAAATGGGGGAGACAAAGACAGCCTCTACGTGGCCTCCCCTACAAGTAGCTTACAGGTCCAAAAGCTTTAAGTGTCCAAAAGAGTGTTTTTTTTTTTCATTTAATTCGCATTGTATCATCATAATATTCAATAATTTTGATTTTCTAAATGCAGAGTTGTATTTCTCATGTGCAAAAACACACATTTGAATGTATAAACCATCAGAATAGGACTATTCAATCAAAATATAGTTCAAACGCTGTTTCAAACCGCTTCGAATGGCGGCCACCTTGCAAAATGGTGGCCACTTTGTTTGTTCTAGTGGGCAACGTACTTTTATGAGATAGTAGGTCCAAAAGCACTTGTGTACCAAATTTGGCGCTTGTACCACAAAGTGAACGATTTTTCATTAATGTGCTCCACTAATATAAAAACTTTACTATGAATGCTTGTAGCGATTTATTGTATGTGCTGATTACATATATGTTTAGATAACAAAAAATTAAAATATGCAAATATTTAGATACATATAAAAAAAAATACAAACATTTTAGCCACCCAATTAAATATGATTTGAGTATATTTCCACGTTTCGGTGTTCATACCTTCCTGAAAACATATCTTACATCGCGATCACAAAGTGATGTCGTTGTCGCCCCGCCCTCGTTGCCACGCCCACCGCAATCGCCCCGCCCCCTGCAGTATGCGTCCGTTTTTTAATAATAATAATAATAATAATAATAATAATTGAACCTTTACAAGAATTCTTGAAAATTCTTGAAATCTTATTACAAGAAACATTGTTACTGTATATATGTGTAAAGAAATTAAACTAGTAAATTGCAACTATTTTTGGTTAAACTGGAAATAGGCTATATAAAAACTTTACTAGCGAATGCTTTTAGCTATTTTATGTATGAGCTGATTCCAATAAAATATATATTATATAAAATAAATCTAAACATGCAAATATTTAGATAAATATATACAATAAAATACAAATATTTCAGCCACACATTTAAATATGATTTGAGTATATTTTCATACTTTCCTGAAAACTTTCCCGCCTCCCGTTGCCACGCCCACTTCAATCGCCCCGCCCCCTGCAGTATGCGTCCGTTTTTGGGGGTTTTTAAAAGCGGCAACACACACACACTTGGTGACAGCTGTGCTCTGGTGTGTGTGCGGTCAGAAGTGTGTGTACGTGAGCTCGGCGGAGGAGCTGATCCGGCTGGAGCTGCAGATCTGTGAGGTGTTCGGACATCAGTGTTCCTCCTGCGCTCTCTCACGAGACCCTCACTGCTCCTGGAACAACACACACTGCAGCGCCGACACAGGGTCAGTCACACACACACACACACACACACACACACACACACACACACACACACACACACACACAAGCGGTTATAGATTATGATTGTACGATTACAGTCTGAAGAAGAATCACGGTTTGACGGTTGTCACGATTATTATGCATTCATTCATTTCAAAACACTATTAGTTGAGAAATTAACATGAAAACTACTTATATTTTAAGTTTTTGCTGCTCAATAACTAAACGACAAAATTATAATGACAATGTACATTCACATTTCTCTCTTTGGACTTGGAAGTGATAAAAGTTTAATTTAAACATGCAAAAATTATTTTACACTGAAAATAAATAACAGATGAATTAATGAATAAATAAAAATGATTAAAAAAAAAAACAGTATCTGTCTAAATTAAATCTTAGCTGCTTAGCTGATACTTATTAACTAAGTATCTCCGTTTTAAAGAGAACACATGTAGTGAAAGGCACTTTGATCAACTATATTACAAAATGGTTTTTTATTTCTTTTTGGACCATTTGAAACATTGAAATTGAAAAGGCTCTAAGTGAATTTTTTTTTTAATGACTATTCTCTTTTTAAATACTTTTTTTCACATAGCGTCTTTGCAATGGTCTCGGACTAAGAAAAGCGCTATACAGATGAACTTGAACTTAAACTTGAACTTGACTTTAACAATATAGTTTTAAACTAGAGCTCGGAACTTTAAACTGCCTTTGATTGGCCGCAGCAGTTTCGTTTCGTGCAATTTACGATTTAATTTACAATGACTAATTAAATCGCGGTTAATAGTAAAATCGGTTAATTGTTGCGTCACCAGAAAAAAAACATTAAAAGACAAAAGGGAAACAATTTAAATAAGTTTCATTTACCTTTTGGCTCAAGTGGCTCAAAAGAGAGAGAGAGAGGGAGAGAGAGAGAGAGACGTCTTGCATCTTATAGTAAACAAGGAACGCAGATCAAAATAAGCAACGAGCGTCAAAACAAGACAGAACAAAACCAGTTACCGCCACAAGAATTTAATTTTATCACGATGAAATTAATTCAGAAACACAAGAATCCGCGATGAAAGGAGTTCGCCAGGTCTTCGTGATTCACAACAAGCTCCACTTAACATTCTTGTAGCTACAATGTTTCGCCTTTCATAGCGCGGGAAAATGTTGTAACTAGGGGCGGAAACCAGTGGTGTAAAGTACTTGAGTAAATGGACTTTGTTACTTTACTTAATTATGTTTTTTTGCTACTTCGTACTTGTACTGAGTATCAAAAATAAAGGCAACTTTTACTCTCTACTCCACTACATTTGTGATTGATTATTTGTACTATATCATCACTACATTGTGAACGTGGTCAACAAGCCGGCATCGATTTATATTGCGTTTAATTTCTTGGGGGAACGAGGTGATATCGCCATCTGTAGGGAGCTGAAGGTACTGGATGCTGTTTATCAACTAAATCACGCAAATGTGAATTAGAGGCATGGATGTATTTTACTAATGTTATTACATCACATATAATTTGGTAATCAGAATTGTGTTTCACTACTTTCTTTTTCTTTGCACACTTCAGTTTGACTGAGACTGACTTTTTGTTCTTTTTATCTACTTTCTACCATTTTTAAAACATTGAGGTGTTAATTTTGTTTCTGTATATGAAAAAAAACCCCTCATGAATGGTGTTTGTTTTCACATTTCTTTTTTGTTGCATAAATTCAGTGCGAGTAAAATACTCAAGTTCTTTGAAAATTGGATACCTTGCAACTTTGACTCAAGTCTTTTTGAAATTGGTGACTTGTTACTTGGAGTAATTTTTTACACTAAGTATCTGTACTTTTACTCAAGAATGTCTGTCTGGTACTCTATACACCTCTTAGAGTTATAAAAACACACACTGCAAAAAAATGCACATGAAGAGAAAAAAAAACTAAATGAGTAAAAAAACATTGAAATCAAGTAAAAGTATCTGCCAATGGGGTGAGAACATTTTACTTTGCAAGACGGCTTGAAACCAAGAGTCCTACTCTCTTGAAACAAGCGAATTAATCGTTCACTCTTAATTCCACACTAGTTAAGTTCAAGTTCGAGTTTAACTATTTCTATAGCGCCTTTCTTAGCTTCAGGCCATCGAAGTCGCTCTGCGGAAATAGGGAAAAACTCTTAAAAGTCTTTAAAGAAGAAAAATGTCCATTGTTCATCTGTGCTCAAAAAATAGGGAAAATGATGGTTAATTCATCTTCAAAAAACAATATTGTGTAAAAAAAAACGTGTACAGTAAATACAGTACGTGGATATTTTCTCGTCAAGTTTTTAAAACAAACAAAACATTTCGATACGCATATCAATATATTTCTACGTCAATCGAGGTGTTTAAAATAAGAGTAAATACCCGCACTGAATAAAACCAACATGCACAACCACAGTGTAATTACAAACAAGCAACTGAAAGTGTCGGTGAAATCAAACGTAAAATTTTTCAGGATTTTTTGGCTTGTCAAGAACTCATTTTTCGCACACACACACACACACACACACACACACACACACACACACAGTAACGTCTGTATCTCCTGGCTTCTAGAAAGCAGCGGACCTCAGATGTTTGTGGTGAGTCTCCTGAAGATCCTGAACAAAGAGCTTCAGCTTTATCCTCACACTTCTTAAAGCCTCGCCGGAGTCGGGGGCGGAGTCTCGGGTGCAGTATGTCCAGATGGGCGGAGCTCACTTCCTGCTCTGCCCCACCCCCTCCCGCCACGCCTCCTACAGCTGGACACACGGCGGTCAGACGCGGCCCTGCCTCTCCTCGGAGCGCCACTGTCTCCTGCTGATACCCAGCATGCATCACTCTGACCAGGGCCACTACACCTGCCTCTCCTCAGAGGGGCCGCACCAGCGCAGCCTCACACACGTCACTCTGCTCATCAGCGCCTCACACTCCCTCACTCTCACCCCTCTGCTGACCGCCGCCCTTCTGCCTCTCACTCTCACTCACTCCAGCTGAGACACACAGAGAAGGTCTGTGTGTGTGTGAGTAAGAGAGTGTGTCTACAGACGTGTGTGTGTGTGA
>QKNR01013358.1:50706-103533 GCA_028031935.1 Paedocypris micromegethes | reverse complement strand
GTGTGTGTGTGTGTGTGTGTGTTCTGGTTTTCATCATTTGAGGGGACATTTTTTTGGTAAAACAGTCACGGTATGGGGACCCAAAACGTTTAGGGGACAAAAACCGACGTCCCCTAACGGATGACTATGTAGAAACGACTGCTAAACCATGCTGAAGTATGCCAATTGATTTTTTAAGTCAGGCTCATAAGTGAGGATTTAACCAAAAAGTGTGTGTGGTGTGTGTGCTCACATGCGCCCCCCAAACTTTTTGGACCGCTACTGCACCCACTTCACACACACACAGACAACTTCCAAATATGGTCAGTCCCGCCCACAATCCCGTGCAGGAACTCCTTGGCCTGATTGACTTGCACCTGGAGACAATTTCCATCGGAGCTCAACAAGAAAATGCTTGGCAAGCTACACCAGTTACGCATTTTTTTTTTTTAAATGCATTATATTTTTATATATTATATAATCTATTATCAATGCTTCAACAACGTTGAGATATAGATTTTTAGATGCACGGCGTGTATTTGTACAATAGTAATATGTATTAGCTGCTGGAGATGTCTCTAAAGTTCACGGCATCCCCCAACAGTCAAACTCAACACCCAGGCTTCACGGCCGGCCTTGTTGGTATATACCAACAGCTAACGGCTAGACAAACATTTACTTAAAAAAAACGTTTTGCAAGAATTAAAAAGCAGCAACGAGGAGGAGACATCTTAGTTGTAGTCTTTTTGTCGTGTTATTTTCGTGTTTATTGCATATATGGAATAGTCAAACGGCTAACGCTATTTTTCTGATAGGCCTCGGTTCTTCCGTGCCTTTGCTGCAATGAACTTGATCTTCAAAGTCATAACGTTGCTATACATGTTGGACGTACATAGAGTCAAAATCATCTTTAATAAATACAATCTAAATGACCTGAAGAAATTAAATGAAATGTGTCGTTTTATATTTCTTAGTTAAAAGGCAGCCACGCATCTGAAATAAACATTCAACCAGGACAATTCCTCCAGTTTTTCCGCGAAATAAATCACAGAAAAGGCGTATAACCAATCCGATTAAAATAATCCAATCGGACTATTATAAATAAAACGAATTATTGTATCTGATATCAAGGTGTGGAGATTTAAATAATTTTTGAATTCGGTCCTTTGATTCCCGTTCAGTAAAAAAACCGAAAAGTACATAATTTATTTTTTATCATTCAGATAATTGAAACGACGTTAAGTATGATTTTACTTTGTTAAAGAATAGTTCAATTCTATATGAATCGCTTCATTCGTTCCGTGTTTTCCGCTCCGCTGGACGGCGGATCGGATGCACTTCAGACCGCTCAACTCATCTGCGCGCATTCACATATTAGTATTCCCTGAACGATTATAACTCGCAGACAATTCGTATTTTAGAATGTCAGTTGTTGCCGAAACGGGTTAAGTGCGGACTCTAGAATCCGGCGGGCGTTAGGACCCGGGTTGGGTGCTTGGGTGAGCGTTAACTTGAGGACGGGCGTGTGATTCGGAATTGTCTTCTCGTTTGTTATTTAATTTCTGTGTATTTTTCGCTCTCCCACGGGCTATGCAACTGTTATGCAAACTACTGCCTCAATAAACGTTCTTCCCACTCTGCACTTTTAATGTAAGCGTTACAGTGTAAGGATGAACAATGTTTATTAGTGTAAAGAAGAATTCCTTCAGCCGAACTAAAGCTTTGTTTCAAAGTTTAATATGACTTGTGCTGAATGAATATGAATTAATTTATTGTGAATGATGCTGTGTTTTACCAAAATGATTTGTCACAAATTATTACAATTGGGATGATGCAGATATGACTTAATAATGAGATGTTTTTTTAATTTTACTTGTTTTGTAGGTTACAATGCCACCAAGAATTACTCCCACTAAAGATGCCTTGCACCGTGTTAGCTGACAACTAACTGACAAAACTTGTAAACTCAGAGTGAAATACATAAAGCCATTTAAAGGTAAGCTATTATTATTATATGAATTTAACATATTTTGGTGTTGCATGGTTAAGTACAGTCCCAAGTAAAGAAATGCATCAGCGCAAAAATATTGTCCCAAAATGCAGAAAATGTTAGCGATACGAAATGAGCGCATCTTTTTCTTACCACATGCATGCTTGGATGACAGTCCAAAAGTGTAAAATGTTTTAATATTCACACACAACAAAAACGTGCTTCCCACTCTCTGCACTTTTATTATACCTTCATCATAGCGATCTCAGACTCCAGACGGTTCTCCTACTCAGTGTCTAGTTTTACAAGACGTTATATTCATAGACTCACGCTCCACAACCATCTAAAACTCCAGCCTCGTTTTGTGTCAGTATTTTATTTAGTTTTCTTTAGTTAGTTTATTTATTTGGTATTGTTATATCTTGTCTTTTATTGCCCTCTCTGTCTTGATCAGGCTCTTTCTCTCGCTTGTACTGGCACGTTTGTGCTGAGTGTGACAGTCTAAGAAGGGAATACTGTAAGAGCTGGTCTTTGAAACAACGCCGGGGCTACTATTAGAAAATATTTAGAAGATGTAACATGTAGATCAAATTTCTGAAAGGTTAGGAAATTACCGGCACACAATTATTGCAGAATTCACAAATTTTTTTTTATCTCAGTTCAAGTTCAAGGGGAACCGGTTATGTCTTACAGATATTTTGTTTCTAAATAAAATAGTGGTGTCAAACGATTATAAATTTTTAACTAGTTAATCGCACTTTCCTGACCAAATTTTTCGCGATTAATGGCAATTAAATGACTAAAGCTTAGAATAAAGGATAATAGGGTGTAATATGTAAATTAATGTAAACTCAACACTAAGTATACACTATACTAAATTATATTGCACTATTTAAACTAATGTTTGTTCATTTTGCAATATTTTCTTTTCTTCGTTTTTTAACCCTCAAGATGAATAAAGAGTCAATTTTGGACTTACGTATAAGTGTTATACATCAATTGAAAGTTTGAAGTACCCATTTTTTAGGTTACCCTCTTAATAAAAACAGGACATTGTGTTTTTTTGTAAAAATGAATAAATAATAAAAATAAAACTTGAAGCACATTTTGCCTTTTTGTCACCTGAAAACAAAATAACTTGCAATTACATAAAGCTTAGAATGTCTCTTTTAAAATATAAGTGTAAGTAAATACAGTATTGTCTTTATCTAATTCCTGAGAATATACAGTGGTGGCTTGTTGAACAGAGATTTAAATCTGACGAACAAATTACGTATTGCTTGAGTTGAAACGTCTAAATAAGGTCGAGTCTCAGTTTTAAAAAGTCCATTCAAGAACATTCAAAACACCACGAGATCTGTGAGACAAGCAAGGTTCTGTCATTAAACACTTTCACCTGCTGCTATTTAGACGCAAAGTAATCACTTTGAGCCTCTGATCATAATGAGCCACACCTGGGTGACACTAGCCCGGCAATCTGGGTCTATTCATTGCATTTTCACCAAACCAAAAGTGAAAAAACTGCAATTGTGATTAATGGCGATAAAAACTCGAAGCACTTAAAATTAATCGCGTGCGTTAACTAGTTAACTTTGACAGCCCTAAGATAGAATGTATTTCTTTTCATAGGACGCAATGTTTTTGCACTGCAGCCATTTAGCAAAGGGGAATTTGTGGCAGAATATTGACGTTATTATAACTGATTATTATTATTTGTATTATATTTTTTTAAGGAAATGCATATACAGAATTACATCTATCATTTAATAGTAAGATATTAACTGTGTAGCAAATGTAGCAAAATTTGGTTCATTTTAGTTTTTGTGAGTCTGGTTTCTTTCAAACTAACAGTGTTTTTTTATGTTTGATTCTGAAATCATTACAGAGTTTTGCAGTGGAACAGGATCTACGCCTGCAGAGGAGTCTCATTGGGCATTACCCTCCGAAGCAGATGTGACATTGTCAAAATGTAAATCCAGCAGTCCACTAAAGGTATGTCTGCATCAGGTTCATGACAAGCACTGGTAATAATGTCCGTTTCACAGTCTTGGAGTAGATTATCAAGTGCAGATGGCACATTTAGATGGAAAGCATTATCTTTCAGTTTAGCTAGTCACTTTTATTTGATACACATTAATAGACAACCATTGTGGAACGCATGCAACAGTTTGGACCCTGAGATTCTGCTTTAGATTTGGAGATAAAGCGACGTTTTTGTGTACATTTACGATGTCCCCAAAAGGCACTATTGAGCGGTGACAAAAATGTGATGTGACAAGTCAGAAATGAAGTCCCGTTAGGGGACCACACTTGTGACCGTGTGTGTGTGTGTGTGTGTGATGTGTCCCCTAATAGCATGTATGCGTTACTGCATTGGAAACTATCCCAATAGTGCTACATTTAGAGTTACTTCAACAACATTTGCTACATTTTAGTTTTTGTGAGTCTGGTCTCTTTCAAACTAACAGTGTTTTTTTATGTTTGATTCTGAAATCATTACAGAGTTTTGCAGTGGAACAGGATCTACGGCCTGCAGAGGAGTCTCATTGGGCATTACCCTCCGAAGCAGATGTGACATTGTCAAAATGTAAATCCAGCAGTCCACTAAAGGTATGTCTGCATCAGGCTCATGACAAGCACTGGTAATATGTCCGTTCACAGTCTTGGAGTAGATTATTAAGTGCAGATGGCACTTTAGATGGAAAGCATTATCTTTCAGTTTAGCTAGCACTTTATTTGATACACATTAATAGACAACCATTGTGGAACGCATGCAAACAGTTTGGACCCTGAGATTCTGCTTTAGATTTGGAGATAAAGCGACGTTTTTGTGTACATTTACGATGTCCCCAAAGGCACTATTGAGCGGTGACAAAAAATGTGATGTGACAAAGTCAGAAATGAAGTCCCGTTAGGGGACCACATTGTGACCGTGTGTGTGTGTGTGTGTGATGTGTCCCCTAATAGCATGTATGCGTACTGCATTGGAAACTATCCCAATAGTGCTACATTTAGAGTTACTTCAACAACATTTGCTACATTTTAGTTTTTGTGAGTCTGGTCTCTTTCAAACTAACAGTGTTTTTTTTGTGTTGATTCTGAAATCATTACAGAGTTTTGCCGTGGAACAGGATCTACGGGCTGCAGAGGAGTCTCATTGGGCATTACCTCCGAAGCAGATGTGACATTGTCAAAATGTAACAGCAGTCCACTAAAGGTATGTCTGGCATCAGGTTCATGACAAGCACTGTAATATGTCCGTTTCACAGTCTTGGAGTAGATTATCAAGTGCAGAGGCACATTTAGATGGAAAGCATTATCTTTCAGTTTAGCTAGTCACTTTTATTTGATACACATTAATAGACAACCATTGTGGAACGCATGCAACAGTTTGGACCCTGAGATTCTGCTTTAGATTTGGAGATAAAGCGACGTTTTTGTGTACATTTACGATGTCCCCAAAAGGCCTATTGAGCGGTGACAAAAAAATGTGATGTGACAAAGTCAGAAATGAAGTCCCGTTAGGGGACCACACTTGTGACCGTGTGTGTGGTGTGTGTGTGATGTGTCCCCTAATAGCATGTATGCGTTACTGCATTGGAAACTATCCCAATAGTGCTACATTTAGAGTTACTTCAACAACATTTGCTACATTTAGTTTTTGTGAGCCTGGTCTCTTTCAAACTAACGTTGTTTTTTTATGTTTGATTCTGAAATCATTACAGAGTTTTGCAGTGGAACAGGATCTACGGCCTGCAGGGAGTCTCATTGGGCATTACCCTCGGAAGCCTTATTTGAAACCAGATCTGTAAACTTTAGGCTTTTTTTTTTTTTTTTTTTTTTTTTTTATTATAATTGCTGCTGTTTTGAAAAGCAAAAATGGGAAAATGTAACTTTTGTTTAACAAAGCATTGCAGCCTTCAAAACATGAGTAAATAGTAAAGCTAAAAGAATTAGGTACAGTTTTGTATTGAAACCAGATCTGTAAACTTGATGCTGGCTTTGTTGTTTTGAATTATTATAACCGCTGCTGTTTTGAGAAAAAAAAATCAATGAACCAATTTATATTGTTTTATTGAACAGTTTCATTGTCAATTATCTGTTTAAAACTCCTTTAAATGTTAGGTCCCAGAAGTCAAAAACAGCATTGTGTGTTATATGAAATTCTATGTATATTAGGTTTCCATAACACATGTTCAATGGTTTTTCCGGAAGTCCTCAAAAAGCATGATTATGACAGTCTAAAATAATGGATTTTATAAATGTTAATATCTGAAGGTGTGTATGATCTTATTGTATGTTTGCAAATATACTTGATTTTTTTCAGCTCTCTGGGATTTTGAGAAAGGCTAGTCCCCGCAAGTGAGGATTAAAAATGGCGTCCCCAGTTTGCATGAAAACCCATATGTGTGTGTGTGTGTGTGTGTGTGCGAGCGTGTGTGAGTGAGTGAGTGTGTGCGTGTGTGTATGTGTGTGTTTGTTTGTGTGTGTGTGTGTGTGCGCGCACTGATCCTAATCTGCTCTCTATTGTGTTTAGTGCTGTTGTAAATGTCTGGACAGGACTGACATGTCACGTGGTTTGATCATTAGATCTAGGTTTATTGAGATGTTTATGTCTTACGTCAGTAAATTGCCCCATTGATATTTTGTTTACCAGTGCTGAGCAAAACACAAACAGTTACACCAGTAAATAATAACAAATTCCAAAAACCTGTAGTTATCTAATCTTGCCACTAGAATAGAGTGACACGTCCCAGAGAGACCAATCAGAAGAGTCTACACTTAAATAATTACAGCCAGGCCCGTCGCTACAAGGCAGGCAAACCAAGCAATTGGCCCCGAGCTGGCAGGGGCCCCAAGACAACGACCGGTTAAGAATAAAGTGCAGCGACAAACTGCGTGAGCGCCCCATTGATTGCAATAAAGTGCAATGACACTGTTCTCGGGACCCCCCCCCCCCACGGGGCCCCCCTCACTGACACCAGCCAGCCAACCGCGACTTTTCAGACTCCTCTAGCGACCCATTATTAAAAAAAGCGACTAGCGACAAACCTAGCAAGTTTTCTGCTGTTACTGGCGACTTTTGGAGACTTTCGTGTGTCTGTATTATTCTTACACTTTTCAACTTGCCGCCGCAGCGATAGTTTCCGACGCCCCTTCACCGTCCCAGAGCAGTGACAGGCGAGTCACACGCACGCACGCACACACACACACCGTTGTTCTAGCGGGAGATGTTCACATATCTGCTACATCTGCAAGGGCTAGTTACAAGCTCGCTATCCCTGGCATGTAGGCGAGAGATGTACCGCAAATGTTAAATGTTCCATTCTGATGAACTGCATAAAATAATAAAATGTTCTTTGTCTAAAATAAACACAGTAATTGCACACATAAAGATGCCTGTACTTGACTTAAACTTCCTCAGTCGCATAATTCTCTGTGTTTGCTTCTCTGTGACAAAGTTAACAATTAAATTATATATACACAAAAATATAATATTTTATTTTTATATTGTATGTATGTATGTGTATATGTGTGTATATATATATATATTTATACTTATACACGCATTGTATAAATCAGCGATATTTTACAAATGTTACATGTAATACGTATGCATAAAACGTAATATGTATGCAAATTAATATGTAAATTATGCGACGACATGACGTCATATCCGTTTTGCTTGGGGCCACCAAATTTCTCCAAACGGGCCTGATTACAGCACACCCTCTAAAATAAATGAAAAGGGACTTAATTCAGGTTTTTCAAACATTAGCCGCTCCAGGATCAAAACCTCATAATTCCAGAAAAACCAACACACTATAATAGACAAACAGCATCAAACTATTACATTAACCGAATTTCTTCTTTTTAATTGAAATAGCGGGGCGGCACGGTGGCGCAGTGGTTAGCGCTGCTGCCTCACAGCAAGATGGTTCCGTTTGATACTTGAGGTGTGAGTTCAAGGCTCTGTGAGGAGTTTACATGTTCTCCCCGTGCTTGCGTGAGTTTCCTTCGGTTTCCCCCAAAGTCCAAAAACATGCGCTTCAGGGTTAGGGTTAGGGCTAATTGGAATTGTCTAATTGGAATTGGAAAATTGACCACATAGGTATGAGTGAGTGTGTGAATGTGTTTGTCTATGTGTCCCGCTCTGCAAATGGTTGGCCACCAATCCAGAGTGTGTATCCTGCCTCCGGCCTAAGATGCTGAGATAGGCGCAACCCTGTAAAGGAGGCGATAGAAGCTGACTAATTGAAACACCAGCACTTCTAATCCTGAAACTAAACCAGTCATACTGTGTGTACTTACCTGTGTGTACTTACCTCACTAAAGTTCCATCTTTATAACCAGTCAGTTTGATATATTTACATCACACGTGTCTGTCCTCGTCTGATCTTCACTGTCTCTCTGTCTCTTTACCTCTCTCTCTCTTTCTTTGTCTGTCTATTTCTCTATCTCTCTCTGTCTCTCTCTCGTTCTCTCTCTCTCTTTCTTACTTTCTTTCTCTCTCTCTCTCTCTCTCTCTCTCGTCTCTCTCGCTCGCTCTTTTTTCTTTTCTCTCTCTCTATCGGTCTCCTCTCTCTCTCTCTCTCGCGCTGTCTCTCTCTCTGTCTCTCTCTCGTTCTCTTTCTTTCTTTATTTTTTTCTTTCTCTCTCTCTCTCCCTCTCTCGCTGTCTCTCTCGTTCTTTTTCTTTCTTTTGTTGTCTCTCTCTCTCTCTTATTATTATTATTATCTCTCTGGAGCAGGGGTGTCAAACATACCGGCTCGGGAACCGGCCCGCAAGTAGGTTCGATCAGGCCCGCCGAATTGTTTGGAAAAAAATAGAAAAAAAAAATTCTTTTGCTGCAATTCATTGATTGTCCGCTAAGGGGCGTTTCCACCGGAGCAGAACGCTGCATCACCGAGACGGACAGAATCTTGTTAAGAACGGAACACAGGTGTTATCCGCTACCTATCCGCTACAACCTCATTAATCAAAATGTTCCAAACGGAGAAAGATAGATAGATAGTATTTATCTAAGGCTTAAATACTGTTTGCATTTAAATATTGCATGTTTCATTTATGAAGTTTACGAATGTGACTTTCTTCATTGCACATTTAATATCGCTCTCCTTAGTTTGTAAGGTTTATGCAGGGATTTAATTTATATTTTATAAAAGTGGTTTAAAATTCAGTTCTTTAAAAGCCTCAAGTGCAATACTATATTTTTCATTACCAATTTAAGTTGTATGCCTTTGTACAATCAGTGGGATAAGTTGCAATGCCTAAATGTGAATGATAAAGGTAAATTGCACATTTGTAAGGAATTATGAGGAAATTCTTGGAATGTTTTGTAAAAGCATAGTTCATTAAAATTCAATATGTTCCTAATGTTCTTGTGCTTCTTTACACCAAAACAAAGAAAAATACATGATATTTTTTATATTTAATGCAGAGTATGGTATAATTGTAATGGTCCGGCCCGCCTGACATCTCCTCAGGTCGTATGTGGCCCGCTATGCGAAATGAGTTTGACACCCCTGCTCTGGAGGATTAGGCAAACTGATCTGTTTCAGTTTGCTTTAGTTAATGTTTGTCTCAGCTGCATAAATTCTGTTAGTGTCTTTCTCCTGGTCCCTCTGTTTTCTCTCCCTCTCTCTGTTCTGGTGCTTTACATTATGGCTTATTAAATAAATATGGTTTTGCAAGTGAGCTGAAGAAATAATCTTCAAATATGGAGCTGGAGCATGATTCTGGAGCATCAAAGGTCCCAAGTTTGATTCCCAGCGAATGTGTTAAGTTCTTACAAAAGGAAACATGTAACATATGTAAAGGTCCTCTAAATCTGAAGCCGTGGTCCTGAACTGGAAAACTGTGCTCTTTGGGTTGGAGAGGAGGGTGGAGTCGTCTGAGGAGGGGGAGGGCATCTGTTTTAGATGAATGTCTCTCCGGGGAGAAGTTCCACCACTAGGAGGAGACACAGAGGCAGAGCCAGGCCAGGATGGAGAGACTAAGTCTGTTAGCGCCTGGGTGTCCCACAGGAGGAGGTGGAGGAGGTGGTGGTGGAGAGGGACCCTGCCCTGCTGCAGTGAAAGGAGGAGGAAGATGAAAATGTAAAAATCTTTTTTTTCTCTAGCCCAAACAAAGATAAACAAAATCGACAGGGGAGGCTCTACATTAGAAGTCTTCGCAGGAGGGAAGGCAGAGATCACCTGCCGCTATACCTACACAGGAAAGCCTGATATTGAGATGATAACGTGGCAAGTGGTGAGTTTCTTCTCTGTTACACTTTCAGCTCTATTCATGGTGATTAAAACACACACTTATATTGACAACTGATGTACATAGAAATTCTATCTTTGTCGAATATTGGAACTAAACTAATCTAAATGATTCTCAGATTCCAAAGGAAGGGGACAGTTTCTTGATTTACTACAGTGACCCGATCAGAGAGATTATTGAGAAAAACACGGGCTACAGCAACCGAATCAGTGTCGAGTCTTACAATGGAGGAGTGACACTGAACATTCGCCAAGTTCGGCTTTCTGATGAGCGAAAGTTTAATCTTGAAATCACTGATAGAGAAAGAATTCACTATTGCGGACATTACTTAAAAGTTTACGGTGAGCTCCTCCCTGGTTTCAGTAAACTTGTTTGCGTCATGTTTTTTAAATGTACGACACACACACACTTGCACTTACAGCCGTTCCTGAGCAGCCCGGCATTGAAGGAGTTCAGTTTGTGTCGCTGCCCAGTGAATGTCTAACACGCGTGAGTCAAGCAGTTTTAAATAAAATGTTAAAAAAAACATGAGGTAAACTGTGGTGAAATCTATTTCTGTGACAGATTGCGTCTTGTGAGACGAGAGGGGGATATCCTGAGCCAAACTTCAGCTGGTTCCGTAACAACGTCATGATTCACTCTGATGATAAAGGTGAGTCACACACACCGTACAAGTAAAGTTGATGTTATCTTTGTGTGTGTGTGTGTGTGTGTGATTTTTCTATCACTCAATAAGAAAGTCTGAAATATTTTTTTCCGTGTGTACATCAGTGGCGAAGGTGGAAACTAACGTAACACTGGACTCTAATGGGTGCTACACTGTCAAAAGCGTTCTGCTCCGCAAAGTGACTCGTGAGGACAAGGATGCTCACTACTTCTGTGAGCTCAACTACAGCGTCCCCGGAGGCTTCAATACAAGCCGGTCTGAAGGTGTCAGCATCCCTGTTCACTGTGAGTATAATACGTGTTCAATCTCACCGACTCAACATTCCTCTCATTACACATCACACGTGTGTCGCTGAAGCCGTGTCTGTCGTGAGTGAATGTTACGCTGTAAGAGCAATAATAGCACGACTATTATCAAAACATTGTTTACATATCATCACTAATTGTTGAAACACTATTTAAATTGTTTCATTGACATATTAGTTGCAAAGTAGAAGTAAAATATTTTAACATCTAAAGTGCCTGTTGTGTTTTCTAAAGTGATTGTGTTGACTCGACAAGTATTGGACGGAGGATTTACAGGTCTCTATGCGTGCGTGTGTGTGTGTGTGTGTGTGTGTCATGTAGACCCAACAACTAGTTTGGATCTTTGGAAGGAAATGCCAACTTCTTTGGTCACTGAGGGAGACACTGTCCACATGCATTGCATTGGGAATGGAAATCCGCCAACACCCGTCCATTTCAGAAAACAAGGGGTGAGAAAAGACTGGGTTTTCTTTTTTTCTTGGACGGTGGGTCGTTCAGCTCTGAGAGAGAACGTAGACGTAGCAGACGTGTCTGGTCCTAGAGTTCTGGTGGCACCAAAGATCTGCATCTAAATACATCACAGACGTCTGAAGGAGCGATAGCGTCGGTGGTTTCTGCTGCTGCTGTGAGACTCTATAACCTGAGCTGCTCCCAGTCGACCAGTCTCAACTGTGTTAAAATGTAAGGTTTTTTTGAAAGGGTTGTATTTACACTGGCTTTGTTTGTGTTGTTCCAGTCGGATGAAGAGTTGGAGTCCCACGGTGGTCTGCTGGTCTTACGGAACGTCACTAGGAACCACAGCGGCGTGTACGAGTGTCATTCACACGGTCCTGACCCGGTGAACACCAGCCTTCCGCTCACTGTTCATTGTGAGTTCCAGTTTCGTCTTGAAATGGCTGGCGAGGTTTTCTAGTAACGATTGGCTGCATACTGAGACTAATCAATGTGTCTTTATTGAAGTCCTGGACCCAGCCGTGACGGTGCCGAAGGACATGGTCGTTGTGCTGAGAGGAGACAGTCTGAACCTCACATGCCACGCCCCGTCATCTCTGGAGACCTCTACTGTCTGGATCAAGGTACAGCCTGAAGAAAGACATGTGTCAGCTGTGCTACAGATTCCGTCATTTGGCTATTAACGCAATGGCTTTTCCCCCCACCACTCTTCATTTGCTCTGTTGGCTGGTTTCTCGCAGGACGGACGTGAGATAGGAACAGCAGACATTTTACATCTGGAGAATGTCATGTTTGATTCAGCTGGACAGTACAACTGTGTGGTCACCGCGTCCTCCGCTCCAGCCCGACAAACCAGCGCTTCTGTCCGTGTCAGTGTGCGTGGTAAGAATCATTTATAAAGTATTCAATCGAGTTTTTGAATAAACGCCTCAAAGACCCTGCTAGTTTGCTGTTTGGAACCTTAGCCTGGAGCTGAGGACAGTAGACGAGCCCTTTGAGCGAGCGTCCCGAGTGAAAAGACTTGGTCACCTTCTCAGTAACGCCTCGGTGTCTTCTGTGTGACCCACGGACACTCCTTGCTCAGACCAGACGTAATGCTTGCGCGCGGGAACGTTTGTGCTGTGGGTTCACTGCCGCTCCGCTCAAAGTTTAGAGAAGCCGGACACGGTCCTGTCGTAGCGTCTGAGATGGGTCACACACGTGTCAGAACTTGACACGACCACGAGTGGACTGAAAGACGCTTAGATTGGCTCGATGCGATGAAGAAAGGATCATTTTGCTTTTTACATTTGGCTGTTATCAGGTATTTCTCTGAAACTGTCTTTTAAATACATTGCCCACGTGTTGACTCGTTTCCTCAAGGTGCCCCAGAAACGACAGGTGCAGAGAGAGAGATTGAGATGGAGGAGATCGAGAAAACGCGCGGATGGGTGAATCTAAACTGTGAGGTCAGAGGTCATCCTACACCCGCCTTCATCTGGGGCATCACTGGTAGTCAGGTGACACGAAAGACTGGACTCTCCGCTCACCACTAGTGTTCTGCTGCTGTTTAGAACCGTCTCAGTCAATTCCTGTGTTTTCAGGGCTGGCGTGAGGTGGCTACAAACGTGACAGGGGATCGAGTTCAGAGTGTTGTGACGCTTCCGGTTTCCAAGGACACTGTTGCTGTCTGCATTTCAACAAATGACTACGGAACTAATACCCAGACTTATGACTTCAGAAGTGGTAAGTGCAAAAAGCCGGTCGTGGAACATGGTGTTAGGACTGAGGAAAGATCACACTTGAAGACGGTGTTGGGAATCCAGTAGTTTGTGTTGTGTCTGGGGTCGCCACCCGTCCCTTGAAATATAGAAGCGTCTCGTGTGTCAGATTGTGATTGCGCGACCCGTTTTGAATCAGTACGAGACGGGTTTTGTCCATATAAATCATCCTTCACGCATTTTAAGAAGATGCTCCTTTCCTACT
The DNA here is from genome assembly GCA_028031935.1 of Paedocypris micromegethes. Taxonomy (NCBI): domain Eukaryota; kingdom Metazoa; phylum Chordata; class Actinopteri; order Cypriniformes; genus Paedocypris; species Paedocypris micromegethes. Next base: position 89,906 of record QKNR01013358.1, on the reverse strand, counting down.
TTTGCTTGGGCACTACTCGACGTCATGGCTAGTTTGAGTGGTTCTGTTAGCTCGTAGCTCTCCAGTGAGGGGGCGGGGGGGCATGGTGTCGTCAGAGAGTACTGGTGGTGGAGAGAACCGCTTCCATGTTTGGGTGGTTTCACTGCACACAAATACAAATGTTTTAGCCACTCTTTAAAATACGATTATAATTGTAAAATTCTGTTGAGTTGAAGAGGAGAAAGAGTGACTGCATTTGAATTAGACAGCTTGTTTTTAATGTTTTTAATCGGTGTTACCGACGTAAAAATCTTTTAAAAATTTTTTCAGCCCAGGCACCGATAACTGTGAGAATGAAGAACATCGTTGACGTCTACATGGGAGAGTCTGCAGAGATTCCCTGTCTTTTTAACTTCACAAAGCAGCCTGAATATTGGAAGTTGGAGTGTTTTGACGTGAGTCTCTTCCCTGTTGATCTTTCAGACACGCTTTCATTCTCGCTTAATGGTGTTTAAAAGGACATTAGACTTTTGCCTTTGTCGCATAATGGAACTAAAACGATGGGAATGATTCACAGGGTGAAGACAGGATTGTCTCCATTGATCCGGACACACAGAATGTCGAGGAAAACACGAGCTACAGCGGCCGAATCAGTGTCGAGTCTCACAACGGTGGGGTGACGCTGACCCTTCACCAAGTTCAGCTTACTGATGAGCGAGAGTTTACCTGCAAAGTCACTGGGTTTTCGGGAGGAAATGGACAGAACAAAACTCTCCTGAAGGTTTACGGTGCGTTTCTCCCCATCATTGTGCCTGGTAAGAAACGTTTTTTATTAAAAGTAATTGTTAAGAAATGCATTAAACCTAAACCTTAGATTTTTGTGTAATGATGATGTTCAAGATGGTCCACATGGTTGCTTTTGGGTCACTACACAGGATACAGGTTTAAAGGGGGGCGTGACCAAAAAAGTTTGTGAACCACTGACTTCGCATCATTAAGTTGTGTGACGTGCTACACACATTTAGTGCTGTTGCTGCATGTAATATTCAGATATTGTGAATTGAGTCATTATTGTACATATAAGAAGCTACACTGTTTCTAGGCCAGGGGTCCTCAATTATAAACTTGAAGGGTCGGTCCACTTACGAAATTTCCGTTCAGTCTGAGGTCCGGAAAAATATCGGTCAAGTTGCAAATATGAATCGATATGTGAATACACGTCATCCGTATAGAAACAACATGCTTCAGGTCAATCTTTCGATCTCTAAGAATCTGTATCACTACTTCATAAATGTAATCCCTCCTTGTGTGAGGTTTGTAAGACCCAAAACATCTTCATAAATTTGACACAATAATGTTCACCTCCCTTTTCTTCATCAAACAATCTGAGAAAGATCATAAATTGTGAATTATCCGTTTGAGTCCCTTCAAACAGAGCAGTCACCACTTCACTCACACACTCATTGACTATTTCAGCATTAGAGAAGGGTGTCTTGTGTTGTCCCAGGACACATGTGAGACGTCCGTTGCCCGTGTGTGTGTGTGTGTGTGTGCGTGCGTGCGTGCGTGTGTGTGGAGGATAATTTGTTCAAATTGTGCGTGCTTGGATTAATAAATGGCATTTCACGATCACTTGACGATCGCGACCGTCTCGTTGCAGATTAAACACATTGGTTTTCTGCTTCGCGCGGATGCATATTATTCTGTCCACTCACTCTTAAACTCGCAGTTTTCAAAGTCAACTTTTCTTTTCTAATCGACGGCCAGCTTTGAGCTCGCCATATTCTTTAAGATTAAAAAATCTCTCGATTTACGCAAACGACAGAGCGCCCGTTCGCCTGGCTCTGGCTACCCTGAAGACCTGTGCAACTACGCGCCGCGGCCGTGTTCTAAAGTAACTGAATGCCGCCAGAGCGCAAACAGATGACGTATTGTCACGTTGCTCTTACAGCGGCTGTGATTGGACAAATCCCGCAGCTAAAACGAGCACAATCATTCAAGATAAATTATATACATTTATACATATATTCGTTTGCGTTGGTGCGTGTTTGTGAATGAACAATGCAGAATAAAAATTGCGTCACCACTGAAAACGCCTTTGGATTTTGATCACAAGAGTAGCATGTTGGTTTTGCCGTCGGTCCAAAAGTAATTGCGTCTGGGTCCGGATGCGGACCGGAGTTCGCCTATTGAGTACGCCTGTTCTAGGCAATTGTTTTGTTGAGTGATTAAAATTCATAAAAGCTATTTGCGGATAATAGTGTGTAAGGCCTTTTATGTTGATTTATAGCGACGCCAATCTGTGCACTTTTTCTTTTTATTGAACTCTTTGGAATGTGAGTTTTATACTTCATCGTATTAAAACATCATTTGTACTGAAAAATGTGCTTTATTTTATTCTTGTTTGGTAAGTGAAGATGGCTTTGTCATACAGCAGATCTTTAAAATATTTAATCTGTACTTTTTAAATGTGTAATAAATCATTATAGACTGTATAAATTATAAGAAATGTCTTACTGATAATTCGATGTTTTTATTTATTGTTTCTGTCTTTCTTCGGTTGACTACATCAAACTGATTCTCGTCATTGTTGGCGTCCTGCTGTTGATGATCCTCTGCGGTGTCCTCCACTCGTCTTGCTGCCGCTCAGCAACACCACACAGGTCAGTAATACTCTAGTGAGTAAGACTAGTGAAGGAAAACTTGTAGTTATAGTGTTGTAAGCTGGTTGTAAAATCAAACAAACCATAAACATCTTATCTGTGTAAAATAGTAAGTCAGACAGACTCTGCTGTGGTTAGAGTCTTTTTCCTCTACAGCACAAGAACAGATTAGTGTCTTTACATTACAGTCACTTTTATCTACAAGGATGTATGTGGAGCATTAGAAGCAGTTAGTCACGGAAGAAACAGTAAATGCTTCACCCCAAAAATATATTAGACAGAAGTAGACAGAAGATAAATACAGTATACAATACAGTAGACAGAAGATTCTTGAGGGCTGTGATGGAGCTTCGTCTGCAGGATTCTGAGCAGCGGCAGACAGACCAGCCCAGAGATATTATAGTGTTATAGTGAGCAGAGAAAGACCCATGATCATTAAACACTTTACAGTTATTTAGTTGAGGGTAGTTTTCTGTCGTCCGTGTGGAGACAAGTCCCTGAGATAAGAAAACACTTGTCACTATCACAAACATTGTATTTTTGCTTTGATCTGTCTCCAAGCTGTCAACTATCAAGTAATGTTGCTATCAAGTAACTGTAAGTCTTAGCTAAACTACCTGTCCTGCGCTATTTGTGAATAACTACTTAACCACTAACTTTTTCAAACAGAAAGGCACTGAGGAGTGGCAGCATTGGTGGTCAGACTTATCTTCTGTGGGGAGTATCAGAGACACTTCCGTTACACACAGTCTGCTCCATTTGTCTAGTTGGTGGTGCTGCAGTTGCTCTGGGTGACACTTGCATGTGAGAAGATAGAAGCAAAATCCAGTCCATTAGGATTTAATGTTGGTCTCTTAAGTCTGGGTGAAGTTCTTCCAGCAGTTTGATTTGAAGATCTCTGAGGTTCCCAGCAGACCTTCACAGTGTGTATGAGTCTGCTCGATCTGACCAGCTTCCTCCTTTAATAATAATAATAATAATTCATTCGATTTTTTATTTATTGGCGCCTTTCATGACACTCAAGGTCGCCTTACATGACACACAACATTCCCACACACACACCAATTGCCCGGTGAAATAGCGGCAGCCAATCTGCGCCAGCGTCCACTTCACTCGGGCATACACACCACACGCTCACACACGGCCAGATTAATCTGAAACACATGTTTTTCTCACTGTGGGGGAAACCGGAGCACCCGGAGAAAACCCACGCAAGCAGGGGGAGAACATGCAAACTCCACACAGAAAGGCCACGACCGGCCTCGAACTCACACCACGAGCCTGGCCACGAGAATCTCTCCATGGGCCACTCCGCTTGTGTTCCAGACTCAAGTCTGGATCAAATCGATCAAAGATCAAATCAGCTAGTAGCTCAATGAGGAAAGGGCCAGTGTTTGGAACCACAAGTCATAGTTTGATAAAAGCACAATTAACTTTAGTTGACCTTTAGTTGGGAACAGGCTGAGATCTAGAACTTTTTTCATGGAAGACCAGTTAGTTTGCCTAATCATTCAAACACTTCTGTTTCCTTTCTGCAAAATTGCAAAAAATTATTATAATTTATAATTTGTTTCGCCATTGCTCAAACGTAGTAAAAGAGGTGTATGACTATTTTATATCTACTGCATTAATATCCACAGAAAGAGGGAGAAGTCAAACCAGGAGGAGATCGAGATGAAAGAGGTACAGCCAGAAGAGCCTGTGACAATGACTGACTCCAATATGGAGCCGAAAACTTCCACTGAGCTGGTAAGAGCGTTAATGCATTTCTGATGTAATAGAAATCAACTACTGACTGCTGACATTAATCTGTGCTTTACAGTGAAGGAAACGCCACCAGCATCACCAGCGGCTGAAATGGAGTTCAGCTCATACCACATCTGATTTTTAGTGTTTTTTGTAGAAAATGTCTCTGGATGTAGTGAACCGTATCTCCAAACTGTGTTCTGATTTCAGTTTATATTGCTTTTGATTTGTATTTGCACTGCCTTTTATATCTCTTATTTTGTACTGCACTGCATGCATTTTATATTTCTTTGTAGTTTTGCACCGCCACATCTGCAACTTAATTTTGTTGCACTATTGTGGAATGATAACATAGATTGTATGAGATCTTATCTTAATACCAGAGTTAATGTGATTTGATGCTTGTATTTCTTTTTTCTGTACCTTTTTTACATATATACATACTTTTGGCTTTAATACAGAAAACATTAAAAGAAAACTCCAGTGTGCTACATTCCGTTTCTGGAATTTGAATTTGGAAAATTAGTTTGTTTACATGCAGGTTAGAAATGCAGGTTAAAAAAAAAATTACAGACACCATATTTGTGTCTGGAGTGGACTCCGGTGTGCCGCTCTCTCGCCAAATCATCCACCACAGCAAATAATATTTCAACCCACAGTCTCTATCCAATGCTATAGCAATCATTAAGTTCACAACATATCTTGGGGGAAAAGTTGGATTTTATTCCTTCATCACTGAAACATGGAAAAAACCAGAATCCGATCCAGCTCTGAAGAAGTTGTGTCTGAAATTGTAGTGGAAAATTGTTTGTTTAAAATAGAGTCACTAAGTCGGTAAAGTAAAAGTCCCACCAAAGACACGGCCGAAGGTTTCTGCATGTTGTTGTCTTTCTCTTCGCAAGACAAGCCAGGAGTTGATTAAGATAAATTTATGGTAAATTTATAATTGTTTTGACTCGTTTTATCTGACTCAAAAGATAAAAAGATTTCAATGTATTGTTAGTTGATTTTAATATTCCATTACTTATTCTGACTTGTTTAGACTGAGTACATTTACTCACTCCTCATTCCTTCGTCCTGTGAGAATTTATTGATTCTATTACACCTAGTGCACATAATCATAATATAAGATGATAGATGGAGGGGTTAGTACTCATTAATACAATATCAATTTTCAGAGTTCAAGATTACACTTTTCAAGATCCAACTCACACTTTTTGATACAACTAAATCAGCATTAACTAATGGTCAGAGGGGTTAGTCCTTGTTGGGTTCGTCTTCTTCTTAAGATGGATCTTATTACATCACAGAAAATAAGTCACAGCTATTTTAAAAAAGTCCAATACCTTTTATTTGATTGCAAAGAGAAAATCAGCGGAGGTGGTGGAGCAGCAGCAAAATGCAGCTAACGTCGTAGAAAAAAGTCTGACTTCCTCCTGTTCTTCCTTCTTTCTTTCTGAGTCTCTCTTACATTTTCACACAGTAATATCAGATGGTTTTGATGGCAACACATCAAAAGCGCTTTAACAACACATCAAAAGGAGCTGGTTATCTTTTAATGGGTGTTTTTCAACCCGAGCTGTTTACGCCAGAGCCACGAGGTACGGTCACTGCGACCCATGACTTCACTACTTTGGCTTGAGACTCAGCCTCCCTTCCTCTCTCTGAGAAGTGTCCTTTTTCTAAAGCTAGATTTAACTTCAAGCAGTTAAACAGTATATGAGCACACATTTGCACTTTTTCTGTTTGCACTTTATATGCTTCCACTAGGGGACATAATCAGAAAGCATGGTCATAGCTTCCACTGTTACGCAGATGACACACAAATTTATATCTCGGCATGGCCTAATGAAATCTCAAAATTTGCAAATATATTAGATTGCTTCAGCGACATTAGTGATTGGATGACAAGTAATTTTCTCATGCTGAACTCAGACAAAACCGAATTATTACTTGTTGACTCAAACTTAAAGTCTGATGCACCCGAATACAGGATGAATCTTAATGGGCTTGAAATCTCATCCTCACCTAAAGTGAAAAGCTTAGGTGTCATTTTAGATAGCAAACTCTCTTTTGAAAGTCACGTGCACAACGTCTGTAAAACTGCCTTTTTTCACCTCAGGAATATCTCAAAGCTGCGTCACATGCTCTCCCGACCGGATGCAGAAAAACTGATACATGCGTTTATGACATCACGGTTAGATTACTGTAATGGTCTTCTGGGAGGTTCTCCTGCTAAACTAATAGATAAACTTCAGTTGGTTCAGAATGCAGCTGCTAGATTACTAACCAGAACAAAAAAATTTAGCCATATTAGTCCAGTGTTAATGTCGCTACACTGGTTACCTGTTAAATATCGCATCCAGTTTAAAATTCTCTTAATCACTTATAAAGCACTAAACGGTTTAGCTCCTCTATATCTCAGTGAGCTCATCACTTACTACGAGCCTACACGACTGCTGCGCTCTCAAAACTCCGGCCAGCTTATAATACCGCGAATCTCTAAAATCTACCAGGGAGGAAGATCCTTTTCATACTTAGCACCCAAACTATGGAATGCTCTGCCGAGTCCAATTCGAGACTCAGAATCAGTGAGTCAATTTAAGTCTAGACTGAAGACGCATCTCTTCAACGAAGCATATATTGACCTGTTATTATAACTTACAGAAAATATTAATATATCGTATAGAAAGGCTGCCTAGTTAGTGCTCGGAACCGAATTACACCTGCACCTTCAGAAAAATTGTCAAAATCTATAGTACTTGAATTTTTCTAATTGCCTTGTATTATTTTTTTTTTTTTTTTTTTTTTTTTCTCCCCTCCTCTCCTGAGCGCCAAGTGTCGTACGACCGGAATCTCCTAGAGCTTCGGAATCATCGGTGGTGCTTCCTCGACCTCTGTGGACCTGATGACGCTGTTGGCTTGGAGCAGTGGAGCCGCCTCTTTCCCCATTGAGGAGGGAAACATCGTTCCAGAATCATCATTAAAAATGACGCGGAACAACCAACGCACTGATTGTGTAGTGTTAGAATGCCGGAGGAGACTGGCACCAGTGAGCCGGGTTCTCCCCAGGGTTTTTCCTCGTTAAAGAGGTTTTTTTACCTGGCCACTGTTGCGTATGTGCTTGCTCGCTGGTCTTTGTCTTTGTCTTGTCATAACCGCAGCCACTTAGTCAACACCAACAATCCAGACGACAAATTGAATAAAAAGCATCATTTCCTTTACATATTTACATGTGCGCTTTGAGACAGTTAAAACTGTGAAAAGCGCCTTACAAATACTCATTATTATTATTATACATTTACTTTTATACTTTTATATTTCAAATGATAACTATCAATATTTTTTATGTAGCAAAGCATAATATAGCAGAAGCACAAATTCTAACAGTCCTTCTCATAGTTATGATATTTTTATTTTTATAATGAATTCAAGATCAGAAGTCCAAATCCAACTCACAAATGCGATATCAACTTCCTTTTAAATCATAGTTCAAGATAAGAAGCTGAGGCATAGTCCAACTCTCTGCTATATGTAGTTGAAATGACAATAAAGCTTCTTTGACTTTGACTTTGACAACTCACACCATGATACAACTGAAGCTTAGCATAAATGAATTAGAGGGGATAGTCCTTTCCATAAGTGTGATATCATCTTAATCATAAATTCAAGTTCTGAAAATGAGGCATAGTCCAACTCATATTAATGATACAACTAATAATCAACCTAAACTCGCGATTAGTGATCTAGATTATTATCCTCAAGAAAATATAACAGAGATTAAAAATTCACAAGACCCAATGATATCAGAACAAGTTAGAAGGATAATGGATTACATCTATTTATTATCCAGGTAACAATTAGTGTAAACCAAATCAACATGAATCCAAAGCCAATTCAAAATAGATAGTAAATCAAACTATAATATGAAATGAGAGAGTTGTTACCTGGAGCTTGTACACACACTGTCTAGCAAATCCCCTGAACTAACAGACCATCAGTGTTGCGCAAGTTACTTTGAAATTGTAATATGTTACATATTACTTATTACTGTTTGTAAAAAGTAATAAGTTACATTACAATATTACTGTCTCAGAAATGTAATATATTACATTACTTTTGTATTACTTTTAAGTTACTTTCACCAAAATAACTACAGAAGTAGAAATTAACGTTCTAAAATAACAAAATGTACCTTTTACTTGTACAGTAATTTATGTTACAACCAGTGGAAGACATAGAGTTATGTAGCGTAATGACTGTGGCCTCTCCAAACTACAAATAACAATATACATAATCTATAATTGTAGGGTGACCATATATTTTGATTTCCAAAAAAAGACAATCAGCGCGGCCTCGAGACAAATTCAGACAGGCTTCTCGGAGGCTGATGAACATGCTTTAATGTGCTTCAATGTTGCTAACCTATAACTTAGTTAAAATAATCAATTAACATAAAAAAAAAAAATCAGTAAAAAACTAAATAGGTAACTATTTTGGTCAGACTTTTTTTTAATAATGAAAAATGTTTTTAAATAAAAATGTGATTGTTTTTTTTAAAAAATAATACAAGAAAAAAGTCGACCTATATTGTTTCAAAACGATACGCGCAATTTCATTCTCAAATATTACTTTCTCATATAATTTAAAGCACGGGTTGTGAACCTACGTACACGTGTATTAGTCGTTTGAAGAAGAGGGAAAACCGGACATTATCGTGAATTTATAAAATCCGCCCGGATGTCTGGGAAAAAGACGCTGTCAACACTAATAATTAATAAGTGTTAAAAGTGTGGTAGACAAAGCGATTTTCCTCCAATATCAGTGAATAACTTGGGTATATCTGATATCAGACACGACAGGACTATGTATTCGTGCTTTTTTTTCATTTTGAATGACTTACCACACAATACTGTCCTGCTTTCTGGCTATAAAGTGCAGAGGACAGAGGACAGTGTCGTTGCTGTTTTCTTTCTCTTCAGGTCGAGCGATCTAATGGCGCCGCTCCAGCTGTTTTTTTTTAATTGCTAGTGCTGTTTTTCATATGTCGACCATTGTTTTGCGTTTACACAGAGGTTGCATTTCACCACAATGTTCTTGCTTTTTACAAAACTGAAATAATGCGCATAAGACCATATCGCGAATGTACCACCGGCTGTACCACTAAATGTTCATCAAATCTGCCGCGAGTTCGTGCCCGCCCGCGTAACTGCGCAGCCGCAGTTACGCAAGCCAGACGGATCCAATAGCTGCAAACCTCGATCTCAGAGCCAATAGAAGCACACCTCGAGTTCAGTGCAGCCGTTACAAAATACAACACTCCACCAGCGAATGACTTACGCGTCTATTTACGAACAGGAAATATCAAATGTTTGATTTATTGTCTTGAATGTGAAAGATTTGATGTAACGCAAGCGTTACTTGCATATAACGAGTAATAAATTACTGAAAATACACAAAGTAATAAGTTACTACCGCGTTACAGCAAAAAGTAATATATAATATATGTTACTTTTGTAACGCGTTACTCCCAACACTGCAGACCATCTACCATTTTATACAGTCATTCTTGGGTTGCATATATTTGCATACAGGACGGATTGAATTGGGTTGGGTTACTCTACAGATTACAGATTATAACCCAACTTGTGTATCTAAATTGTGAAAAGTACAGTTACTCACTCAGAAATGCAGTGGAGTAGAGAGTAAAAGTTGCTTATATTTTTGATACTCAGTAATGAAGTACATTTCGTACTCAAGTACTTTACGCCTTTGATGTGATTTGGTGATTGCAGTGCATCGCAGGAAGGGGGACGGCCGCTCGCTGGGGAAACACTCGCTCGCTGTTGCTTTCCGCTCGCTGTTGCTTTCACACACAAAAACACACACACACACACACACCTGAGGCTCAGAAAAGAGACACACATATGGAAGGTTTTAAAAGAGACACGCATATGGAAGGTTTTTCCGCTTGTGTTCTGCCGTATAAGAAACATTCCCCATCGTATACAGAAATAAAATTGTAATCATGGGCCGGGATTTTCTCCGCGCTTCGCCATGTGAAATTTTCATAACGTGATTTAGGTTTGAACATAAAGCACGTTGACGGTCTGGTTAACTGTTACTCCTGCTTGGAGATTTCTTTATTATTTCCTTTTTGTAAAGTCTTGTTTTTGTACATTTTGGTCACTGAAGGTTGGCATCTGTGTGGCTCCTACCACTTCCCCTTGGACCGACTCGGGGCACTTTTACGACCAAGTCATAATATGAATGAAAATACTTCTGGCTCGCAACAGTAAACGCAACCATCACGTAACTCCTGAACCTTAAAAGGAAAACAAAACAGAAACTTTGCAATATACTGCACAGAACACCTATAGTCTTTGGTGAGTTATAAATAACTATGTATATCACTACAACACAACCATTATTATCAATAGCTCAGCTATTTATGAACAACTATTGACTTAAGGTCACAGTCTGTACAAGTACAATAGACACAAAAACAATTGTTGCACGTCTAAGTTTACATGTGACTTTATACGCTGTGGTAGGTCTGTGCTTCATAGTCATAGCCATTATCTTAACACCAACAAAAAAGGAATAAAATGCATAAATCTTCTTTACATTTTTTACAAGCGCCCTACAAATGCACTGAACTTGAACTTATATTAAAGGCAAAATAATACAGATAGGTGTACAATTAAATTGAACATAAAATTGACATTTCTAATTGAGCACCGATTTATCCAAAACACATCAAATAGTATATCGCACTTTAACCAATTTAGAATCATGGATGAACAGAACATTTTCGTCTAATTAGCATTGGCACTTCAGTCTCTGCAGGAAGAGAAGTTGAGCACAAACAGGAAGATGTACATTTACATCGATTTGCACACTTCTCAGTCACTGGTCTCACTCACAAGTTTAGTACTGTTTCCTCCTCAAAAAGAAAAGCACATAATGATGTCAGCAAACGGTAGTTGATTACTAGTGGCATCAGAAATGTAAATGTCACACTGTTACCTGCTTAGTGGAAGGTCTCATCTCCATATTGACATCGTTTAATATCACACACTCTTCTGACTGTTCTGCCGTCACATCTAAACCAATGTCATCCAGATCATCTGTCTCCTTCATTCTGTGAATATGAATACTGTAGATATCAACACAGAAATAGTCCTGCCCCTTTTACTACATGGACACTAGGGCAAAACATTATATTGAGTTTTTTTCAATTAAAATCAGGCCATCTATAATTGCAAATAAAGTAAAGCCACTTTCAATATGTTTTACTAAATTTAACAATCTGTACAATATTATTCTAAAATAAAGTAAATAATAACCTTAATTCATATGACAACATGGCACTTTTTGTTTGGTCATAAGTGAAAATATCTTGATTACACAACTTGCTCTTGTTTAACCTCAGTTATCTGAGGTAAGAACGTCGAGCACTGCACCAGTGAATTGTCACGTCGAGCACTAGGCCAGTGAAAAGACTCAAACTGACTGAATGTGTTTGCGTGCGGTGACCTTGCAGATTCTGAATGATTTGGAATGGAGATGATTTCGCTCTGACTGCTAAAAAAGACAGCTTTTTCTTGTTTTCTGATGAGTGATGACTTCACTCTTGGCTTTCCTAGTTCTATCAATATACATCAATCATCTGAAGTATCAAGAGATCACTTCCCTGGATATAGTCGATAGAAATAGAACTCTTTGGGTACTTTCACACCGAACACACTGGGTTCATTTTGTCTGGACCGAGGGCAATAAATGATACATTGTTGCATTTTGGTCCTTGTTTATACACACTTTTTGCTCTCATCCGAAACAAACCAAAATTCTGTCAGGTGACAACATCCACGTCACTCATTGGCCAGATGTGTCAAAAGTGACTCAACTTGAAGCTGCTGACCCGTTCCACAGGCGTCCTGACGATGGTGAAGGGGGTGTGTTCTCTCTTTTGCCTCCTGAAATCCACCACCAGCTCCTTGGTCTTGTTGATGTTGAGCGAGATGTGATTCACCAGTGTCAGAGCGTTCACCTCCGCTCTGTAGGCCGTCTCATTGTTGTCCGTGATCAGGCCCACCACCGTCATGTCATCGGCGAATTTCACGATGACGTTGGAGCCGTGTGTGGCTGTACAGTTGTGCGTGTACAGTGAGTAGAGGAGCTGCTCTTCGGCCATCAAGTCAGAGGTCCGCTAGACGTTCTGAAAGACAGCTGGGAAGCCAACGACAGCTCACGTAAGAGGAATTTGCTGTAATATGTCCTGCAGATGAGAGACAAATTGAAGCAAGCAGTCACCACGACCAGAGAGAACCTACAACAAGCCCAGAGGAAACAGAAATGCTGGTACGACAAGAAAGCCAGAGCGAGATGTTTCCAACCTGACGACCAAGTACTTCTGCTACTTCCAACTTCAGAAAACAAGTTACTGCCGAAATGGCAAGGTCCTTTTAAGGTGAGAAGAAAAGTCGGTCCGGTGAATTATGAGATTGAAATGCCTTCCAGACACCAACCACTGCAGATCTTCCACGTAAACATGCTCAAGAAATGGCACGAGCAACCGTCACAGCCAGAACCAGAAGCGGCCAGACAGGAGCTTCTGGTGAGAGCGGTGCGCACGGCGGAGGAGCAGTACTTGCCGGTTCATCAGGACGAGGGTTGTCTGGATTTGCAACATCTGACGGAGGAGTAGAGAGAGCATTCCTCATCAGCTGTTCCGGAACTCACCTGGCAAAACGGACTTTGTTCACCATCAGGTTTATCTAAAGGACTGTAAGCCAATTTTCCAGCATCCATACCGGGTGCCACAAAAACTTCTGCCGCTACTGAAGCAAGAGATTGAGGCAATGCAAGAACTGGGGGTAATAGAACCTTCTAGCAGTGAATGGAATAATCCAATTGTTTTGGTTCCCAAGAAGGATGGAACAATCAGATTTTGTTTGGACTTTAGAAAATTGAATGCTGTAAGTAAATTTGATCCATATCCCATGCCAAGAGTGGATGAACTTGTGGAGAGACTTGGGCCATGGACTGATTCGACCTCAAGTGGGGAAGATTGAGGCTGTTAAGAATGCTGAGCAGCCAACCACAAAGAAGCAGGTCCGATCTTTCCTTGGACTAGTGGGGTGGTATAGACGCTTCATCCCACACTTTTCTTCAAGGGCAATAGCTCTTACTGAGCTTACTAAAAAGGACCATCTGAATAAGATTATTTGGACTAAAGTGTGAAAAGGCATTTCTTGATCTAAAAAATTCTTTGTGTGATGAACCTGTTTTGCAGAGCCCTAAATTTTATCAACCGTTATACCGCTACAGACTGATGCGTCAGATTATGGTCTCGGTGCAGTGCTGTTACAAGCACAAGAAGGTCATTTATGTCCTGTCGCGCACATTAGCAGAGAGCTACTGCCAAGAGAAACGAGGTATTCTGTGGTTGAGAAAGAGTGCCTGGCAGTAAATAACCTACAAATAGTTTGCGTGTGTGTTAGTAAAGTCGCTGTCGCAGCCTGAGAGCGCGTGCACTTCGGGTGACGGGCATGCGCAACTAGAGGCGAAGCCCTTCTGATTTAGAATTAAAATGCAGCCTTTACTGGGCAAGTGCTGCCTAACGAAAATGTGAAGATTGCAAACGAAGATAATAATAAAAAAAACAAAACAAAAATTCATCATTTCCGTATGGTTTTGTTTATCGGTGCCAATTCATCCACGGACCGGTGCTGGTCCGCGGTCCGGGGGTTGGGGACCATGGCCGTAAAGAACACTTTTGCAGAAACCCTTGCTTCAATACACAGTCACCATATTCAGTTTGAGTCTTCTCATTGGCCCTTCAGTACTCCACATAATAATCAGGTGAATTTTTTTCTTTGGTGTAATCATGTGATATTGTGATTTTTAATGAAGCGCCTCCAGTTAAAACAGACAATATGTTCGGATGACCACTCACCAACCTGACTTAAAATAAACGTTTTCACATAAATGCTACTTTTTGTAAATTTGTACCGCAATACTTTTATTTTGAAATGCCAAGTTGTTTTATTGTGCACCCAATTTGAAACTACATTTGTTTATGGTACCAAATGTATGGTTTGTAAGACTGGACAATCAATGGACATAATACTCACATTTCAAGTCTCCCTGAGCGCCCACAGCACCAGGGTATCATTCCCATCTCAGACAGGATGAAGACAAAGATAGCCAGAAGCAATATAGTTAAAGTCACCACTGCTATGATCATAATTAAATATACACCTAGAGAGAGGAAAATACTTAGTTTTCTTTAGTTTTCTACTTAGTTTGAGTATAACTGACTAATATATACTGTACAGGTGCTGGTCATAAAATTAGAACATAAACAAAAAGTTGATTTCTTTCACAAATTCCATTCAAACTGTGAACTTGTATGTTATATTTATTCATTGCACACAGACTGATATATTTCAAATGTTTATTTCTTTTAATAGTGATGATTATGTAGCAGGGCCACCGGTTCGTTTGACACAGGAGGCAGGAGACGTGGGTACGAAAAATACAAAATATGTGTTACGTGCAACACTGTGGCGCTGTGTGTGTGTGTGTGTGTGTGACGCTGGGGAAAGCTGTGTCCAGATCGGCAGCTAATTGGAGGAGCGCGCCGTCACTCACGAAGAGGGGGCGTGGTCCCCGATCATCGAAGACATGACACCAGACATGCAGCAAGAACATCAGCGTCTCTTTTTATTATTTAAAACGTGTGCTCACCTAAAGCACGGGGTGGGCGAGTTAGGAGATGGTGCATGCTCTGGTTGGTTTGCTGCTTAAACTTTGCGCTTGGTTTGATGTTTCTTAGTTTTGTGCTTGTTGTCCTCGGTCATACTTTGTGTTGCTACGTTCTAGTTTCTGGCTGTTTGTTTGTGTGTATCGGTCATCGTGTTTTGTGCTGTCTGCTGTTGTGTGCCTCCGTGTTCTTCCGTGTTCGTTTTCGCGATCGGGTTCGGGTCCGCGGGTGCACTACACATTAGGTTTTGTTTTTGTTAGACACACTCGGTTTAGGTGAGCGTCTTTTCTGTATTTTGTTTAGTTAGTGTAGTTAGTTAGGGCGCCGTACGCGCTGAAGATCACGGGTTTAATTTTGGTTTATTAGGTAAGTTAGTCGTTTAGTTATAGGAGTTAGAAAGCCCGTTTTGTTTTTATTTGACGCCACCTTGTATTAGTATTTTGAGTCACTATTTTACTACTGTCATTTGGTTTCACTGTTGTCACATTATTGTTAATAAATTCACTTTGTTCACAATTGATTTTCTGTGTGTTTTGACCTATTCACTTTTCAGCACCTTAAATGTTACGGGATTATCCCCTCACTATCACCATCACATACACGTAACATTTAAGGTGCTGAAAAGTGAATAGGTCAAAACACACAGAGAATCAATTGTGAACAAAGTGAGTTTATTTTAATACACAAATTAATAAAATTAGTCCAAAGACTGATCTTCACACTGACATACAACATGAACACACATACGCACACTCGCCACACACACTTCGGGAAGCGTTTGGTCGCTTTAGCACCCGTACCCGGCACGCCACACTCTCCACCACACACCTGTAGTGAATCAGTAACGGCAATTGATACACACTGGATTTAGTGCTCACACTCCCTCCACCAACACAACAGACCAGTCGCCAGGCTTTCGCGTCACGCACATGCACGCGCACATACATACAAGCTTCGGGATCCACAGGGTAGGAAACTGATGACGCAAGAGGGTCAATAGACAGATGGGACAACGACACACAGGATACACCAATTTGGGGTGTGACAACAAAACAGGATCAGGGGTGACAGCGAAACGCAGGATCCCCCAATTTGAGAGTGGCAACGAAGCAGCGCCCCGTCCAGCCACCACCGTCCAAGCACGCGCCCTCCCCAACCGGATTAGCGGCGCCACGCGATCGCACACTCTGTTGCCTCCACGCGTCCGGACGTAGAGCAACGCTCGCAACGCCACGAGGGCGCAGGAATGACGCACCCGCGAGATCCGACCAAATATTGCTCTCGCGTCGCTCCGCCACCGTGAGAGAACAATCCGGAGAACCAGGCGCAAAGCACACCCGCAGGAAATCGATGTGGTGCAGCAGTTGCAAAGCCACTACTCCCCACACAGCCAAACGCTGCGTGAGAAGCAGTCGCGCCACTCATCCCATGCACGCCATGACGGACCTGGTGGTGGCAATCACGAACCCCCAGGTGTCTCTAGAGCGCCTTAAATAAAATCACGGTCTTTCTCATTGGCCGGCCGCCAAGTCTGCGGGCGGGGTTTTTGTCAGTTTCGACAGCGGATCCCCTTTTCTAGGGCCAGAATAACACAAACAGCTGTTCGCTATTACAAAAAGCACTCGTTCTGCTCAGATACGTACGCAACGCTCGCACCGGACACACCGGACACACCGGAGAGCAGCACCGAAAGCCCGAATGGTCTCCACTTGCTCCCTAAATGGCGTCGACAAAACCTTAAGGACATAGCCCTGTCTGGGGACCAACCTAACGACGCAATCGTTCTCCCCAAACGATAAACATGACGGGTTAACTGAAAATGCATGCAAATCGCCAACCCGCTTCCCACAGACTAACGCTAACAGAAATGCCGTATGTTGCGCCCTGGACAGCGCCTTAACAACCAAAGAAAGGCTCCACAGCGGGGCCAATCGATGGTGTGACGGCATCAGCAGCCTCGCACCTCTAAGAAAACCAGCCACTAACCTGTGCCTTCCCAGTGAGCGGCCATCCATCTCGCCCCAATGCGCTGCGATCGCGGCAACGTACAACTTCAGAGTAGATGGGGTGCTGCCGGTCTCCAGACGCTGTTGTAAAAATGACAAAACCGCTGGGACATCTCAGGACCCCGGACTCACTCCAGCCATCCCGCACCATCTCGCGAACACACGCCACTTGCACCCATATAGCCGACACGTGGAGGACGCCCTTGCTTCATCGACGGTGCCCAGTGCACAGCGCTCCCGCACTAGCCACTCTCCACACATGCAGTCTCCACAACTCGGGTTGAGGATGCTGTATCGACCCTTCTGCCTGAGTAAGTAGATCCTCTCTGATCGGCAATTTCGATGGCGATCAACATTGGAGAGCTGGAGGGGCGCGTGCAGGTGGAGAAAGGCGCCCCCACCAGCGCGTCAGCTCTTGATGCACCTCACTGAAGAACGGGGCCGCCCTCGTCCGCGTGGTTTGCGCTTCCGGCCTCGTCTCGCTGCCGTCCATCCAGCAGTCGGACTGCTGCTCCGGGGCCTCCCACTGGATGTTCATGAGCCCCACCACCTCGGCCAGGCAGTTGGGGAGGTCTTCGTCAGCAAGCACGCGGTCGGCCTCTGGAAAAATTGAGTGAGACGCCGCCGTAGAAAGGCCGTCGTCGTCCGAAAACGCCTCAAAAGCGTGGCCTGCCGCAGATGGATCCAGGCACTCACGCGAACCCCAGGAGCGAAGACGGGGTTCCTCCGCTCGGATGCAAGGTAGGGGTGGGGAAGAGGGGCGACCATCGGTTTGTCTGGCCACCTCGATCCTGCTCCAGAGGGTGCCCATCGGTATCTCCCGACAATCGTGGCACGTGGCGAATCTGTCGAGGGCCGATGTGGCGTGGTCGGGCCACTCAAAAATGTGGGCGAGATTCACAAAGAGTAAATTGCAGCTGGAGTCAGTGCTTCAAGAACCACTACACAGACTTATTAAAAAGACATGGGTTTCAGCTGTCACATTCCTTGTGTCAAGCCGCTCATGAAACAACAGACAGTGTCAGAAGCGTCTCGCCTGGGCTGAAGACAAAAAGGACTGGACTTCTGCTGAGTGGTCCAAAGTCATGTTCTCAGATGAAAGTAACTTTTGCATTACCTTTGGAAATTTGGGCAAAGAAATTTTAATTTGTTTAATTTATAATCATCACTATTAAAAGAAATAAACATTTGAAATATATCAGTCTGCGTATAATGAATGAATATAACATACAAGTTAAACTTTTTGAATCTAATTTGTGGAATAAATTTATGTTGATATTCTAATTTTATGACCAGCACCTGTATAATTAACTCTTTTTTGCGATTTATTGTTATGCCCACTTTACTGTACATAATGTAGATTTCTTTCCTTTATTATTATGAACGTTAAATTTTAATATTACTAAATTATAACATCACTGAATTATTAAAAAACAAATGGCTTTAACTGAAACAAACAAGCAACTTACTATGAACCTTTAGATACGTCTTGTCCTCTCCTTGTTCTGTTTGATTCCCTATGATGTTGCAATGAAATTCTGCCTCATCCAAAAGCTGGATATCAGGAATGATCAGTGTCTCTCCTCCTTCGTACGAACGAGTTCTGACACGATGCGTGTAGTTTGTGTTTGGGAAAATGTACTTTACAGTAGCGTTACCGTAGGAAATCCACACTCGATCATCTCCAGGTGTTACCTGAGTTAAACCGTTTAAATTTAACATGTGCTTTCATGTTAAGTAGTTTTGGTATACACCATAAATCACTGTGTTCCAAAGGTGCAAGAGAAGAAACTCACCACGCTCCAATATATCATTAACTGTTGAGGGTTCTCTGTGAAGTTATAATGGCAAGAGATCTCTACTGAGTCTCCGACGTAACCGTCAATGATCTCCACCATTCCATAGTCTACTGGTGTCTGATCTAAAACAGAAAAAATAATAATTACTTTGAGGTCATGTGAGAGTCTTTATAGTGGCATCTACTCAGACGTCATTATCCTCGTACAGTCATATCCACATCAAGCTAATAAAAACAAAGTGTAAAAACGTTAGTAAAATGTAGAGCAAACTTGTCAGTGCCTCCCCCACAGTACATGCACCGGTTCCACATTTAATTCTACATCCGATTGCCAGGAAATAAAAACTGTGGTGCTATGTAAGTCGCTTTGACTTGTTTTGGCATTCAGCTGTATCATGTTAAAAACAAGACGTTGGGGCAGATGTAACCTAGTGATACTGGTGCGATGCAATTATTATTATTTTATTATTATTGAAGGCCGTTGAATTGTTTTTGATATTCGGGTACGTGACTATAAGTTGTTTTGACTTATTCTTCTCTGCGTATGTGCGGTGACGATTTTCATACAGGATATTTTGATCTTTATGTAAATCTAAATTACGGTAACCGTCTGTCTCCAGTTTCTGTCTCAGTCTTATCGAGACCAAGGACAGGCCGAGCTTGGAGCTAAATCTATGTCAAAAGTTAAGAAACTTTTAACTAAGAAATCCTGACATTTGTTTGATTATTTATATTATATTTATTAATACTTTCTTGCTATAATCATAGCAATTTAATTAACACCAATAACCAGACAATCAGATGAATAAAATGTGATAATTCTTTTACAGATTTGAATAGGAGGACAGTACACCAATTATAAGTTTTATAGCATAAATATTATCTTTGGTCAATCATAAATAAATATAAGTTCTGTACTGTCCTCCGATTGGCGTTCTTAGCCAAAATTAAACAGTCAGCTAAACTCAGTTCATGAAAACATCCAGAGTCAAAACATGGCCTTCACGTCCGTTTAATAAACTCTCGTAGTGAAACTGAAAATAAACAATAAAAAAAGAATGCAATGAAATACAGCGTGAATAGAACTTAACTTCCAAATTATTATAAACTTCAACATAAATATACATTAGAAACACTCCTATAAATGTAAACATAAACCACTTACAGGCAGTGCTTGCCACGGAGAAACCGAAACGTGTATATAAACATCTGCGACTGAAACGATCTTTTCATGCGCTAACTTCCTGATTCCAAAACAAATAACAACGTTGACCACTAGAGGTCGCAACAACAATAGAAATGCCCGAAGGGCAGAACAGTTGGTGTTTAATAGGGGTGTGACGAGATCCAATGCTTCTCGCGAGATCCAATTGAATCTCGTGATATCGCGAGAATTTGGCGCCATTTTTTAAATATATGCAATACCGTGATAATTAATGGATTTGATATTTATACAAGTATATAAACCCTTTAATACAGTATAACACATTACAAGTTGTAACTTACAACCATCAATGACGGCACGGACATTGCTAATCGAACACATAAAGCAGTGTAACAGACTGAATTAATCGATCACACCCGCGACGCGCATATGCGCTGCTCCGTTTTCTGCGCTGTGCCTTTAAGAGAACGTATGACGCGCGCGAGAAAATCTGCTTGTTTTATTTTGAACAAAGTCTGTTTTCGGTTGGAAATCATGGTTTCACGTAAAAAAAGAAAAGAAATCGGCAAGAAAAGCGACGAATACCAGAAACAAAGCTAAAGTAGGAAGCCGCTCTCCCTCTCCCTCCCTCTCTCTGTCCTGCTCTCACTCTCTGTCTCTCTCTCTCTCTCTCTCTCGCTCTCTCTCGCTCTCTCTCTCTCTGTCTCTCTCTCTTTTCTCTCTATAATTGACTGGCCAGTGACACTTTCAATACATTTGTTGATTCTACCATTCTTTACAATTTACTGGAAGACTTGTCTTTGTTTATAAATAGTGTTTAATGTCTGCGCTTGATGGATTTTCTATACTATTGACAGTTAAAACATTTTGTGAAATTACTTGCCTGGCAATTTATGGCATCATATTTTGTATGATCAATATTATGTTGGTTATCTGGTTATGACTGCATGCAATTGGTGAACATATGTTGCATCAACAGTTTTGAATGTTTTTAAATAAAATACAGATAAAATATGGCTCTCCTTATATTATATCGAAGGTTTTTTTTATTTAAAAAAAAAAAATCTAAATCTCGTCTCGTCTCGATCTCGTGAGCCTAGTGTCTCGTCTCGTCTCGTGGGAAAAGTGTCTCGTCCCACCCCTAGTGTTTAATAATGTTATTCTCATTCTCCTCACGTGTCATTTTTGTATCACCATGGCAACGTCTATCTATGTTCTGATATGAGACCTCGTGCTTCCGTCCTCTGACAAATCTCACATCCTGCCGATAGTCACGTGATATCTGACGTCATTTAGGGTATAAAAGATCCGCATTTCCTGACTGTTATTCAGTAATGCATTGAACGGGAAAATAAATACGTGTTAATCTCTAACGCTGTGTCGGCCTTTGCATTGCTCCTGGATCCAGTTTCTGAACAACTGCTAACCTCCAATTTTTATAGACAATTGGAGATCTTTTTGCGGAAGACCTGACCTGTTAAAGCCCGACGGCCTCCATCCCTCATGGAAGGGGGCCGCTCGTTTATCTTATAATATAGCCTATAGTTTAGCGTGACTCGCTACCAATGCCCAGAGGCCTGTACTATGAAGCGGGTTGAACAAAGTCGGGATTCGAAGATTAGTTTCGAGTTGACAAAACCACACCTACGCAATCAGGCTTTATTGGTCCCATGAAGCGGCGTAACAACTGTCTCTGTCGACTCGGGCTTTGATCATTAGGCTAAGATTAGGTCACGCGCGCGTGCACATAAAAGAGTGACGTCTGTACTAAACAACCAATCGCGTTTGAAATGGAGAGAAGGCGGTTTGTATATTTCTCTGCTGAGGAGCGGGAAATAATAATTCAAAAGTACGACGAGTACAAAAGTATATTTCAAGCACGCAGTAACACGGTCTCTGCGGCCAAAGCAAGAGAAGTTTTCTGGAGAAAAATTTCAGATTGCGTCAATGCGTGCGTAATTTAGATCTAGATACATATACATGTCCTCGGATTTTACTGAATGCATTATGTATATGTATATTTGGTGACCAGACTTTTGCTTTGGACCCGGTTTTGGACCCGGACGATTGATCCTTAGGACTATTTGACACTCGTATGGTTAGACCCGTGACAATTAGACCCGAGTTTCGTCACTCGGCTTATTAAGAATCATATCTTCGGCCGTGTGAGCTAGACATTTGGGAGGCGGCTCCTTTGCATTTCCTCCAGCGAAGAAGCATAACTTTGCCCCGATTCGAGCGCCTTTGTCCGCCTTTGTCCCGCAAAGAAGCACTTATAACGGTGGATTGACCGGCGCCGCGGCTTATTAAAATTCATATCTTCATGCCTGTGCGAGCTAGAAATTTGACAAGCGTGAGTAAAAACCCATTCGGATCGAAGTTCGTTTTCGCGACGATTTTCATCCACGCGATCGCACGGAATCGGTCCTGATCGGCCCGCGGCGCGCAGCCGCTTTGCTTAAATAGCTTTCCAAATTGCCGATACTTTTTTATGCGTGTGGTGAAATACACAAAGCATGCTAAAGAACAGTCCAAACAACAAGAGATATATTAACACATTTTTTCTGTTTCCAAAAAAACGCAAAGCAATACATATTTGCGGTACAGTAAGTGCGTGACTTCTACGTGTAACATTTGTTATGTGTGGCTCGAGAAGTTCGCAAAGATATGCGATTCCGTCAGCGGAAAATCTATATCTTTCATATAGATATGCATCAGGGAAAGCCAAGGGATTTTGCCGGTCCCTAAACACTCTTTCTCTGCAAAGTGCTCGTCTAACAATTTGTGCGCCAATATCCACAGGATTTGCAAGAAAAGGACAAGCCATTGTAACAGACACTGAAACTTACTTGCGTCACCTACATGTCGCTTTACTCGCACCTAATTGGTCAGTTATCAGTCTGCGATCTCAAATTCAGAACATAACCTGCCCCGGAGCAGGTTAGCTGTGTAGCGTCAGTTACTATGGCGATGAACACTGATCACAGCTGAGCTACTTTCATAGCACCCAAAACCTAGGATTGGCACAAACTAACCCTAAACTTACCTGGCTAGCCAACTAATCCAGCTTCATAGTATAGGCCTCAGGTCAGAAAGCAGGCGGCATCACTTAACCAGCCGTCTGCGTACTGCTCACAGTCACCCAGTACATTTAGTGCATTTAGATACAATCCTAACAATAATAAGTCAAATAATAATAATAATAGCAGTTCTTTTAAAACCAATAACAACAACAATATTGATAATAAAAATGCTAAAAGTAATAACAGACACAACATAGAAACAGTATCACAATCTCATGAGCCTAGCCATAGAAACCGGTCATTAGATAAAGAAAAAATGGCGCTTAATCATATTAAACAGAGCAAGACTTATACAAACAAAAATTTTAAGTTAGGTCTCTTAAACATTAGATCCTTAGCACAAAAATCCCTTATCATAAACGAAATAATTTTGGATAACAAGCTT
The DNA here is from genome assembly GCA_028031935.1 of Paedocypris micromegethes. NCBI lineage: Eukaryota > Metazoa > Chordata > Actinopteri > Cypriniformes > Paedocypris > Paedocypris micromegethes. The sequence continues at coordinate 66,310 of QKNR01013358.1, read as the reverse complement.
GATGTTTTAGCACTCACAGAGACATGGCTAAAGCCAGACACCTACATTAACCTAAATGAATCAACTCCACCTAATTTCTCTTACGAACATGAGGCACGATTAACCTCCAGAGGTGGAGGCGTGGCAACCATCTATAATAATAATTTCAAGATGAATAGGAAATCAAACTTTAAATTCTGCTCTTTTGAACTGTTAGTACTACATACGGAGCCAGAAATAAATCGGGAATCAATACTTATTGTGACAGTGTACAGACCGCCAAAGCACAATAATGACTTTTTTAATGAATTTGGGCAACTACTAGCAGAGCTCATTATTAAAGCAGAAAAAGTGATCATACTCGGCGACTTTAACATTCACCTAGATGATGTTAGTGACTCTCTAACTCGCTCTTTTTACGATATTCTAAATTCCACTGGCTTTAAGCAAAACGTTATTGGCTCCACTCATAAGTTTAACCATACATTAGAATGATTCTTTCATACGGTATCGTAGTTCAGGATGTAGATATTGTTTCGGTGAGTGACTGCATTTCTGATCACTCTCTAGTTTCCTGCTTAATAAATATAGACATCCCAGCTGTGATCTCACCGCAATATAGCTCTTCTAGACTCATTATTTCCAGCACGAAGGATAATTTTATTAAACGTCGTCCTGATCTTACCATTCATACCCCTAAAAGAACAGAAGAGCTTGAGGATTTGACTGCAGCTTTAAATCTAACTTTGTCAAGTACCCTTGACTCTATTGCCCCACTTAGGGAAAAAAGACAAAACACAAAAAACAAAGTGTTATGGTACACTAATGACCTAAAAGCCTTAAAATCATCAAGTAGAAAGTTAGAAAGGAAATGGAGAAAAACTAAACTCGATGTTTTTCGCAGTGCCTGGGATGACAGTATAATCGCATATAAACAGGCCCTAATATCCATACGATCTACACATTTTAGTAAACTTATCTCTGAAAATCAAAATAATCCTCGTTATCTGTTTAAAACCGTAGCTCAGTTAACAAAGAAAAAGGACACAGTAGACTCCGCAATCCCCCCACAGCTCACTAGTGTCGACTTAATCAACTTCTTTGATGATAAAATTACTAATATCAGAATGAAAATTGTATCCGCAAATACTAGCCCACAACTGGTTATACCGGAAATAAACCCACCCGCTGTCAAGCTTAGCACATTCAAACAGGTCAGCCCTGATGAGCTCACTGAGATTATAGCTAAGACCAAGACGACCTCCTGCTTACTTGACCCTATACCAACTTTTTTACTTAAAGAAGTCCTACCATTAGTTAACGAACCAATCTTGAATATTATAAATTCGTCACTAGTTCTAGGTCACGTACCACAAGCGTTCAAACAGGGCGTCATAAAACCGCTTATTAAGAAGCCACATCTTGATGCCGACGTGATTGCCAATTATAGAACAATTTCAAACCTTCCATTTATATCTAAAATTCTTGAAAAAGTTATTTCGGGACAACTCTGTAAATTTCTGGAACAGAACGATAGATTTGAAAAATTTCAATCGGGCTTTAGATCGCACTTAAATCGGGCTTTAGATCGCACTTAGATCGCTTTAAACGGCACTAATCCGAGTCACCAACGATCTCCTAATGGCATCAGATAAAGGGAATGTTTCACGCTTAGTTCTCTTAGATCTTAGTGCTGCTTTTGACACTGTTGACCATGATATTTTAATACATAGACTTGATCATTACGTTGGTATTTCTGGACATGCATTAGAGTGGTTTAGGTCGTATCTGTCTGATCGCTCTCATTTCGTCCATGTAAATGGAGTATCATCACCCAGATTTAGTGTTAAATATGGAGTTCCACAAGGCTCCATGCTCGGCCAAATCCTATTTACACTTTATATGCTTCCACTAGGGGACATAATCAGAAAGCATGGTCATAGCTTCCACTGTTACGCTGATGACACACAAATTTATATCTCGGCACGGCCTAATGAAATCTCAAAATTTGGTAGATTGCTTCAGTGACATTAGTGATTGGATGACAAGTAATTTTCTCATGCTGAACTCAGACAAAACCGAATTATTACTTGTTGACTCAAACTTAAAGTCTGATGCACCCGAATACAATATGAATCTTAACGGGCTTGAAATCTCATCCTCACCAAAAGTGAAAAGCTTAGGTGTCATTTTAGATAGCAAACTCTCTTTTGAAAGTCACGTGCACAACGTCTGTAAAACTGCCTTTTTTCACCTCAGGAATATCTCAAAGCTGCGTCACATGCTCTCCCGACCGGATGCAGAACAACTGATACATGCGTTTATGACATCACGGTTAGATTACTGTAATGGTCTTCTGGGAGGTTCTCCTGCTAAACTAATAGATAAACTTCAGTTAGTTCAGAATGCAGCTGCTAGATTACTCACCAAAACAAAAAAGTATAGCCCTATTAGTCCAGTGTTAATGTCGCTACACTGGTAACCTGTTAAATATCGCATCCAGTTTAAAATTCTCTTAATCACTTACAAAGCACTAAACGGTTTAGCTCCTTTATATCTCAGTGAGCTCATCACTTACTACGAGCCTACACCACTGCTGCGCTCTCAAAACTCCGGCCAGCTTATAATACCGCGAATCTCTAAAATCTACCAGGGAGGAAGATCCTTTTCATACTTAGCTCCAAAGCTATGGAATGCTCTGCCTAGTCCAATTCGAGACTCAGAATCAGTGAGTCAATTTAAGTCTAGACTGAAGACGCGTCTCTTCAATGAAGCATATATTGACCTGTTATAATAACTTACAGAAAATATTAATATCGTATAGAAAGGCTGCTTAGTTAGTGCTCGGAACCGAATTACACCTGCACCCTCAGAAAATTGTCAAAAACTATGGTACTTGAAGTTTTTCTAATTGCTTTGTTTTGTTTTCTTTTGTTTTTGTTCCTGTCCCCTCCTCTCCTGAGCGCCAAGTGTCGCACGACTGGAATCTCCTAGGAGCTTCGGGATCTTCTTTTCTGTGGTTCCTTCGAGACCTCTGTGGACCTGATGACGCTGTTGGTGTGGAGAAGTGGAGCACGCCTCTTTCCCCTCTGAGGAGGGAAACTTCGTTCCAGAATAATAATAATGAGTATTTGTAAGGCGCTTTTTACAGTTTTAACTGTCTCAAAGCGCACATGTAAATATGTAAGGGAAGTGTTGCTTTTTATTCATTTGATCGTCTGGATTGTTGATGTTAAGTAAATGTCTGCAAAATCATCATTAAAAATGGCACGGAACAACCAACGCACTGATTGTGTAGTGTTAGAATGCCGGAGGAGACTGGCACCAGTGAGCCGGGTTCTCCACAGGGTTTTTCCTCGTTAAAGAGGTTTTTTTACCTGGCCAAAAGTGAATAGGTAAAAATGAGTAGAAACCCAATTTTTGGTTTCATATAAAGTCAATTCTGGTTATTTGGGGCCCACGGAGACACTAAAGCGGCACAGGGAAATAATGATAGAACACCCGTTCAGATGCTCTTTAATCATAATTGTAACCCTGTTTGTTTATGTTGGTATTAATCGATTTAAGCTATTGTTAATTTATGTTTAAGTTTAATTTGTCATTGATATGGTTGCATTATCATTTTAAAGATTTCTGGGAAAAGTGCCCTGCCCCTTTGAGAGAAATCAAACAGATCTGAGTTTTCCCGAGAATCGAGCTAATGCTAACTTGTGTTTTGGGAATAAATACAACGTTTGAATCGGAGCTACAACAGAACGGGGCAGAAAGAAAACAAGCAGTGCAAAAATAAAATGACTCTAGACGTAACAGAAGTCAGAAGAGAGCTGAGCCGAAAGAGTGTGAGACAGTGCGCACGAATGTGTGTGTGTGTGTGTGTGTGTGCGCGGAGCAGCGGCCAGCGGAGTGCTGCTCTTCTGCACAGCTTGTGCCGTTTTCTGAAAGACTTACTTAGTTCGCGTCATAAATGTTCGTTTAATTACCGCGCTTGTGTCTCTGCTGTTTATTTTTGTGAGAAAGGGTGAATTATCTGCGCATTGTTCTGAGTAAAATATTTTGTATTTTGGTAGACTGCACGTAAGTCGAGCTCCCCACTTTCAGCCTGAAATTTTAAGGAAAAATCCTTGACTTAGAGTCGAGTAAATACGGTACTTTAACACCAACAACAAGACAATCAAATAATAAAAAGCAACAATTCTCTTACATATTCACACGTGCACTTTGAGACAGTTAAAACTGTGAAAAGCGCATTACAAATGCTCAGAACTTGAACTTAAACTTGTTTGCAATATGTCTTTTGTTAAGTTGTATGTCGTCTGTATGCACGTATCAGTGTATCTCCAATGTGTGTATGCTACTGTCAAAAAGAATTTCCCTCAGGAATTAAAAAAGTATATAACTACCTACCTATTCGCGGGGTGCTCATATGGTATGTAATATATGAAACATGAAAATTCTTGTTAATTGTACTATTAATAAAAACGCTGTTACAACGTGCACGCATTGTGCACGTCCTTGTCATAATACGGCACGCCACAAAAGACACAGGGTGAGAGTAGTTTGTAACACATATATAGACTTATTTAGTGATGTTCAAATAGTGTTTAATCCTTTAATTTTCAATCCTTTCCACTAGGTGGCAGTCTAACGGATGTTGGCGTTAATATAGAGATCTTACTGTATGTACAGTCTAAATAGTTGTCTCTAATGTTTTTTTCTCATCTTACCTGGCACACTGACATGACAAGCACCACTGTCTTCGCCCCTTGGATCGGAGAGCGCGGTGACTACACAGTCGTACTGTCCAGCTGTGTCTAATGTGGCGTTCTCTAGATGTAAAACGTCTCCCTTTCCGACCTTAAGCCCGTCCTGCAAGCAAACACATAAGAGGACGGATGGTTGAAAAAAAGCTAGTGAGCAATGTGAGCAATTCTCAAAAATGTCTGGCATGAGTTTATATAGTTGTACCTTATACCACACAGTAGAGGTGTTCGTGTTTGACGGGGCAGTGCAGTTGATAGTCGAACTTTCCCCTCTCAGCATTACTAAATGACTAGGAATCAGCACCGGCTCTTCCAGATCTTCACACAAACAGATTGATTAGTCCAAAACCGCGAGCAAAGTTCCTTTAGACTGAAACAACTTAAAGAGGATGTTGCAGAGTAAAACATTACAATAGTTTTAAGTTAAGCTTACACTGAAAATAAATTATTTTGGCTGTGGAATTAAATTCCTCATCACCGTTGTTGACCGCACAGGAAAACTCGGCATTCTTGTCCTCCAGGGTCAGGTTGTAATACAGATCACTGCGCGCTGTGTACAGTCCACTGGATTCCATTTTATTGTTATTGATAAAGTAGGACACTAATGTAAGACATGTACAGACACAAAACAACAATTATTTCATTTATAGTACACACTCACTTTCGCTGATATGTATACTGTATATACACTTTATAATAAAGTGTACTCTAATACAGTGGTCCCCACCAGTGTTGGGCAAGCTACTTATAAAATGTAGTAAGCTAAGCTACTCACTACCCTGCAATAAATGTAGCTTTCACTACAGTGAAGCTAACCTCTGGGAAATTGTAGTGAAGCTAAGCTACGACAACATGGCCAAAGTAGCCTAACTACATTCAAACTACTTCAATACATTTTTAGATTGACCTTCATTCCAAGTCACTGCTTCAGTAATCACTAAAACTGCCAATGAAACGGCAGGTAATTTAATTATTACTGTAATTATTAATTATTTAATAACTCCAAACAGTTTAAATAAATTGTATCAAATATGACAAATAAAACAAAACACAATTCAATCCACACAATTAAACAGTTGTAAATGGAAACACTTCAATTTGGTATAAATATGTATAGAAAATGGATTGCATTTTTGGATGGCATTTTATATTTTTACTGACACTGGAAAGTGTACTGGAAATTTGAGATATTTCTATTACTTTTAAAACATTCAAATTAACCATAAAGCACTCAAATTCAGATTGTCATAAATACACTGTATTTAATCCAGAATTACTTAACTCCTCCATGTATTGGCTCATGATATTATTTCTGGAAATCAATAACTCAACGTAACTTTTAATTTAACAATCGAAAGTTGGCTTGCCCTCTCTCCCCCAGCCAGAGGGCATTAATGGGCGATTCTTACATGGCTACGCGTGTGCCTGGTCGTGCTTGTTGAACTTTATAGTCGCCACTTTCACTGAAACGTGGCCAGATGCTGCTGCTTTTTTGCTTTCGCTCCTATTATTTCCGCGCTTCGTTCAGGCTCGCAGTTTGCGGAGTTTCTGGCTCCGCCCTCTTCATTCGCATAATGGTCGAGAGTTTATTCTGTCCTCACACGTGATTGGCCGAAACGTGCGCCCATCAAAAATGTCTCAACAGATCTGACCAATGATCTCTTATGGGAGTCAGTTTTTGTCGTTTGCTACAAAGCGCATTGACTCTTAAAGCATCTGCTCGTCCGCGAGACGCGAACTAGTTCAGCGGCGCGAATGTGAAACTTCAACGAAAATGTAGCTTTAGTGAAATGTAGCTTGTGCGGACGCTGCTCCGCTACTTGAGCAAAAAAATAGCTTCTCTACTGAAAAGTTATTTGGATCAGAAAATAGCTTCGCTACCACCAAGCTACTGAAAAATGTAGTTAAGCTATTAGCTTCGCTACAAGTAGCGAAGCTTCTGCCCAACACTGGTCCTTTTTTTCGTCGCGGACCGGTAACTGTTGACGCGGTCCGGGGGTGGGGGGCTAGATTTTTTTATTTAGTATTAATTATTATATATATATATTATATATTAACATATTATAGTGTTTATTGATACTTAAACATGCATTCAAAATAAAAAAGAGGTTACTTGATATATGATTTAAATTTTTCTAGAAAAAAAAAATCTTTAAATTCTTTTAAAAAAATTTTTTAAATCTCAGACAGCTTTTAAAAATTAGACGATGATATTTCCTCATTTATACTTTGAACAAAGAAATTTCTACATCTTTTAAACAAAAAGAAATTTGCGTTGTGCTCCTAATTGTGTTAATACGGCACACAAATGCAATGTATAATGCACTGAGCCTTTTTTACTCCTTTACTGATTCATTTTACTCACTTTTACTGAGCCTCTTTTACTGATTTATAATAAAGAATTATACGTACTATATATATAAGCATGCTATTAATAATGCTTTTATTATTAAGCATGCTAATTTAGAGAAAGTGACGGCTAAAACATGTTTAATTGAGCTTTACGTTTGGAGAAAATAACCGCTAAAGCGTCAGATTTTATTATAACAAGATTCTTCATAGGTTTGACTGACAGACGACACACTAGTAGAGTGATACCTGTAGAGGGCGATGCTCGCGCTGCTTCGTTGGTTATGTACTGTTGCCGTTGCCGAAGAAGTCAGTAAAAAGTACGAGTGAGATGAAAGACTCGTGTGTTTTTCTTGGAGTCCGAGTTAAACGTTATGAAGCATATTGATGCGGATATAACCGCACGTTTTGCCATTACTACAATGGTGTGTGTGTGCGTGTGTGTAAGTAAAGTCGCATGGGGCAGCCTGAGAGTGCGTGCATGGAAACTTCGGTTGACGGGCATGCACAACTGGAGACTAGGCGCTTCCGATTTAGAAATAAAATGCAGCCTTTACTGGTCAAAGTGCTGCCTAACGAAAATGTGAAAATTGCAAACGGAGATAATAATTTAAAAAAAAAACGAAAATGAATAATTTCTGTTCGGTTTTGTTTTTTCAATACATTTTTTTAAGTTTGATATTTTTGGTATTGATCTGATTCCATACTTCCGCGGCCCGGTACTAATTACTCCAGGGACTGGTGCCGGGCCGCGGACCGGGGATTGGGGACCATGGCTCTAATATACACTGTATTGCCCAAGATAGAACTCTGGACTCGGGAATTCCCTCACCAGACTCTTTTTTTAATACCTCAATACCTATAATACCTCAGATCTCCAAAACTTACAAAGGATAAAGATCTTTGGCAAATTTAGCACCAAAACTCTGGAATGCTCTGCCTAGAGACTCAGAAACAGTCAGTCAGTTTAAGTCTAAATTGAAGACGCGTCTCTTTGATGAAGCATATAGTCACCTGTAACAATAACAACATGTCTAACAACTGAAAATAATCGTATAGAAAGGCTGCATAGTCTAGAGGCCTGGAACACAGCCACACAGCATTAGCCACTGAGGAGGGGTTTGGAAAAACCCATGGTTTTTCTCCCACATCCCATCAAAGAGGTTTTTTTTTAACTGGCCACTGTCACATCTGTTGCTTGCTCAGTGGTCATAGCCTTAGTCTTAAAAGCCACGAACAACAGACAAAATGCAACAACAGTCTACTTTCACATTTTGTTTATACATTTTTTTCTCAGCAGATTTGAGAGTCTGAAACTGTGAAAAGCACCCTATAAATGCACTGAACTTGAACTTTGTCCACCATGTTGTAAAAGAACTTACATCTGTTGTACCTAAAATTATTTCCACAAAGTTGGGCGCATGGACTCGTTTTAAAATGTATTGTAATGCTACACATTCAGTTCTTTTCAGGGGAAGGTTAAAGTTTAATTTTAAAACGCAACCCACCACCAAACCAAGTCTCTTCCATTAGATTACCAGATGGAGAAGTGTGAATAAAACTGGTCTGCAATGTTCTAGATCAGGGGTGGGAAACCTATGACTCGCGGGTCATATATGGCTCTTCTGGTGGCTGCATATGGCTCTTAGACAAAGCTTTAAAAATACATAATAACGTAAAACATTAATTAATTTATACGTAAAACGTTCTCCGGTATTTCAATTCATTAATTTCCTGGTTACCGGCGATAGAGCCAATCACAACACCATGTTTTCTATTGGATAATGCGTAACGTTGTCGTGACGTCCGGACGTTAACTTCCCTGCCCTTCTTTTAATATTCAGTAGTTCGCTATCTAATAGCGGAAACCGTTGTTTGAGTCGCGTGCGCGCGCGGTACCTGCGTGTCGCTGTACAAACACCGGGCTTTGTGTGTTCGCTAGACGTATTTCTTTAGCAGTTTTCCAAGCCGTGTGTTGCGGGAGATGATTTAATCGCTTAACATGGGGCAAAATAAGTTAAAAGTTTAAATGGATGCCCTCCTGATTTTAAATGTATTTTATTTGTGTTTGATTTTTTGGTAATGTATTTGTATATGTCTGAGTTTATTTGACCCGGGGGTCCTAAAAGAGTGAAACAACCGATGTACACCGTGTTTCTGGTCTCGACCACACGTTTGCTTTGTCAGAATTAAAAGTCGAAGATGAGCCACACGAGTATGAAGACATTTTACATATAATAACAGCGTTATCAAAACGAGTTGAAAGACTTGTTGTCCTGTATTTCATATTGGTTTTACAAATATGCATAGATTTACTTGTATTTAGTTTTAAACAGGTATGGCTCTTTTGGACTTCATTTTTACCAATATGCCGTGTTTATGGCTCTCTCAGCCAAAAAGGTTCCCGACCCCTGACCTAGAGACTAGTGTGCTTACACTATTGTGCAATGAACTTGGTGGTGTATGGTTTGAAAGAATCAGCTTGGCCTTTCCTTCACATTAGTCTTGAGCTAATTTGAAGTTCACATGAAGTTTGGAGGTCTGTAGCGACTATGTGTCACGGAGCCCAGCGCATGACGTCACACTTCGACGACTCTTTTTTTGAACGTTCCATGGACATTTAGCTTGAAGTTCGCCGTGTCGCCGCCATCTTGAATCTTCCGGGTCATGTTGTGATCGTCTTGGTACTCAGTTGTGTTGTATTGGTGATTATTGAATAATTATCTACTGTATATAAGCGCGATTCACCTCCGGTGCCTTTGCCAGATCGTCTGTGCTTTTTGCCAGTCTTTCCAGCGTTTATTCTCTTGTCTAGTTTTGCCTTGTTGCCGATCTCGCTTCCGCCCCGACCCTCGTCTCTCGCCTGCCGTTTTTGGACCTCGTTATTGACTCCCAATCTCTGGACTCTTCGCCTGTTTCAAGGACTATTCTCTCGCCTGCCGTTTTGGACTTTGTTATTGATTCTCGGTTATCGCATCTTCCGCCTGTTTCACGGACTACCCCTTTGCCTTGCCCTCGTTGTTCTGTTGCCGATCCTGCCTGTCTGACTGTGAGATTAAACTGTTCATTACCATTTCTGCCCCATCTCATAGTGTGCATGTGGGTCCGACACTCGAGCGCCGTGTCACTATGGCCCTCAGCATCCTCACAATCTAAATCGTAATAGCTGAATTGCTAATTCTCCAAAACTCATCCACTTTTTACAACGCATCTGACAGTTGATACTTCCACTCGGGAAGTCGATAAGCTCCTGAGCTACTTACTGTATGCTGTATATAATGCTTCATTGTGATTGTTTGTATGGATAAGCAAATGCATTTGTCAACTAAGCAAAATTTTCATTTATTAGAAGTAATAGAAATGTAAATAATATGAACTGTCTCAAGATTACTCACCATTAGTAACATTGTGAATCGTAATGTTATTACGATACCATGTGATGTTTGGTTCGGGATAGCCATTGCTGCTCTCACAAGATGCAATCTGTCAAAATAATAGTAGTGACCTCAACAGATAACTGACTTCAAACACTTTATTCAGCCGTATAAAGAAAAAGTTTTATCTACCTTTGATAAAGATTCATCCCATGTCGACACTACATGACTACCATTGACAATGATAGGGGTATCAAAATCATCTGAAATAGTAATGGAACGTTCAATTTTGTCTTAAATGTTTAAGTCTCTTTAAGCAAGAGGAACCCATTACACCGCACCGACTGTGCATGCACACACATTTATAATTATACGTTTTATGATCTGGACATGTGGATCATTTTGTAAAATGAGCAAACCATTACAAGAAACTTAATCTACACATAAAACAGATTGACCTGATCAAACTTGGTATCAAGGTTTGAAAAAAATTAAAAATGTAAAAACCGGTAAACACAATCTAAACTTACATTTTTTCAATGGACAATAAACAGAATTGAGCAACTTGTCTCAAGGTGCAACAACATTCACATAACTGATCGGGTAGTACGAAACACATGCGCAGATCAGGTAATAGATGATAGTGATTGTGCAGTCTATACCAGTGAAACAAATAATTTTCTGAGCTGAATAAATGAACATACACCGTATTTACTTGCTTATAAGTTGATTTTTTCTTAAATTGGGCTCAAAATATTTTACTAAGAACAGTGCACTGATATTTCACCCTTTCTCGCAAAAATAAACAACACAAGCGCTGTAATTCAATTCAGCTTTATTTATAAAGCACCTTAAATACAACAAATGTTGGCCAAAGTGCTGTACATGATCAATAAAACCATCAAAATAAGTCTAAAATGTCGATATAAAAACACAGAAAACAAGGATAAAGTATATAAAAATAAAAACAACATAGAAAAAAAAACAACTGTAAAAAACAATAAAAGCCAACAAATACAGGTTTAAGGATAAGGATATTCTTTATTGTCATTGGACAATGGTGCAACAAAATTTAAGCTGCAGGTACAAGAGATATAAATAACTAGTCAGTGCTTAAAATGCCAAGGAAAAATAATGTGTTTTTAAGAGAGATTTAAAAACGGTCATTCCACAGCTTTGGGCCGACAGCAGAAGACACTCGGTCAGCTCTCAGTTTCCTCTCAGTCTCGGGCAGGAGCAGCAGGAGCGAGTGTCTGCTGACCTCAGGCCGCGTGATGGAGAATAAGCCTGGGGGAGCTCAGACTGAGGAGCAGAACCATCTCGACACTTGAAGACAAATACAACTATTTTAAAATCGACTGGAACACGGAGCGGTGACCAGTGAAGTGCTGCTGGAGCTGGTGTGATAGGCTCTCATCTTTTAGTGCCAGTTAAAAGCCGCGCAGCAGCATTTTGGACCAGTTGTAGTCGGGATAGTGATTTCTGGCTCAGACCAGAATAAAGAGCGTTACAACAGTCTAATCGAGTAGTGATAAAAGCATGGATTAACATTTCAAAGTGATGCCGTGGAAGGAATAGTTTAGCTTTGTCCAGCTGATAAACACTGAGCTTGACCACTGAGCTGATCCGAGCGTCACCGTCTAGTTTCACCCTCAGGTGTGTTACTGTCAATTTAACAAAGGTGTTTAATACTCCCAGGTCAACCTGAACCTTAGAGGCGTCACTAGGACCAAACAACAGAACCGTAAGAACCGTTTAAATGTAGGAAGTTAACAGACATCCAAGCCTTTACTTCATCAACGCAATGTAGAAGTTGATTTGAAGAGTAGGCGTTTTCCTTTTTTAAAGGTAAATAATTTTGGCTGTCATCGATGTTTTACGCAGTGCCTGGAATGACAGTGTAATCGCATATAAACAGGCCCTAATATCCACAAGATCTACATATTTTAGTAAACTTATCTGTGCAAATCAAAATAATCCTCGTTATCTGTTTAAAACTGTAGTTCAGTTAACAAAGAAAAAGGGCACAGTAGACTCCGCAATCCCCCCACAGCTCACTAGTGTCGACTTTATCAACTTCTTTAATGACAAAATTACTAATATCAGAATGAAAATTGTATCCACAAATACTAGCCCACAACTGGTTATACCGGAAATAAACCCAGCCGCTGTCAAGCTTAGCACTTTCAAACAGGTCAGCCCTGATGAGCTCACTGAGATTATAGCCCTTGACCCTATACCAACTTTTACTTAAACAAGTCCTACCATTAGTTATCTAACCAATCTTGAATATTATAAATTCGTCACTAGTTCTAGGTCACGTTTTGCCACAAGCATTCAAACAGGCCGTCACAAAACCGCTTATTAAGAAGCCACATCTTGATACTTCAAGATTGTTTTGGTCACGTGGACTGGGATATGTTTCGGGCCGCGTCTGATGACGGCATCGAAGCATACTCCGACTCCGTGACAAGCTTCATCAGGAAGTGCACAGAAGATGTAGTACCGACCAAAACGGTTAGAATCTACCCCAACGAGAAACCGTGGTTGAGCGGCGAAGTGCGCGCAGCACTAACAGCGCGATCCTCCGCCTTCAAATCCGGAAATGCGGAGGAGCAGAAACTCGCCAGCTATAACCTCCGCAAAACAATAAAAACTATATAGGAAATATAAAGACAGGATCGAAGGACAGTTCCATTCCAACAATGCAAGAGGCATGTGGCAGGGTATAAACAACATCTCGGACTATAAAAGAAAAGTCAACACTGCAAACTCTGCCGCCTCTCTCCCGGACGAGCTGAATCACTTTTACGCCCGTTTCGAGACCCGCGACACACCCCGCCCAGAGCGCACTACCGTGGCCGACACGGAGACACTGAGCGGCACACTCTCGGTCACTATAGCGGAAGTTACTCAGTCTTTTCAGCGAGTGAACATTCGCAAAGCTGCGGGTCCTGACGGCATTCCAGGACGTGTGCTAAAAGTGTGCGCGCACCAACTAGCGGGAGTGTTTACGGACATCTTTAATCTCTCCCTCTCTATGGTGTCCTCATGCTTCAAAACATCAACCATAGTGCCAATACCGAAATCAGCCAAAACCACTTGCTTAAATGATTGCCATCCTGTGGCACTGACGCTGATCTTTAGCAAGTGTCTGGAGCAGCTGGTTAAACAACACATCTGCTCTCATCTGCCTGCTTCACTAGACCCACTGCAGTTTGCATACAGAAGCAACTGCTCCACTGATGATGCCATCGCCTTCACCCTCCACACTGCTTTCTACCACATGGACAAGAACAACACTTATGTGAGAATGCTGTTTGTTGATTACAGCTCTGCATTCAACACCATAGTCCCTGCCAAGCTCATCTCCAAGCTCCAGTCTCTGGGCTTAAACACATCATTGTGTAGCTGGATCTTGGACAGGTGGTCAGAATGGGCAACATCACCTCCTCCGCGCTGACCCTCAGCACCGGTGCTCTGCAGGGGTGAGGAACAGGTGAGGAACAGATGTGTATGTGAGCATTGCCACACTACCGTGCAGAGCCAGGTTGTTGACTTTATGGCAGTTATGGTGTCAACTTTTATTGAAGATTTTGGCAGTTTTTAATAGACTTGTTAATTTAAGGTTAATTTAGGATTAGGTGTAATCTGTCGACTCAATTTTTTTTACTATGATCCAACGAGACACATTTTACAGTGTATATTAGTATAGTTAGTATATTGCTGTTTCTGACTTAACTTGAAGTTTGCAGTTTGGAAGTGTGCAGTGTGACCAGAGTTTTCTATTGTCCTTGTTCTAAAATATGACAATAAAAGGCCTAATTAACAATGGCCAAAGATTATTATATTGTCAGCCTTGTTACTATAATTGGTTACTCATGTTACTCCTTGTTACTCATGACGCTGTTGATGTGGAGAAGTGGAGCCGCCTCTTTCCCCACTGAGGAGGGAAACTTCGTTCCAGAATCAACATTAAAAATGACGCAGAACAACCAACGCACTGATTTTGTAGTGTTAGAATGCCGGAGGAGACTGGCACCAGTGAGCGGGTTCTCCCCAGGGTTTTTCCTCGTCAAAGAGGTTTTTTTTACCTAGCCACCTTCGCGTATGTGCTTGCTCGCTGGTCTTTGTCTTTGTCTTGTCATAACCGCAGCCACATAGTTAACACCAACAATCCAGACGATAAATTGAATAAAAAGCAACAATTCTCTTACATATTTACACGTGCGCTTTGAGACAGTTAAAACTGTGAAAAGCGCCCTACAAATACTCATTATTATTATTTATTATTATTATTATTATAAATATAAGAGACATAATTGTGAAGTCTTCTGTAATATTGTAAGCTTCTAGAGGATATCGTGATAAATATCGTATCGTGAGGATCATATCGTGATAATATCGTATGAGATTTGCATATCATTACATCCCTAGTGTGGTCAGATACAAACTGCACGAGATTACAAGAGTCAACCAGACTTGAAAAGTCCTCAGCCAGCGGCTTCTCAGAGCGACACACGTGAACGTTACAATCCCTGAGTATTAATATTCCGTCAAATTTAGGCATAAAGTCTGACAGAAAATCATCAAAGTCACCACTAAAGTCTTTAGAGTAGTTCAGGGCCTGTGTATGATGGATCACAGCACGCGAGGAACAGAACGCAGCTCACAGACGTTCCTCTCAAAGCTGGACGAAGGAGCCGTTGGTGTGACTTGTGTACATGCAAAATTGTCCCTGAACACAGTCGCTGTTCCTCCTCCACAACCGGACGTCCTCGGAGTTAAAATAGGAGCCATCGGAAGGCAGAACATTAAAACACTGGACTCACCGACTGTCATCCATGTTTCCGTCACATATAGAAAATCAAGTTCACAGGACAAGAAAAAATCCTTTATACTTTAGGATACACTAAATTTTAGTTTTGTTGGCTAGAGATCTAGTAGGGTAAATTAACAATTATAGAGAATTAAATAAATCTTTCAATAAACTTTCATTTTTCATTACATCAAACCTATGGGATCAAACCATCAAACTTTGGAAGGGGGCGTGCCCAAAGCCACTTTATGGTCCCGAGATGCCCCAAATAACCAGAGTTGACATAAAACACAAAAATAGGTTTCTTCATTACTATTTTTTTT
>QKNR01013358.1:0-50698 GCA_028031935.1 Paedocypris micromegethes | reverse complement strand
CCCCCCCGTCTTATCAGTGGCTCTAAACTGAAAACCACAATCTCACAAGTAAAGGTAGACCTATAAGCGAGTAAATACGATAGTTCATGAACAACACATCACTAATCTGAAATTAGAGTGAGTTAGAGAAATGGTGAAAAAGGAAAAGAGATGCAAAATGATTTAAGGATTTCAGAACAGAACCAAGAATGTATCTTACCATAAACTCTCAGAAGAAATTTGAACTGTTGTTGTCTGATACATTTACACGTTGAATCAAAACCGAAAGCACTACAACTAAGCATGTTCATATCCGAAATCTGAATGTTATGAATAATTAGTATACTCTTGTCCCCCAGATCTGTAATATTGATGCGGTCCTGGTAGTAGATATCTTCATTTATTGTCACTTTATGGTTGCTCTGAAAACAAAAATAAATTATTGTTTATTTCTCATATATAGATGAATCTTGTCATTATGTAGGTCTCGTCCTTAAACATTGAACAAGCACTATGTTCCTCAGGTTCTCGCCACAGTATCAATGAAAATGCGCCTGTGTTCTTTGTCCATGTGACTGCGCAAACCTCACGCAATCCCACCGCCACAATGGGCAGCTCAACGATTTAATTTGGAGGACTCTTCTGAGTATTTAAGGTTTCTCTTTATTGTGGCCAGTCTAGGGCACACCAGTGTCCTAGACCAGGGGTTCTTAACCTTTTTGAATTCGGGACCCACATCAAAGTGACCCACAGCCCACTTTTTTGGAAAACGTGTATGCGTACTTGCCTTTCAATACTTACGATACTGATACAGAGTACTTAATAAAAGCACAATTTAAATGTACAGGTAACAGCTTTAATCATATAATTAAAAAAACAGGGCTAGTTTGGAATTAAGAACAATGTCTTTCATTTAAATGCAGTCAGTCGTTCTCTTTTACAACTCAACAGACTTCTCTAATAATAATAATAATAATAATAATCATCATCATCATCATCATCATCATATTTGTTGCGCTGAAGGGGCAGAAGCACGAGAATCCATATGCTACTAGAAACTTTGATGGTACTAAGAACCAAACAGGGCAGGGCAGAATTGTGGTCAGGCAGGCAGAGGGTCAGGGCTGGCGGCAAAGAGATGAGGAGTCAGGCAAGGTTGGTAATAGAAAGCTGGTTCAGGAAACGCTCGGTGATGTTGCTAGGGCAAAACAAGACTTCGCACTGGTGATTTCCATAACGCTTCCTTAAAATAGGTAACAGTGATGGTTATCAGCTGGGAAGAAATCAGGCTTGGATGATTTGTGCGTCTATGACCTCTAGCGGCTGGCAGAAGCATAACAGAGCCAGCCCCCCCCCTAGGAGCGACTCCTGGCGCGAGGATGAACCTTCTACGTGGGGCAGGTCTTTCCGGATGATTTCTATGAAAGTTGGTTATTAGATATGGGTCTAAGATGTCTTGATGTCAGGACTGTTCCTCTGGCCCGTAGCCCTCCCAATCCACCAAGTACTGAAGTTCACGTCCACGGCGTCTGGATTCCAAAATGTACTTTATATACATCCGCGGGGGTGAAGAGAATGCTGTTCTTCGAATGACAGTTCTGGGGTGTCTGGCGGGTTTCAATAGTGACACAAGGAAGGTGGGAGATATTCTATAGAAGGAGGAAGT
Organism: Paedocypris micromegethes; assembly: GCA_028031935.1. NCBI lineage: Eukaryota > Metazoa > Chordata > Actinopteri > Cypriniformes > Paedocypris > Paedocypris micromegethes. Next base: position 49,053 of record QKNR01013358.1, on the reverse strand, counting down.
AGCAACCGAACAGATACTGGAGTAATAACTCTTAGAACTCTTAGAACGGCCCAACATACCTGGGATTTAGTTTCTTACATGGGAGTCGGAGTCTTAGGTCTCTAGTGGACAGCCAGACCCAGTCACCCCTTTTATATGACTGTGGTCTACATCTCCGATCAGCTTGTACATTTTGACGTTGCCCAGCTCTTGTAAGCTGAGAATGGGCCTTATTCCATGATTCCTTGCTCCAGTGCAGCCAATCCGTCACTGCGGGGAGGTCCGATGGTTCACCGGACCATGGAAAAAGTGGTAGTTGAAATCATAAGATACACTGAAAGGGAGTTAATCCTGTGGATGACTTGCGTAGATAATTCTGTGCGTACTCTGCCCACATGAGAAACCTGCTCCAGTCTTGCTGGTTGCTGTGACAGTATGACCTGAGATATCGGTTGATCTCCTGGTTAAGCCTCTCAACCTGGCCATTTGCTTGTGGATGGTACCCTGAAGTGAGGCTGATATAGATTTTTAGGTGTTGAAAGAAAGCCTTCCATACCTTGGATGTGAACTGCGGTTCTCTATCCGATACAATATCCTCAGGAAGGCCGTAGAGGCGGAAGACGTGGTCGCACAAAAGTTCTGCTGTTTCGAAGGCAGTGGGTAGTTTGGGAAGTGGGATCAAACGACATGCTTTGGAAAACCTGTCAATTACTGTAAAGATGGTTGTGAAGCCTCTTGATCTGGGGAGATCTGTTATGAAATCAATGGCTATGTGGGACCACGGGCGCCGAGGAATGGGTAAGGGTTGTAATAGCCCCGCAGGAACCTGTTTAGATGCTTTGCTGGTCTGGCATGTAGTGCAATTCTGCACACTTGTAATGACATCTGAGCGAAGTGAGGGCCACCAGTATTGATTTTGGATTAGTTGTATGGTGGCCGTAACACCGGGATGACCTGAGCTAGGAATCGAGTGCACCAATGAGATTACTCTGTCTCTGAGCCTTCTAGGTTTATATGTTCTTCCTGGTGGACATCCATGAGGGACGGGATCGTTCTTCTGGGCTTCCATGATTTCTGTTGAGATATCCCACTGAACTGGTGCTACTATTAGGGATTGCGGAATAATTGTCTCTTCGATGGTGTTGGCTGGTTGTAGTTCATGTTGTCTGGATAGGGCATCAGCCTTGGTATTCTTGGAGCCAGGCCGATATGTGACTGTAAAATTAAATCGTGTGAACAAAAGAGCCCATCTAGCCTGTCTGGGGATGAGTCTTGGCTGTTTGCAGATATTCCAAGTTGCGATGATCTGTTAGAACAGTAAACTGCAGTTGTGCTCCCTCCTGCCAATGTCTCCACTCCTCGAATGCTGCCTTCATCGCTAGGAGTTCTCGGTTTCCCACATCATAATTTCGTTCAGCTGGATTGAGTTTTCTGGAATAGAAGGCACAGGGAAATAACTTTGCGGGATTACCTTGGTGCTGGGAAAGTATAGCTCCAATGCCTGTATTTGATGCGTCCACTTCAACTACAAATGGTTGTTGAGGATCTGGATGCCAGAGGATGGGTGCTGTTGTAAACCGATGTTTTAATTCTTCCAATGCATTCTGTGCAGACGAGTTCCATGGCAATTTTGAGTATTTATTACTCCGTTTGGTGAGGGTTGTCAGTGGTGCTGCTACAGTGCTGAAATTGCGAATGAACCTATGATAAAAGTTAGCAAAACCAAGGAATCTTTGTAGTTCCTTTAATGTCGTGGGACGTGGCCATTCCGTTACTGATTTGACCTTCTTGTCATTCATAGTCACTCCATCTTGACCGATGACATATCCCAGGAAATCCACTCTGGTCTTATGAAACTCACATTTCTCCAGCTTGGCGTACAGCTTGTGATCAATGAGACGTTGGAGAACCGTTCGCACGTGTTTTGTGTGTTCTCTCGGGTCTCTAGAATATATAAGAATGTCATCCATAAACACAATAATGTATCTGTTGAGCATATCACGAAAAACCTCATTAATGAACGCTTGAAATACAGACGGGCTATTTGACAGACCAAAGGGCATGACTAAATATTCAAAGTGACCAGAGGAAGTAGAAAAGGCAGTTTTCCATTCGTCACCCTCCCTGATCCTAATTAAATTATACGCATGGCGAAGGTCAAGTTTAGTGAAGTATTTAGCTTCACGTAATTGTTCTAATGCTGCCAGAACGAGGGGCAGGGGATAACGATACTTTACGGTGACCTTGTTCAGACCTCTGTAATCGATGCACGCCCTTAAGCTTCCATCTTTTTACTAACAAAAAAAAATCCAGATGATGCTGGAGAGGTGGAAGGTCGAATAAAGCCTTTGGCCAGTTCCTCCTGGATATAAGCATTCATAGCTTCAGATTCTGGTTGTGTGAGAGGGAAAATGCGGCCCTTAGATAGTGTGGCACCTAATTATTTCTAATTTAAAAATACAGAGTTGCAATTTACTAGTTTTATTTTTGTACATACGGGCATTATGTTGTACATAATAATGAGAGGGGGGGTGCTCTGGCGGGAAGCGGCGCGTGGTCGCGGCTGAGATTCCCACTGTCCCTGCCTACTATCTAGCGAAACCACAGCCAAGGGAACGGGCTTGGCGGAATCAGCGGGGAAAGAAGACCCTGTTTAGCTTGGTACTGTGAAGAGACATGAGGGGTGTAGGATAAGTGGGAGGCTCCGCGGGCCACCCGGCTCTGTCGGACGCTGCCGGTGAAATACCACTACTCTTATCGCTTCCTCACTCGGCGACTCAACTAGGGGACAGTGGCAGGTGGGGAGTTTGACTGGGGCGGTACACCTGTCAAACGGTAACACAGGTGTCCTAAGGCGGGCTCAGGGAGGACGGAAACCTCCCACGGAGCAGAAGGGCAAAAGCCCGCTTGATCCTGATTTTCAGTATGAGTACGGACCGTGAAAGCGGGGTGTGATGGATACTTCTGATTTATTTGCAAGTTCTTATCAATTTAAGGACATTGTGTTGAACAGTAATTCCAAGTGTCTTTTGTTTGAGCACACGTTACCCTGGCTGATCCGGAAGAGCTTCCATCCGTGGGTGCGGCTGTTGACGGGCAAAGGAGGGACTTATGACTGTCACTGCCAATTTATCCCATTAGCTCCAATTAGGACTAAACCATTTTATTCTGATGGACCAGGGAAGCAGTGCTCGGGTGTTTCAGTTGTTTATGGTGAATTGGGTAAATTTTGAAGTTAATAATTATTTGTATTGTAATGCTATTACAATGCTAATTTTGAATGCTATTGTTTGGAAATTATTTTGAAATTTAAATATTGTTTGCATATTTGTTGTTCCCTTTCATAGTCAGGTCATTTCGACGTCAGTCAGAGACCTGACTATGGGATAACGGATGCGTCAGTTATTTGCGTTCATTCTTACGAACCGGCCAATGAACGGTCAAGTTCAATGGTTGCATGAATTTGCATGCCACCTTTGACCCGTACCAGCTGGTATAAAAGGGCAGTAGCGTTCCACATGCAAATACCTTTCAGATGAATGAAGCCAGATCATCGTTTCATCTCTGCAACCAACTCGATAAGGCTCTTCATTGGAACTCTGCAGCAATCCAAGCTGGTTTTCGCTCCTCCGAAAAGACCCCAGAAGCAGCTGAAAACTCCTTGTTACATCGGCGAAAAAAAGAGTTTTTGTCTGAAAGAGCTGGAGTCACGCTTGTGCAAATCTTCTGATTGCGGTAAGTGGCTGTCGCGGTCGGATGAGCACGAGCGCTGCGTCCGCTGTTTGGGTGCGGCGCATGCGGATGCGGCGCTCGTGTCGAGTTCGTGCTGTGTGTTAACGCATGCCGATCGTGACACTGCGGAAGAGATGGGATTTCCTCCGGGAAACCCCGTCTGCAGCCACAGCGCCCTCCCGTGGCGAGGATCGGGACGCCGCGGCTTCCCGAACCGCAGAATCCGGTGAGGCGCGCTCGTGGGGAGATAGGGTAGATGCTGATCTTAGGTCTTCATCCCGTAGTATCCACTGCCGAATCCAGTCGCTAGAACTCTCCGGCGAAGCACGAGATTCTGATGCTTTGCTGGATTCATCCGCCGACGAACAGTCACTTGAGTTCCCATCGAAGGATGACTTCCACCGGAAATTCCACATCAACCGGCCCCTTCGCGGCTGGATGATTGCTGCCCGGCACGTTCCTCGATTAAAAAGTCGAGGATGGGCCAGGTTCCCTTTTTTCCCGAGCTGCACGAGGAGCTAACCAAGACGTGGCAAGCCCCCCTAGTGGCACGCTCGCGCACTGGTAGCGACTCCTTCCTCACTTCCCTCACAGGTGGTCTTTCGTTTCTCCAGCAGAAACTTAAGGAAAGCGTGGCCCCTTCCACTCTGAGTCTATGTGGCCGCGATATCCGCCTCACATGACCTCATCGAGGGGAAGACGGTAGGCCGGCACGACCTGACGACTAGGTTTCTAAGAGGTGCAAGAAGGGTCCGCCCTTCCAGACCTCCCCCGACCCCGTTGTGGGATTTGATCTTGGTGTTTAGGCGACCCTCCGCTCTTACCCCTTCGAGCCGCTAGAGAATACGAGTCTCAGGCTGCTCACACTGAAGGCTTCGCTTTTACTAGCGCTGGCCTCAGTGAAATGGGTCAGGGACCTAGAGGCATTCTCTGCAGATCCTCAGTGCCTGACCTTTGGTCCTGGAGACTCGCACCTAGTGCTGAGACCCAGGCCTGGTTACGTGCCCAAAGTGCCCACTACCCCCTTCAGGGATCAGGTAGTGACGTTGCAGGCCCACCCCGCTGGGGAGCAAGACCTGGCCGGTCACCCACTGTGCCCAGTATGCGCTATGCGCATCTACCTACGACGCACAAAGAGCTTCAGAAGCTTGCAACAGCTCTTTGTCTGCTATGGTGGTCGACAGAAAGGGAATGCCGTCACCAAGCAGAGACTCTCGCACTGGATCGTTGACGCGATTAAGTTCGCGTATCACGACCGCAAGTTGCCTTGCCCGCTGAACGTGAGAGCCCACTCTACCAGGAGCGTGGCCTCGTCGATCACAGTGGCAAGGGGAGTCTCTCTAGCAGACATATGCAGAGCTGCCGGCTGGGCTACACCCAATACCTTTATCCGGCTCTACGATAAGGCGTCGGTATCCACGCAGGTGCTATCTGCAGCGGAGGGCAATACCAACACGGTGTAGGCCTGCAGGAGCCAACCCCAGTCTTGGGGCCAGCCTCCTATCTTAGTGTTTCCTCTACCCTTGAGCTAGGCTAGGAACACGCCCAGTCCGCTCAGCACACTAGGGGTCACGACCTACAGAGGGCCGAGACCCCTGGAGCCCGGGCCTCTGTTTCCCCTGACAGGCAATCAGGCGCAAAGGGGGGGGTTCCCTGGTGCCACCGAGTCCAGACTAGTAGACCTAGTTCTGGCTGTGTTTTTGCCTCAGGCGATACTCTCCGACGCTCTATATTACGCCTGGGTTTCCCGAAGGGATGAGGTCGAGTAGTAGGGCTAAGCTCTCCTCCCTCTCCCAAGCTTGACTCTGTTTTTGACAGACACTGGGCTTCTTTGACGAGTGGCGCTTGAACGCCATCTCTACGCAACACGTCGCACTACGTGAGAAGTGTTCTCCGTCTACCCTGGCGAGGGTCCCCCACGCACAGGTCGAGAGCCAACAAGTTCCTTGGTTGCCTCGGTGGAGGTGAGTGCTACTACCCTTCGGGCTAGGCCCACCTCTAGATGCTGTGGAAGATCCACTAAAGGTTCCTCGGCTAAGCAGCCAGAGGGGTCTTTTCGGTAGTATACTGCCCTGGACGTGGCTCGTTGTATTATCCCATAGTCAGGTCTCTGACTGACGTCGAAGTGTTCTGACTATGAAAGGGAACGTCTTAGTTACTTGCGTAACCTCTGTTCCCTGAATAAGTCAGGGAGCAAGACGTCAGTTTCCGCAGCCACATTCAGGGCGAAAGGTATTTGCATGTGGCACGCAACCGCCCTTTTATACCAGCTGGTACGGGTCTCTGACTGACGTCTCGTTCCCTGACTTATTCAGGGAACAAAGGTTACGCAAGTAACCAAGACGTTTCACCTGTTGGGATGTAAAATGGTATTCCTTTAGGTTATAAAAAGCAATGTTTCTTTAGGGAGGGCAGTTGATTTTGTTGAGCAGCAGAAGCAGATTGCTGTGTTCTTTTCCCCTTTTGCCTTAGTTTTTCCAACTAGTCGTTTTGGTTGGTTTATTTGCTAATTTTTCTTGTTTTTTGATTTGTTTATTATTTTCAAACATTAAATATTTTTTTTGTACTTTTGTGTCCTCCTGCCTGATCACCTGGCTATCTGACACGAGGCCTCACGATCCTTCTGGCTTTCAAGTGAACTTCTGTTCTCAATTTTCAATTGATTCTCAATTCTCAATAGAATTTTCAATTAATTTCTCTGTTTTCAATTTTAGATTAGATTAGATTCAAGTTTATTGTCATTACACATGTACAGGTACAAGGCAACGAAATGGAAGAGAGAGCTGCTGCGCTCAAACGCGCTGCCCATGTCTTCTCGAAAGTGTCAGCATTGCAGAGCAGTTCAGAGCAACGGTGGAAACGCTGGTGGCCAAAAGATCGTTAATTGGCAACCTCTTGGACATTAAACGACAACTTTTCTCAACCCATTAAACCGTTCTAATAAAAAAATATTTATTCTTAAAAACAAAGTCTTTCGTTTGGTCTTACAATAAATAAAAAAGTGGTATTAACCAGTAATAAAACCAGTTAATGACTTAAAAAAAAAACTTGAACAAAAGAGCCAGTGAACATTATGATTCAGTATCCAGTTGTTTTCAAGAAAAATCACTTTTAATGAGCAGAAACAGCTCAGACAGGGGCTTCTCTCTCTCTCAAAGACTGCAGCACGGTCTTTTAAAGGCGCGCACACACAGCCCTAGGAACACGGTTCCTGACCGGTCGTCACAAGGCCAATATCAGTCACAAAACTTTGAGTCCTTCTCATAAACAGTGGGAGCAAAAGTTTTACGCTTATATTTTTGTTCAGTGTATTAAACTATAATACACATGGTTTTGATAAGTAATGTAGTTGAGCAGAGTAGAAACTCACCACTTTCCATGTTATCTTGCTTTTCGGGCAGGTTATATATGCTGACTGGTTGACTTTAACCTTGATTATTTGTGTGTCTTCCTGAGCTACAACAGAAAAAGGGTTTTCACGCGAGTGACACATTGAATTACAGTTTTCACTATCAAACACATTATGCTTTCTCTGTGATTGAGCCACAGAAAATCCTGAACATCATAACTTTTTAAGTTCATTTTAAGTAAAATTATAATTTTAAGTGTAGCTCCTCTAGTTAACAGTGTGTTAGATATTTTTAATATTTAATAACTTAAATCTTATTTATAATAACTTAAATCCTAAAACTGAATATAATATTAATCATAAATAAACGCAGCACAGCCAGACGCCGCTTGTCTGTGTGATTGAAGGCCGTTGTTTTTGATATTCGTGTACGTGGCTATCTAGAAATTGTTTTGACTTATTCTTCTCTGCGTATGTGCGGTGAAGATTTTTATACAAGATATTCTGATCCTTACGTAAATCTGAATTTCGGTAATCGACATGTCTGCCTCCAGTCTGTAGCCTTATCAAAAGCAAGGACAGGCTGAGCTTGAAGCTAAAAAAAGTCAAAGGTTAAGAAACTTTTAACTAAGAAATCCTGACAGTTGTTTGATTATTTATATTATATTTATATTAATACTTTCTTGTTTTAATCATAGTAATGTAATTAACACCAATAACCAGACAATCAAATGAATAAAAAGTGATAAATTCTTTTAAAGATTTACTTTGCTTTTTGCTTTGAGACAGTTAAAACTGTGAAAAGCTTCTTAAAATAACTCAGAACTCAAACTCAGAACTTATATTAATTTATGATTGACCAAAGATAATATTCAGGATATAAATACTTATAAGTAGTGTTTAATAATGTTATTCTCATTCCCTCTATGTTGAGACCTCTGAAGGCGGAATGGAGATCTGATTACGTGTCACCATGGCAACGTCTATCTTTGTTTTAAATAGATATCACATGCTTCCGTCCTCCTACAAATCTCGCATCCTGTTGATATCACGCAATATCTGACGACATTTAGGGTATAAAAGATCCGCATTTCCTGACTGTGATTGAGTGATGCATTGAACGGCAAAATAAACACGTGTTAAACCTCTAACGCTGTGTCGGTCATTCGACAGAGACCTGCACCATCTCGGCCATGATGAAACACCTGACTGATTTAAAATTATTATGAAGCCTCCAAGAAAGATTAAAATCTTTCACAGTGGTACAATCCATCTGCTTCGCAGGAGAGAGAGAGAGAGAGAGAGAGAGACGAAAAGAGAGAGATCATGTTTTAGACCAGGGGTACTCAATAGGCGGACTCCGGTCCGCATACGGACCCAGACGCGATTACATTTGGACCGACGGCAAAACCAACATGCTACTCTTGTGATCATTATCCAAAGGCGTTTTTTAGTCGATCACGCAATTTTGATCCAGCAATCTTTATTCACTCACTCACACACACACACACACACACACGCACGCACGCACGCACGCACACACACACACACACACACACACACACATATTTATAAATGTATGTAATTTATCTTGAATGATTGTACTCGTTTTAGCTGCGGCATTTGTCCAATCACAGCCGCTGTAAGAGCAACGTGACAATACGTCATCTGTTTGCGCTCTGGCGGCATTCAGTTACTTTAGAACACGGCCGCGGCGCGTAGTTGCACAGGTCTTCAGGGTAGCCAGAGCCAGGCGAACGGGCGCTCTGTCGTTTGCGTAAATCGACAGATTTTTTTAACCTTAAAGAATATGGCGAGCTGAAAGCTGGCCGTCGATTAGAAAAGAAAAGTTGACTTTGAAAACTGCGAGTTTAAGAGTGAGTGGACAGAATAATATGCATCCGCGCGAAGCAGAAAACCAATGTGTTTAATCTGCAACGAGTCGGTCGCAATCGTCAAAAGTGATTGTGAAATGCTATTATTAATCCAAGCACGCACAATTTGAACAAATTACCCTCCACACACACACACGCACGCACACAACGAACGTTTCACATGTGTCCTGGGACAACACAAGACACCTTTCTCTAATGCTGAAATAGTCAATGAGTGTGTGAGTGAAGTGGTGACTGCTCTGTTTGAAGGGACTCAAAAGGATAATTCACAATTTATGATCTTTCTCAGATTGTTTGATGAAGAAAAGTGAGGTGAACAATATTTTGTCAAATTTATGAAGATGTTTTGGGTCTTACAAACCTCACACAAGGAGGGATTACATATATGAAGTAGTGACAGATTCTTAGAGATCGAGAGATTGTTTCTATACGGATGACGTGCCATTTACATAGTGGTTCATATTTGCAACTTCCCTGATATTTTTCCGGACCTCGGACTGAACGGAAATTTCGTAAGTGGACCCTTCAAGTTTATAATTGAGGACCCCTGTTTTAGACAGTTAAATGTCTAATAAAGCTGTTTACATTTTATTGTTTTGCTCTGATTAAAAGCAGTTTTGCATAACCTTTAAAACAATAAGCTATTTTGTAGGGACGGCAAATTATTTTGTCCTGAACTGTGTATGTATAATTTTTCAATAAATTTCATATTAGTATTGAATTCCATGAAAAAAATATGGAATGGAATTTTATGGTCTATGTTTCTTATTCTTTAGCACTATTGTTAAATATTAAACTAAATGTACTTATGACTGGCTATTTAGAAACAAATTTTTTTTATCTTTTTTAAAGGGAGCGGGTCCGATCAATTGTCTTAATACTTGAATACTAAACTTAAATACTACCAAAATAATAAAATCTGCAGCCCTAGTTTATAAACATACTGCATCAGACACTTGATTAGTAATAGTTAATAATCCGTGTGAAGAAACATCCACGCACACACATAACAACTTGAGCGTGTTTCACCTTGAGCAGCGTCCGTGCACAGGAACAGTGTGAGCAGTAAACGTGACCAGTTTTCCATTTTCATGGCTCTTCGATGCTTCGTCCGCATTCACTGTGTTGACCGATGTTCCTAAGCACAGAAGAACATGATTAATATATCGTATCATTTATTTATCTGAGTGTTTTTGCTTGGCTCATATCATGCTCAGCATTAATGAGTTTTAATTATTACGAGAGTTTTTTAATTGTTCACAAGACAGAGTTTTATTACACATGTAGTGCACGTCGTGATGCTGTCTATTCTGGGCCAATCAGAAGACTTCAGGTATCTGACATCAGGTACGACTACTGGAGAGAAGTGAGCTGAACAGCTGACACTGAAGTGAGTGTTGAAGTGAGTCAGCTGTGAGTGTTGTGAATTCAAAACAACACTCTGATACGCTCTAATACTAACCAAGAGAGCATGCATTTAAAAAAACAAAGTAAAATAAAAAAAACATCTGCATAAATTACCGTACCGCGTGGGGTTCTATTGTTCCCCATGCGTAGTGTAGAGAGAGCGATTTGAAAGGGAACGCTCCAGGTGACGATTATAACCCGTGTTCGTGATAGATAGAACCTTTATTAATCTCCAAGGGGAGAAATTCAGCTGTCCGGCAGCACACACACTTAACTCACAACCTTACTCAATAAAATAACTAACAATAATAACAAACAAATAAATATTGCAGTCAATAAAATTAAGCATCATAAAACGGTATTTATTTATTTATTTTATTTAAGTTTTTATTGCAGAGACAAAATAAACAACAATGATAACATCAGTCATTTTTGCCAAGAAAACAAAGAATACAAAGTTAATCCCTGTTTAGGGAAGACAGCTCCTCATAGCAAAAACATCTCAGAATCTCTCTGTACTTTTTTTAAATGCATAAACTATTTACAAAAGAGGGGGGGGGGGTGACAACCAAATCCTTGAGAAAAGTAAAGAATAAACAGACCGTCTATAGCACAAAAATATTAGGATCTAAAGGTGTTACAGAACCAATCCATCCAGACCAAAGAGCATTGAATTTATCTTTTTGACACTTCACAGAAAATGTTATTTTCTCCATAGTAAATATGCCTTTAACTACCTCAATTAAGTCTTTTATTTGAGGCGGATTAGGCTTAAGCCAGAGTCTTGTAATGGCCTTTTTACTGGAAGCCAGAATTATTTTGAACATATATTTTTTCCTCATGTCCAAGGATGCCTCTGTCACCTTACCCAAATAAAGCATTTCAAAACTAAAATTAATTTGAGTGTGTAAAACCTTTTCCAATACCTCATGAATGTCATGCCAAAAGCCTCTAATGTTAGGACATCCCCAGAATATAATAATAATAATAATAATAATTCATTCGATTTTTTATTTATTGGCGCCTTTCATGACACTCAAGGTCGCCTTACAGGACACACAACATTCACACACATACCAATTGCCCGGTGAAATAGCGGCAGCCAATCTGCGCCAGCGTCCACTTCAACCGGGCATACACACCACACGCTCACACACCCACACGGCCAGATTAACCTGAAACGCATGTTTTTCTCACTGTGGGGGAAACCGGAGCACCGGTGGAAACCCACGCAAGCAAAATATGTGAAAATGATTAGCTTCCTGTGGGCCACACTGTCGCCAGCAATTTGAGTTTCCTAAAAATGTTTTATTCTGTTTTGGTGAGAGAAAAAAACGTGCCACATTCTTCCAGCAAAATTCCCTCCAGCAGGAACACCCGGACGTTGCCCATTGAAGTTCACAATATCTTCCCAGTCCTCTGCTGATGATGATGATACCACTTTCTTTCTCCCATCTCTACTTAATGTACAAAGATGAGTCTCCTTGCACTTCAATCAAGGCTTTATATAATTTCGAAATACTTTTTGACATTGGTTCAGCCTTGTAAGCTGAGGAGAATATTTTAACTAAGGCAACATTAAGCGGGTCACTATCCATCTCTTTTATAATCTTCTGAGAAAAATAATGACGGAGCTGGAGATACCTGTAAAAATCTATCGATTCTAAATTATATTTTTCTTCAGAGAAGAGAAGTCCATTAATTGTCGTTTATCTATGATTGAGCAGTATGTAGTGATTCCTTTTTTAGCCCAAGATTTAAAGCGATTATCCAGGGTATTTGGTTTGAAACTTGAGTCAAAAGAAGGCCATCTCAATACTTTCACAGAGTCCTTTAAGTTAAATTCTTTAATAATCTACTACTACTACTACTACTACTTCTCTTTCGGCTTTTCCCTTATCAGGGGTCGCCACAGCGAGTCATCCCTTTCCACCTCATTCTATCCTTAGTATCTTCCACCCTGACCCCAGCCAACCTCATGTCCTCTCTTACTACATCCATATATCTCCTCCTTGGTCGTCCTCTTGCCCTCTTCCCTGGCAGCTCCATCTCCAACATCCTTCTACCAATATATTCACTATCCCTCCTCTGCACATGTCCAAACCATCTCAGTCTGGCCTCTCTGACTTTGTTGCTAACACAAGTAACGTGAGCTGTTCCTCTGATGTGCTCGTTCCTTATTCTGTCCAACCTCGTCACTCCTAAGGAGAACCTCAACATCTTCATCTCTGCTGCCTCCATCTCTGCCTCCTGTCTCTTTCTCACTGCCACTGTCTCTAAGCCATAGAGCAGAGCTGGTCTCACCACTGTCTTGTACACCTTTCCTTTGAGTCTTGCTGACACTCTTCTGTCACACAACACTCCTGACACTTTCCTCCACCCGCTCCACCCTGCCTGCACTCGCCTCTTACCTCTTTTCCACACTCCCCATCACACTGCACTGTTGATCCCAAGTACTTAAACTCCTGCACCTTCTTCACCTCCACCCCCTGTAACTTCACTCTCCACCCTGCCCCCTCTCATTAAGACACATGTATTCTGTCTTACTACGACTGACTTTCATGCCTCTTCTTTCCAGAGCAAACCTCCACCTCTCTAGCTCTTCCTCCACCTGCTCTCTACTCTCGCTGCAAATCACTATGTCATCTGCAAACATCACAAACATCAAAAGTTTTTTCCATCTCAGACGCCTGGCAAAAGTGAAGCCTTTTGTGACACAGCAGCATTTTGAGATGCTAATCCATGCCTTCATCACATCACGGCTGGATTATTGTAATGCATTATATATCGGTGTCAGCCAGACTTCACTCGCTCGCCTCCAGCTGATCCAGAACGCAGCGGCCCGTCTTCTGGTTGGAGCGCGCAAACGGGAGCATATTACGCCCATCTTGGCCTCCTTACATTGGCTTCCAGTACACTACAGAGTGCATTTTAAAGTCCTTTTGTTTGTTTTTAAGTCCTTAAATGGCCTAGCCCCTTCGTACCTCACAGAGCTGCTCACTCCCTTTGTTCCGGTCAGATCGCTCATGTCAGCAAATCAGCTGCTCCTGAGAATTCCTGCATCTAAGCGGAAACTCCGGGGTGACAGGGCCTTCGCCGTGGATGCACCCACCCTTTGGAACGCCCTCCCACTCTATATTAAACAAGCCCCATCATTACCTGTTTTTAAGTCACATTTAAAAAACACATTTTTATTCTCTGGCTTTTATTCTGCCGGAGGTCGTGCATGTTTGTCGGGTTTCTTCCTTATAATTACTTAACTCGTGTTTTTATTGATATATCATTATTTTTATATATATATATATATATATATATTAGGGTTGGGCCGGTATCAGCGGTATCGGCGTTACCGCGGCAAATTTTTTACCGCACGATAAGACCCCCGCACTCCCGGTAATCTACCCTCAATACAGGCACTGTTCAGCCAAGTCATAGCTGAATCCTCCAGCAAGCTTGGCCCCTTTCCAGCCTGTTACCTGCTCATATGATTGACCAGAGCCAATGACCATCACCTGCCGAGGCAAATCAGCACGCCGAGCAAACACTGCAGTCAGACGGAGGTGGCGTGGGAGAAAGGACGGTCCACTGTTTGCTCCACGGAAAATGCAACTTTAAGGTGCTTTTAGACAAAACCATCGACAAGCGAAAGGTCATTTTACGCCCGTGCGAGTCAGGATGGCGGTGGCGTCGAAAAAATCCTCTTTGCTCCACGGAAAATTCAACTTTAAGCTGCTTCCAGACGGAACCGTCGACAAGCGAAAGGTAATTTGCACTCTGTGCGATTCGGAGTTCGCTTACTGCCGGAGCTCTACCAGTCTGAAATACCACCTGAGGGCCAAGCACCAGACTGCGCCAGCGGACGAGGAGAGGCAAAGCACTAGTGTTCGCCGCCGCCGTCAGAGAACAATCCCCGAGTGCGCTCAAGCGAGGCCGGTCAGTGCAGCTCTTTCTGCCCAGCTAACGGAGCTTTTGGCCCGGTGGATATCCACCAGCTGCCGGCCCATAAGCGTGGTGGAAGACGGCTGCCTCCAGCGTCTTGTCCAGGTGGCCACGGGCGACCCCACTTACAAGCTACCGTCCAGGCGGACCATCATGAGGAGAATTCACGACCAGCATGCGGCCGAGAGAGTCACCAAAGCCGCGACGCTCGCGGGGCACGTTGGGTAGCGCTTTCCGGCGACCACTGGACCTCCATAAGCAACGACAACTACCTCGGCGTGACTGCACACCTGATCGACTCCGGCTGGGAACTTCATTCTTTCACATTAGGTGAGTCAGGTTCAGTGTTGTTTAAATAAAAAAATAAAAAATAAAAAAATAAAAAAATTAATTTTTTTTTTTTTTTTTTTTCTTTTTTTTTTCTCCAGTTTGACATTATCACCGATTGTCTGTTCATTAGGCGTGATGAAGACCGAGGAGCGTCACTTTGCCGAAGCGTGCGCCAAACAGTTCATGGACGTGGCCAAAGACTGGGAGATCGTTGAAAAAATCAGCACCATTGGCACGGACAGCGCTCCGAGTATGGTAGCCGCGGGGAGGCTACTGCCCTTCGAGCACATCCCCTGCGTTGCGCACGTCGTGCAGAGGGCTGTGGTCATCGCCCTCCGGGAAGGTGGATTCGAGGCTGCACTGACTAGAGTCCGTAAAGTTGTGGGACATTTCAGGCACAGTCCGGCCAACTCGGATGAGCTGAACCTCCAGCAAGCCTCGCTCGGGCAGGACCAGGAGTCCCTCGTGCAAGACGTTGCAACGCGGTGGAACTCGACGCTAGAGATGATAAGGCGAGTGCTCCGTAACAGGGAAGCGCTCCATGCAACACTATCTCAACAGAAGCACTGCCTGACCCTCCCGACGAGCGCCGACTACGAGAGACTGTCCAGGCTGGAAGCAGTGTTGGAGCCTTGCAGGTATGCTCCGCGTAAAAGCCACGCGGACCAGCGGGTCGTTAACCAAGGCTCTGCTTCTGTCTGCCTCTAGGTACGTCACTGAGCTCCTCGGTGGAGATAAGTACGTCTCCTGCTCTGTGGCACTACCCACCCTGTGCCACCTTCAGCGCACCATGGAAATCTCGGACGACGATCCCGCCTACATCGGTCGGTTCAAAGCTGCCTTCCTCAAGGACCTGACCGAGCGGGTTGAGAACTTGAACCTGGAGTGGCTCAAGGTTCTTAGAAACGGACCAGTGCATCCATTGAAGATGTGTACTTTTCTCACTTTTCCTCACTTCTCGTTTATTCACCCAAGGTTGCGACGGCTTTGGATCCACGTTTCAAAGACCTAAGATGCCTGAGTGGGCCGAGAGGAAGCCAGTGTGGGCGAGGCTAAGAGAGCTAGTGAAGGAGAAAGAACCAGCTCCGCCAACACCCGTGGAGAAGTCCCCCGAGTCCAGGCACAAATTAGCCCTGCTGCTCACACGGTCAGACTCGGACTCGGAGTCAGAAGACATCCCGGAGGACAATACTCTGGAGCGATACCGTCTAGAGCCTGCTGCTGATCTGGATCAGTGTCCTCTGAAATGGTGGCTTTCAAACGCGGCCGCATTTCGTCGCGTGGCCGAAGTCGCCCGCAAGTACCTCGGAACTCCTGCCACAAACGTCCCGTGCGAGAGACTTTTTTCTCTGGCGGGCCATATTGTTCAGAGAAGGAGAGCCAATTTGTCACCGGAAAACGTAAACAGATTGGTCTGCCTTAGTGACTGGTGGAAGGCCACGGAGTGACTGTTTGACAATAATAAAAAATAAATAAATCATTTTGCAAAAAATACGAGATTTTGTTCGTCATTTATTCCAATAAAAAAAAGAAAATGAAAAAAAATTAATATTAAGTATAGATTAATGCAGATAAATTCTTAGAGAATAGTGAGATTAATCTAGATCAAGACTTTTGATCTTTGCCCATCCCTAATATATATATCATACTGTTTTTTTCATGCATTGGTTGCTTTATGGGCTGTTGGCTGTCTTTCGTGCTGAACTGGCATTGTTTGTGTACAGCACTTTGGTCAACGTGAGTTTTTTTAAAGTGCTTTAGAAATAAAGCTGATTTGATTTGATTTGATCATTGTCCAGGGAGATTTCTGTCTGACCTCATCTGTCAACCTGTCCATAAGCATAGCAAACAAAAAGGGACTCAAAGCTGATCCTTGGTGTAGTCCCACCTCCACCCTGAACTCCTCTGTCTGGCCTACAGCACATCTCACCATCGTCTTACTCCTCTCATACATGTCCTGGACTACTCTGACGTACTTCTCTGCCACTCCCGACAACCTCATACAGTACCACAGCTCCTCCCTCGGCACCCTGTCGTATGCCTTTTCTAAATCCACAAAGACACAATGCAGCTCCTTCTGACCCTCTCTGTACTTTTCCATCAACATTCTCAAAGCAAAAATGGCATCAGTGGTGCTCTTGCGGGGCATAAAACCATACTGCTGCTCACAAATCTCTACCTCCTTCCTAAGCCTGGCTTCCACTACTCTTTCCCACAGCTTCATTGTGTGGCTCATCAGCTTTATTCCCCTGTAGTTGCTGCAGTTCTGCGTATCACCCTTGTTTTTAAAAATCGGCACCAGAACGCTTTTCCTCCACTCCTCAGGCATCTTCTCGCTCTCTAGAATCCTGTTAAACAACTGGTTAAGAACTCTACCGCTGACTCTCCTAGACACTTCCACACCTCTACAGGTACATCATCAGGACCAACAGCCTTTCCGCTCTTCATCCTCTTCAGAGCCTTCCTCACCTCATCCCTACTAATGTCTGCTATTTCCTGCTTCTCAACATCCACATCCTCCTCCCTTCTTTCCCTATCATTTTCCTCATTCATCAGCTCCTCAAAATACTCTTTCCATCTTCTCTGCACACTCTCCTGGGTTGTTAGTACCTTTCCATTTCTGTCTTTTATAACTCTTATCTGCTGTACATCCTTCCCATCCCTATCTCTCTGTCTGGCTACCCTGTACAAGTCCTTCTCTCCTTCCTTTGTGTCTAACCTGTCATACAGCTCATCATATGCTTTCTGTTTGGCCTTCGCCACCTCCCTCTTCACTCTGCGCTGCACTTCCTTGTACTCCTGTCTACTTTCCTCAGTCCTTTCTAGATCCCACTTCTTCTTTGCCAACCTCTTCCTCTGGATGCAGTCCTGTACTTCCTTATTCCACCACCAAGTGTCCTTATCTTCTATCCTCCTACCAGATGAAACACCCAGCACCTTCCTACCTGTTTCCCTGATAACCTCTGCTGTAGTTTCCCAGTCATCAGGCAGCTCTTCCTGATCTCCCAGAGCCTGTCTCAATCTCTGCCTGAACTCCTCGCAAGCTCCTTCATCCTTTAACTTCCACCACTTGGTCTTCTGTTCTGTCTTCCCTCTATTCTTCTTCCTCCTGACCACTAGCGTCATCTTACACACCACCATGCGGTGCTGTCTGGCTACACTCTCTCCTACCACTACTTTGCAGTCACTAACCTCTCTCAAATGGCCTCGTCTACATAGGATGTAGTCCACCTGTGTACTCCTACCTCCACTCTTGTATGTCACTCTGTGTTCCTCTCTCTTCTGGAAGTAAGTGTTGACTACAGCCATTTCCATCCTCTTAGCAATCATTCCATCCACCATCTGTCCTTCTAGATTCCTTTCTTTCACACCAAACCTGCCCATCATATCCTCATCACCTCTGTTCCCCTCACCAACATGACCATTGAAGTCTGCTCCAACAACCAGTCTCTCCCCTCTGGGAATACTCTCTATGACCTCATCAAACTCACTCCAGAATCTCTCCTTCTCTTCTAACTCACAGCCCACTTGTGGAGCATACCCACTGACCACATTCATCATCACCCCTTCAATTTCCAGCTTTAAGCTCATCACCCTGTCTGAGACTCTTCTCACCTCTAGCACATTGCTCCCCAGCTCCTTTTCAGGATTACTCCTACCCCGTTTCTCTTCCCATCTACACCATGGTAGTACAGTTTGTATCCTCCTCCAATACTACGTGCTTTGCTGCCCTTCCACCTTGTCTCTTGCACACACAGTACATCTACCTTCCTTCTCTCCATCATGTCTGCTAGCTCTCTGCCTTTCCCTGTCATTGTGCCGACGTTAAGAGTCCCTATTCTCAGGTCTATGCTCCTTCTCATCCTCTTCTCTCTCTGCTCACGCACCCTTCTGCCTCCTCTCCTTTTTCGACCAACAGTAGCCCAATTTCCACCGGCCACCCTGTAAGTCAACAGTACTGGCGGCGGTCGTTGTTAACCCGGGCCTCGACCGATCCGGTATGAAGTTTCTTTGAATGACTTGCATGGTTCACGTTTGACTAGTTTTACGCCGGATGTCCTTACTGACGCAACCCTCTCTATTTACCCGGGCTTGGGACCGGCACAGAAGTCACTGGCTTGCAACCCCTGTGGCTAGATAAATTCTTTAATAATGTCCAACCAAATTTTTAAAGTTACCATAATACAACAGCTTTCTATTCTGTTCACAATTAAATTTTATCTGCTATGATTGCTTGGATAGGAAAATCATCACACCATCCTCACTCTCTATGTCTTTCCATCTCGCTTGATAACCAGTGTTGGGAGTAACGCGTTACAAAAGTAACATATTACACTAATATATTACTTTTTGCTGTAACGCGGTAGTGTAACTTATTACTTTTAGTATTTTCAGTAATATATTACTCGTTACATGCAAGTAACGGTTGCGTTACATCAAATCTTTCACTTTAAGACAGAAATCAAACATTTAATATTTCCTGTTCGCAAATAGACACGCAAGTCATTCGTTCGCCTTTCGCTGGTGGAGCGTTGTATTTTGTAACGCTCTGAGTTCGAGGTGTGCAGTGATTGGCTGTGCTCTGAGCTCCAGGTGTGCAGCGATTGGCTGTGCTCTGAGCTAGCGGCTGACAGCTGTGGCTCTGATTAGCGGCTGTGCACGGCCAGTCGCGCACTCGCGGCACATTTGAACATTTAATAAACAACAGCCGGTGGAACATTCGCGAGATGGTCTTATGCGCATTGTTTCAGTTTTGTAAAAAACAAGAACATTGTGGTGAAATGCAACCGCTGATTGTCGGCATCAAAAAACAGCTATTTAAAAAACACCTCGAACTGCCATCCGCTCGAACTGGGAAGAGAAAGAAAACAGCAACGACAGTGTCGTCTGCACTTTATGATCAGAAAGCAGGACAGTATTGTGTGGTGAGTCATTCAAAATGAATAAAACGCACTGAAGTTTACATACTCCTGTTGTGTCTGATATCAGATATACCCAAGTTATTCACTGATATTGGAGGAAAATCGCTTTGTCTACCATACTTTTAACACTTATTAATGTTAATTATTAGGGTTGACAAGCGTCTTTTTCCCAGACATCCGGGCGGATTTGATAAATTCACGATAATGTCCGCTTTTCCCTATTCTTCAAACGACTAATACACGGATGTGGGCTAATATACGTAGGTTCACAACCCGTGCTTTAAGTTATATGCGAAAGTAATATTTGAGAATGAAATTGCGCGTATCGTTTTGAAACAATGGGTCGACTTTTTTCTTGTATTATTATTATTTTTTTTTTTAAAACAATCACATTTTTAAAAACATTTTTCATTATTCAAAAAAGTCTCTAAAATAGTTACCTGTTTAGGTTTTTACTGATTTTTTTAAGTTAAGTGATTATATAAACTAAGTTATAGTTTAGCAACATTGAAGCACATTAAAGCATGTTCATCAGCCTCCGAGAAGCCTGTCTGAATTTGTCTCGAGGCCGCGCTGATTGTCCTCTTTTTTTTTTTGGAAATCAAAATATATGGTCACCCTACAATATTGATTATGTATATTGTTATTTGTAGCTTGGAGAGGCCACAGTCATTACCCTACAAAACTCTATGTCTTCCACTGGTTGTAACATAAATTACTGTACAAGTAAAGGGACATTTTGTTATTTTAGGACGTTAATTTCTACTTCTGTAGTTATTTTGGTGAAAGTAACTTAAAAGTAATACAAAAGTAATGTAATATATTACATTTCTGAGATAGTAATATTGTAATGCAACTTATTACTTTTTACAAACAGTAATAAGTAATATGTAACATATTACAATTTCGAAGTAACTTGCACAACACTGTTGATAACTAGGGTTGCACCAACAGACTATTAATCTCAGATGGGAGGGCAACTCCTCCTTTTTCTTTGCTCAACTGCAGGGTTTTCAATCTGACCCTCGGTCTCTTGCCTTGCCATATGAACCTGGAGATCAGTTTGTCCCAATCCGAAAGTGTTTTTTTTTTTGACAAGTTAACAGGTAGCGACTGGAACAAATAAAGTAGTCTCGGAAGTATATTTTGCTTAACAGAGTCAATTCTAGATCCCATGTTAAAGAACGGTAAAAGATTCCACCTTGCGATGTCTGATTTAATGTTTTTGTTAATAGGACCATAGTTAAGCATTTCTAAATCACTAGCAACTTTCGGGATCTTTATTCTTAAGCATTTTATATATTTATTTCCCCATTTTAGGGAGTATTCCTTTTTCAGTTCCTCCGGGGGGTCAAAGTTAAAGTAAAATATTTAGTCTAAAACCGGAAACTGAACCAAAGGTTCGCAGGGTGTCAAAAAGCTCAACCAGTGACTGGCTTGGATCTCTTAGATACACTAAAACATCGTCCGCAAAAAGTGCTAACTTGTGCTCATCATTTTTTATATTAATACATTTTACATTATCATTTTGTCTGATCCACTGCCCCAAGGGTTCGATAAACAATGCAAAGAGCAGAGGTGATAGGGGACACCCCTGTCTAGTGCCTTTCTCCAGAGCAAAGGACCTTGATAAGTTGCCATTAATTTTGATTCTTGCGGTGGGACAAGAATATATGTTTTGAATCACTTTAATACATTTCTTATGGAAATTGAGTTTCGTGAGGGTACTCTTAAGAAAAAGCCAATTGACTGAGTCGAAGGCCTTTTCGGCGTCAAGGCTTAAGAGGACAGCCTGTAACTTAGAGTCTTGGATATGATTGATAATATGGAGAGTCCGTCTTGGGTTTGCCTACCATGGATAAATCCAGTTTGATCGGGGTTAATTAATTCTGGCATTATTAATTCGAGTCTTTTGGCTAAGATTGATACAAAGAGCTTATAATCTATATTCAAGATAGATATTGGTCGGTAGGCTGTGCAATTTTGTTTGTTTTCCCCCTCTTTTGGGATCACCGAAATAACTGCTTCATTCCATGAGGGTGGCAAGTCTCCTCCATTTAAAACATAGTTAAAAGCTGGTAATAAAATGGGAATAAGTTGTTGCCGAAACACCTTATACCACTCTGACACAAATCCATCTGGGCCTGGAGACTTATTTGACTTGAGCCTAGCTATTGCTTTATTCAATTCCTCCTCAGTTATATCAGCTGACAGTACAGCATTCCAGGAATCACTAACCAATGTTAGATTTAAAGGAGCGAGAAAGGAATCAATCTTTGCAGGATCTACAGTCTGAGTTTGCGTGTAAAGATCTTTATAATAACTTTCAAACACTCCCTGAATATCCTCTGACTTACAGAGTAGTTGTTTTGAAACTGGGTCCTGTATGTTCTGTATTGCTTCTAGTACTTTCACTTGCTTCTGTATTGCTTCTAGTTGCTTCAGCTTCTAGTACAGGCTCTGCTGATCTCAAGGCTGGATTATTGCAACTCTCTTTTGGCAGGTCTGCCTGTTGCCGCAACACAGCCTCTGCAAAGAATCCAGAACGCTGCAGCACGACTGCTCTTCAAACAACCAAAAAGGACTCATGTCACTCCACTGCTCGTCTCTCTGCACTGGCTGCCAATTGCTGCCAGGATCAAATTCAAAGCTCTATCACTGACCTTCAAGACCATCACTGGTGCGGCACCATTCTACCTCAACTCTCTGATTCAGGAATACTCTCCCGCACGTTGTCTGCGATCATAGAACGAACGTCGGCTAGTCGTCCCTCTGCAACGCGGCTTGAAATCTCTCACAAAACCTTCTCTCGTTCAGCGGCTGTCTGTGTGGAACAATTTACCTATTCCTCTTAGAAAGTCTGCAACCTTCTCAACATTTAAAAAAGCACTAAAAACTGAGCTCTTCCACCAGCACCTTAACACTGATTAACCAAAAAAAAAAACTTTGTCTTGTGTTTCTTGTCTTGTGTTCACTGTTTTTGTTGACTGTCATGCTGTTCTGTTTAGTAAGTTTCCTTATTGACATCTACTGTAGCCTATTGTAGACAAATTGCTTCACTTGCTCCTCTTTTTGTAAGTCGCTTTGGATAAAAGCGTCTGCCAAGTGACTGTAAAGTAAAAGTAAAGTAAAGTATTGTTGAGTCAGCCTGTTGCTTCTATAACCTCTAAGCCTTCTAGCCAATAACTTCATGGCTTTACCTCCAGACTCATAATGTTTTTGTTTTAAGAACATTAGCTTTTTCTCTATTTCCTGTGTGTATAAGTCATCTAACTCCGATTTAACTTTCTTAATCTCATGGGACAATTTTTTATTGGGGTTCCTCTTATTTTCCAATTCTAATTTATTTAAGCTATTTGTGAGTGTGTTAAAGGTCGCAAGCCTACATTTCTTTAAGTAGGATGTGAGGGCTATAATCTTCCCCCTAAGAACCACTTTAGAAGCATCCCATAATATGGAGGGGGAGACTGATCCATTGTCATTTAGTTCCACATATTGTTCCAGTTCTAGTTTTAGTTGCTCCTTGATAGGTATATTATTCAAAATACCAGAGTTAAGTCTCCAGAAAGTGTTTTTTTGTTTATTCTCTAAATTTATAAAATGTGACATAAGCGCATGATCTGAAATATCAATTAACCCAATACTACAGTCTTTAATTCTGAATTTATCCTTTCCAAATGCAAAAAAGTAATCAATTCTTGAATAGGAAGTAAGTGGATGTGAATAAAATGTATAATTTCTTTGTCGTGGATGAGTGGCTCTCCATACATCAATCAGTCCTATTACTTTTAACATATTTATTTGCCTACTCAGTGGAGACACCAAGTGGACACCAGAATGTGAAGAGTCTAATTTAGGGTCTAATAAGACATTAAAATCTCCCCCACAAATAAAAATACCTTGAGATTCAGATGCCATTAGATATATTAAAGTCTTAAAGAAGGAACAATTACTCCCTGCAGGTGCATAAGCGTTAAGGATACTCACTAAAATACCCTCAATTCTTCCTCTGATCATTATGTATCTGCCCTCGCTATCCTTTATTTCAGAAAGATGTTCATAAGCGGTTTTATTAGAAATTAAGATAGCAACTCCTCGCCTATGGCCGGACCGAAAGGAGGCCGAAAAAACTGATTTAAACCCCCATCGCCTCAACTTATTATGTTCTGCTGCATTGAGATGGATCTCTTGAAGTAAAGCGATTTGAATCTTCTCTTTCTAGATAGAAGTTTAGATAGAATCTTACTTCTTTTTACTGGATTGAGCAAACCATTCACATTGTACGAAGCTATTCTTATAGTCAGTCATTTTTACATTTCTGTATTAAATAATCTGGTGAATTCTGATCCTGATCTCCTTAGGCTATAGAACTTGTAAAGAATAGGACAAATTAAACCCCTCTCTGAATTAACACAAACGAAGAACAACGCGAACAACAATGAACAATCAGAACAATCAGATAAAAAGTTCAAAATAAACGAATATATACGGACTTCCAAGGCAGAGGTCACAACATATCTACCCTTAAGTGAGCAATGATGACAACTCTGCTCCATGGGATCAGCCTCTCGTACACGCAGCGTACGTAGGGCCCATGTGGATAAGAACATAGTCTTTTAAACAAAAAAAATATTTTCCTCTGGTCCAATTTGCACATGAAAGGGTTGGTAATTATCCTAATTAAACTGGAAAGAAAAAGCTAACACTCGAAGATAAGGAAACAACGAAAGATATCCAAAATAGAAGCAAATATATATATACATGTATGTATATATATATATAAATGAAAATAACCTTTTTTTTCTTTTTCTTCTATATACCACCTGTGGAGAACAAAAACTTTGTTTTCACCTACTAATTGACCGTTTCCACCCGTCTGAATGCAACGAGTTTGTTCCTGTAAGATGGCTTTGTAGGAGCTGGAGCACCGCTCCTCTTGCCGGTCTTCCTCCATGTCAGCTGCTGGATCCGCTCCATCAGCGAGGTGGGCGGCTTGTCCACGGTTACCGGGAATCCTCTTTTTTTCATATCGGATGATGCCTCCATCACCACGAGTTGTAGAGAGCCAGACCATCCGCATAGAACACCTTCAGCCTTGCCGGGAATCGCATCTGGAATTTGATATCCTTTTCTTTCAACAAACGTTTAGCCTCTTGGTATTTCCTCCGTTTCCACAGAACATCAGGGGCATAGTCGTGATCGAAAAAGATTCGGTTGCCCTTCCATTCCACCACCTTCTTTTCCCATGCTGTCTTGATGACCAGCTCTTTTGTTCTGAAGTTCAAAAACTTTGCAATTATCGAACGCGGTCTGATTGCGGTTGAGGGGTTCGGCGCGGGGGCTCTGTGCGCCCGTTCAATCTGGAGGTCCAATTCTGAGTTTAAGTCCAGGGACGATTTCAACAAGTCTTCCAAGAAAGATGTCATGTCCGACGCTTTTCCCTCCGTTCTTTCCGGAACACCGTAGATCCTAATGCTTGACCGTCTGGCGCGGCCCTCCTGATTGTTCAGCCTGACTACCATTCTTTCTGTTAGCCGTAGCATTTCTTCCAGCACTTCTTTTCACGAGTTTTGAATTCGGGTCTCTGCTTCGACTTTTCTATTTTCAGCCTCCCCGATTCGTTCGTAAGACTTATTCAATTCTTCTTTAATATCTTGCAGTTGTTTATGACTGTCCTGTCAAAAATCTCTAATCTCGCTGCGGATTTTAGGCAGGCTAATCGGCTCAACTCCATGCGCTCCCACGCAGCTCACAATCGCTTCAGGCCCATCTGGGTTATTTTCACCGTCTTTCGTCGTATTTTTCCTTGGTCTTCCCCTTCTTTCCGTTGTTTCTCCGTCCAAAATAGAAGTCCAAAATATAATTATTTTTCACAACTTTGAAAAATAATTAAATATATTTCTCGAGCTATGAAATTATGCGGCCATTCTCGGGGGAATGCAAAGCGGAAGTCCATAAAACGGTATTTAAAAAGTATTAAGAAGTGCTAGTCAGTTCATGTCAGGCAGGTCTGTTGTACAGTCTTATAGCCGAAGGGACAGACGGGCTCCTAAAGCGCTCTGTCCTCTCTCTGACTGTGAGACATCGAGATGTGTAGTGGATGTTTGGGGTTTCCCACAATGCCCTGCATCATCTGGCATTAGAAGGACCCTGAAACTGGCAGTTTGGCCCCAATTGTATTGACAAGAAAAAACACATGCGTAAAGAATATAAGAAATTAGTGAAAGAAGTGTTATTTAAAAAATATTTGAGTAGTGGAGTCTAGATTTAGGAGTCCGTCCTGTGATGAGAAGCCAAATGTATATCTGAACCAGAGGAGAGGGAAATGTTTTATTGTAGAGCGAATGTCTGATTGCTGTAAGGTTAAGAGGCTGTCAAGCTGTTCCACTTCCTTGTTCCATGTTGTCAAAGCGCACATTTTTTTTTACATTTGCTGAGATTTATTGCTCAAACAAACTGCATAATTATAATTGTTATTATTATTATATATATTTATTACAATTATAATATATTATAAAAGCTCTATGTGGTGTCTACTTTTGCACGGGGAAAATATTCTGTAATGTGGAAATATAGCTAATTAGTGAAAGAAGTGTTATTTCAAAAACATTAAAAAAGATATTTATACAAAGAAAAATGATCGCTATACTGTTTTACTTCCTTGATCCTTGTTGCATAGCAACTCTGCTGACAGGAAGTCACGTAGTATTTTGTCACCTGTATTTTACACTTTCCAATTTCATATATGAAATATAACATGTAAAATGAGTGTGAATGTAGCAGTTCTGAGGCAGTGAGTTCTCTCTCAGACCAGCCATCACACCTCATACCTCCTGATGAGCAGCTAAAGACCACCACATTTACATTTGAAGCAAGATAAATTACAGCATCAAGCTAGTCACCCCCTGCTGAGAAACACACGACACTATCTAGTCCTGCTACGTGGGAATTTCACGTGGGAAGTCCGTGACATTCCAGATGAACCTCTTTCAGAGAGCGATGACCGGTTCAGACTCACAGAAACACTTCATTATTATGATGATGATATTATTATTATTATTATTATTATTGTTATTATTATTATTATACTATAAAAGTGTTCAGACAAATGTAGTGGAGGCTTGTTTTATTAGTAACAAATGTGTATAATGTGCTATAATAACTGACTGACACACAAGTTCTGATCAGTGGTAGACCACAAGTTGTGATTTAAGAACCCGTAACTTTTCCCTGGATGTGTAAGGTGTTATGCTTTATTTTCTGCTTTCTCACTCTTTCATTGTTCATTGTATTTTATGTACTGCTTTATGTACACAACCTTAACCCTAACCCCCTATGTGACCTTGGGTAGCTGGAAAGGCACCACAAAAATAAATGTACTGTTATTTTTATTAAGACCAATCAAGGTTCATTTAAGGAAAATGGTAGGAAGACGACACTAAGACAGTTCAAGTTTCTGTAGGTTAAATCTAGACTGAAGTTGTTTGTGAAGTAAAAGTTATAGAGTGCGTGAAGAATTTAGAGCAGATAACTCATCTACGCACACTAATCTGTGATTCTGTCAGTGAAAAATTACCTTCTAGTGAGAATCCAGTCCAGCGAACAGAGTGAAACACAAGCAGAAAGACACACTACATGCAGACACTCCTGTGTTTACTACACAACTGATTTGTTGGTGCCGCGTCTCCATGGGAACAAGCTTCTGAAGTCAGCGTGGACACGCCCACTTTACCCACTGTGCTTCCCAAGCGTGTGTCGCAAATAAACAGTAGGACCAACTCTTTTCCGAGCCAGGATTCTGAGCCTTGCTCCTTTATTGAACAATTCTCAGCCGATGAACCGAGTCAAACTGCAGATGAAAAATACAAATGTGGATTGCAAGAATAAACATACAAAACAAATTTTATTTATCAATAATAACTAAAATAAACAAAATGAAACCCTTACAACTAGTGCTTTCTGCTGCGGTTTTCAACCGTGCTCTGTTGCCTGACTTCCCACGTGTGCGTTTCTGTTCGAGAACTTTACAATTACATTTCACTTTGACATTACAAATGGGAAAAATCCCGTTTCCAGAAAACATGAAGCCAGACTAAATCGCGCAGTGAGTACTGCTGCCAACCCCGCCCACCTCTGAGGCGTGGACACTTCACATGAATCCCTTCACGGCTCAGCGCACAGGCTTGTCAGAATCGTTCCTGAACAATAACAATCCCGCTCTTTTTTCCGTAAGGCGTCCCATGCGATATCTCTGTTCCCTACGTATCTCTCAGGGAATGAAGGGCTACACAAGTAACCTAGACAGTTTCCTTTTGAGAATGTTTACTCCGACATTACACATGTGAACGCTGTAAAACCCTGTCGTGCTGAGAAACTACCAGGCCGCCTGCTACATGCCATCTGTGCCAGTTACTATTTGATACAGTATTGCAATAGTGGACAGAAGAAAGCTACATGATGGAGATGTTCTGTGAAGTTTTTGATCTACTTTTTAGGATCTACAACTACTTTTTAGGAGCTGTTGCATAAAAAACCTGGAGTAGCATTGTACTGTAGTGCAAGTAGCATTGTACATGTATGTACTGTAGAACCGCATTTTCACTTAAGAAATCTCTGTAATCTTTGTCAAATCCTCTTCCACTCTGCTTGGTCCTGTTGGCTTCGTCAGGACGTGATCTCCAACTCTCACTGGATCGATTTGTTGCCGAGTGTGAAACGGCCGGAATCTGAGTCCGTGAATCATTTCTGATGGCAAGTGTTGAAAGTTCTTGTTTTCAATCAATCTCGATTGCAAGAAACAGTTAATCCTATTAGTATAATGGAAAAAAAAAACACTACGGAAGAATCATAGATATGAGTGAAGGTATATTTTCATGTATATAAATATATTTAACTAATTATATAGACTTATATAGACATTTATTTACATTGATTTGAAACATTGTTAAAAAATGCATTTATAAGGAAGAAAAATAAATAAAATAAATAAAAAAAAGGCCAAAATCGAATGTTTAAATAAGTTTTTAACATAGAAATGTATGTATTTTTAAAAATACATTTACATGTAAAGTGTAAGTTTACTATTATACATTTACTATTTAGTTTAAAATACTTGGACATATAATTTTGTCAATCTTTGTTTCATGTTTACATTAGTTAAATCTGGCATAACCAAAGAACAGTAAATCAAATATAGCTGAATCGCTGAATTGTCGGCATCAAAAAACAGCTATTTAAAAAAACACCTCAAACTGCCATCCGCTCGACCTGAAGAGAAAGAAAACAGCAACGACAATGTCCTCTGCACTTTATGGCCAGAAAGCAGGACAGTATTGTGTGGTGAGTCATTCAAAATGAATAAAACGCACTGAAGTTTACATACTCCTGTTGTGTCTGATATCAGATATACCCAAGTTATTCACTGATGTTGGAGGAAAATCGCTTTGTCTACCATACTTTTAACACTTATTAATGTTAATAATTAGTGTTGACAAGCGTCTTTTCCCCAGACATCCGGGCGGATTTTATAAATTCATGATAATGTCCGGTTTTCCCTCTTCTTCAAACGACTAATACACGGATGTGGGCTAATATACGTAGGTTAACAACCGGTGCTTTAAATTATATGAGAAAGTATTTGAGAATGAAATTGCGCGTATCGTAAAAATGACTTTTATCTTGTATTATTATTATTTTTTTTTTTAAAAACAATCACATTTTTAAAAACCATTTATATATTCAAAAAAGTCTGACTAAAATAGTTACCTATTTAGGTTTTTACTGATTTTTTTAAGTTAAGTGATTATTTTAACTAAGTTATAGTTTAGCAACATTGAAGCACATTAAAGCATGTTCATCAGCCTCGAGAAGCCTGTCTGAATTTGTCCTCGAGGCCGCGCTGATTGTCCTCTTTTTTGGAAATCAAAATATTGGTCACCCTACAATTATAGATTATGTATATTGATATTTGTAGCTTGGAGAGGCCACAGTCATTACGCTACTCTAATCTTCCACTGGTTGTAACATAAATTACTGTACAAGTAAAAGGTACATTTTGTTATTTTAGGACGTTAATTCGACTTCTGTAGTTATTTTGGTGAAAGTAACTTAAAAGTAATACAAAAGTAATGTAATATATTACATTTCTGAGAAAGTAATATGTAATGTAACTTATTACTTTTTACAAACAGTAATAAGTAATATGTAACATATTACAATTTCGAAGTAACTTGCACAACACTGCCCTTTTGTGTTCAATACCTCTCTTGTTTTATACGTATAGCCAATAGTTTAGAGATGTTTTGTTTAATATGAGAAATGTGCGCTTTCCAGGATAATTGATCATCAATGATTACTAGGGGTGGGACGAGACACTTTTCCCACGAGACGAGACGAGACGAGACACTAGGCTCACGAGATCGAGACGAGACGAGATTTAGATTTTTTTTTTAATTAAAAAAAACCTTCGATATAATATAAGGAGAGCCATATTTTATCTGTATTTAATTTAACTAAAACATTCAAAACTGTTGATGCAACATATTTTCACCAATTGCATGCAGTCATAACCAGATAACCAACATAATATTGATCATACAAAATATGATGCCATAAATTGCCAGGCAAGTAATTACACAAAATGTTTTAACTGTCAATAGTATAGAAAATCCATCAAGCGCAGTCATTAAACACTATTTATAAACAAAGACAAGTCTTCCAGTAAATTGGAAAGAATGGTAGAATCATTTTGGCATCAAGTTCAACTCAACATCAATCTACTTCATTATGATTAAATTCACTGTGTTAATTTTAGCTCTAAAAACAACATGTATTGAAAGTGTCACTGTCCAGTCAATTATAGAGAGAAGAGAGAGAGAGGAGAGAGAGAGAGAGAGAAGAGAGAGAGAGAGAGAGGGAGGGAGAGAGAGAGAGGAGAGAGCGGGAGGAGAGAGAGAGAGAGAGAGGCAAGAGGGGAGGGAGAGAGGAGAGAGAGAGCAGGAGAGAGCGGGAGGGAGAGAGAGAGCAGGACAGAGCGGGGAGAGAGAGAGCAGGACAGAGAGCGGGAGGAAGAGAGAGAGAGAGAGCAGGACAGACGGGGGGGAGAGAGAGAGAGCAGGAGCAGAGAGCGGGAGGAGAGAGAGGAGAGAGAGCAGGACAGGAGCGGAGGGAGAGAGAGAGAGAGAGAGAGAGAAGAGAGAGAGCAGGGAGACGAGCGGAGGGAGAGAGAGAGCAGGACAGAGCGGGAGGGAGAGAGAGAGAGAGAGAGAGAGAGAGGAGAGCAGGACAGAGCGGGAGGGAGAGAGAGAGCAGGACAGAGCGGGAGGGAGGAAGCGGCTTCCTACTTTAGCTTTGTTTTTGGTATTCGTCGCTTTTCTTGCCGATTTCTTTGTTAAAATAACAAATAAAACAAGCCGATTTTCTCGCGCGCGTCATACGTTCTCTTAAAGGCACAGCGCAGAAAACGGAGCAGCGCATATCCGCGTCGCGGGTGTGATCGATTAATTCAGTCTGTTACACTGCGTTCTGTGTTCGATTAGCAATGTCCGTGCCGTCATTGATAGTTGTAAGTTACAACTTGTAACGAAACGAACGTGTTTACTGTATTAAAGGGTTTATATACTAGTATAAATATCAAATCCATTAATTATCACGGTATCCACGGTATTGCAAATATATAAAAAATGGCGCCAAATTCTCGCGATATCACGAGATTCAATTGGATCTCGCGAGAATTTGGCGCCATTTTTTATATATTTAAAAAATATATCTCGTGCGAGATCTCGTCACACCCCTAATGATTACCCCTAAAAATGTGGCTTCATAAACATGTTACCAAGTACAATGACTACTGTACATTCAAAGTTAAACCATTTTAGTTCATTTACAGAGGAAACAAATACTACATTTAAAACGAGCTACACAACGTTAGTCCCTTTACAAATGTAAGAGTTATTTATGTTTTCATGAGAATCCTTTAAATTGAGCTTTTCAATTATTTATTTTATTATTGTTTGACTGTTGTTCCCCTTCGAGCTGGTCTCTTAGACTGCTGTCACATATAGCTGGTTTCGAACCGAACCCAGATCTCACGACCTAGTGGACTCAGAAGAACCCAGTTCTGTTTTCGCTCCTTTTCAGCAGTGAATATATTTTTCATTCCATATATCATGCAAATTATATTATTAATTTACAATAATTATACACTTGTTAAAATTGCTAAAATATACAATATACATCAGTATTGAAAGATTTTAATCTTTCTTGGAGGCTTCATAATAATTATAAATCAGTCAGGCATTCCATCCTGGCCAAGATTGCAGGTCTCTGTGGAAGGGAGTTGTCCAGAAGCTGGAACCAGGAATAATACATGAGCCGACACCGCGTTAGAGGTTCAACACGTGTTTATTTTGCCGTTCAATGCATCACTCAATCACAGCCAGGAAATGCGGATCCTTTATACCCTAAATGACGTCAGATATCACGTGACTATCAACAGGAAGCGAGATTTGTCAGAGGACTGACTTACACGCGTGGTCTCTATTCAATAACACAAGATAGACGTTGCTATGGTGATACGTAATAATGGATCCGTTCGACCTTCAGAGGTCTCAACACGAGGAGAGTAAGAATAGCAGTCTTAAACACTAAGTTTGAGTTTTATAGCCTTAGTATTATCTTCAAATATATAATAAAATATTATCTATGTTCAATCAAAATTAATATAAGTTCTGAGTTGTAGTTCTGAGTTATTTTAAGAAGCTTCTCACAGTTTTAACCGTCTCAAAGCACACTAAGTAAATCCCTAAAAGAATTATCACTTTTACTCATTTGATTGTCTGGTTATTGGTGTTAATTAAATTACTATGATAATAACAAGAAAGTATTAATATAAATATTACAAATAGTCAAATAGTTCAAACTCTTTTGAACTTTTAGTGCTACATATGGAGTTACCAGATATAAATCAGGAATCAATTCTTATCGTGACAGTTTACAGACCACCAAAGCACAATACTCACTTTATAAATGAATTTGGGCAATTTTTAGCAGACTTGGTAGTCACAGTAGATAAAGTGATTATATTAGGCGACTTTAACATTCCCTTTGACGATGTTAATGACTCTTTAAATCGTTCATTTAATGATGTTCTAAAATTTCCTGGCTTCAAACAAAACGTGGTTGGCTCCACTCATAAGTTTAACCATACATTAGATTTGATTCTTTCATATGGTGTTGCTATCCATGATGTAAACATAGTTTCGTTGAGTCACTGCATTTCCATTCACTCACTAGTTTCCTGTGTATTAAACATAGACATCCCAGGTATGATCTCAACGCAATATCGCTCCTGTAGATTTATAATCTCTGCCACTAAAGTTAACTTTATTCAGCACCTTCCTGATCTTAGCGTTTTTAATGTTGTCCCGGAAAGAAGAAAAAACCTTGACGAGATCACTGAAACTTTAAACTTAACTCTGTCTAATACTCTGGATTTGGTTGCGCCTCATAAAAAAAAACAAATACACATTAAAAATAAAGCCAAATGGTATAATAATGAATTGAAAAATCTTAAGCGTCTCACAAGGAAGTTAGAACGAAAATGGAAGAAAACGAAGCTAGAAGTCTTTCGCTGCGCTTGGAATGACAGTATAGTCACGTATAAACAGGCCCTAAAATCTGTGAGAACAATGTATTTTAGTAAACGTATCTCAGAAAATCAACATAATCCTCGTTATCTGTTTAGAACTGTAGCTCAGCTAACAAAGAAAAAAGGCACAATAGATTCTGTAATCCCCTCACAGCTCACTAGCTCAGGTTTTATTAAAATTTTCAATCATAAAATTAGTAACATCAGAATGAAAATTCCATCCCTACCAACTAGCACAAAATTAGATACTCCAAAAGGAAACCCACCCGTTATCACACTTAATACATTCGCTCAGAAAGGCCATGATGAGCTCACTAAGATTATAGCTAGGACTAAAACGACTTCCTGTTTACTCGATCCAATACCGACCAAATTACTCAAAGAAGTTCTGCCGGTGGTTATAGAACCGATATTAACCCTCATAAACTCGTCGCTAGCATTGGGTCACGTACCACAGCTGTTTTAACATGTCGTAATAAAGCCGCTGCTTAAGAAGCCACAACTCGACAAAGATGAATTAACCAATTATAGACCGATATCCAATCTTCCATTTCTGTCAAAAATTCTTGAAAAGGTGGTTTCAGGTCAACTTTGTATGTTTCTGGAACAGAATGACAAATTCGAAAAATTTCAATCAGGTTTTAGGCCTAAACATAGCACAGAAACAGCACTCATTAGAGTTACAAATGATCTCCTACTGGCCTCGGATGAAGGGAACATTTCATTATTAGTTCTGCTGGATCTTAGTGCCGCATTTGACACTATAGACCACAATATTTTGATAGATCGCCTAGAAAATTATGTTGGGGTCTCTGGACACGCGTTAGAATGGTTTAAGTCATACCTGTCAGATCGATTCCATTCTGTACATGTAAATGGAGTCTTGTCACCGAGACATAGGGTCAAATACGGAGTCCCACAAGGCTCAGTTCTCTGACCAATTTTATTTTCTTTATATATGCTTCCCCTAGGAGACATTATCAGAAGCCATGGACATAGCTTTCATTGCTATGCCGATGATACGCAAATCTATAGTTCCACAAGGCCCAATGAAACCGCGCAATTTACTAAAATATTAGATTGCTTTAGTGATATTAGTGACTGGATGATGCAAAACTTCCTGTTGCTTAACCAGGACAAAACCGAATTATTGCTTATTGACCCTAACCAAAAATAAAGGACCCTGAATATAATCTAAATCTTAATGGACTTAAACTTTCATCTTCATCATCATCATCTTCATTTGATAATAAACTTTCATTTGAAACCCATGTTAACAACGTTTGTAGAACAGCATTTTTCCACCTCAGGAATATTGCAAAGCTGCGTCATATGCTCCCTAGGTCGGATGCAGAAAGACTCATACATGCGTTTATGACCTCGAGGTTAGATTACTGTAATGGTCTTCTGGGAGGTTCTCCTGCCCGACAAATAGATAAACTTCAGTTAGTTCAGAATGCAGCCTTTAACTTAAGTCAAGCCTTATTGCCTACAGCCACACCACGTTGAATGCGCCCTATCTCGTCAGATCTCGGAAGCTAAGCAGAGTAGGGCCTGATCAGTACTTGGATGGGAGACCACCTGGGAATGCAAGGTGCTGTAGGCTTTTTTGTTCTGTCCTTTTGGCGCTACTGCTCAGACTTCAGCGTTTAACTTTAACTTAAGTCAAGCCTTATTTGCCTACAGCCACACCACTTTGAATGCGCCCGAACTCGTCAGATCTCGGAAGCTAAGCAGAGTAGTGCCTGATTAGTACTTGGATGGGAGACCACCTGGGAATACCAGGTGCTGTAGGCTTTTTTGCTCTTTAAATCAATCTATCCATCTATCATCTATCCATCATCTATCAATCAATCATCATCTATCTATCTATCTATCTATCTTCGTCTTCTGTCTGTCTCTTCTTCTTCTTCTTCTTCTATCTTTGTCTATCTATCTATCTATCTATCTATCTATCTATCTATCTATCTATCTATCTATCTATCTATCCCAGATAGCAAAATACACTCGGGCCAGTTCCGGCTAGATTCTGTGGACTCCCAGACCGATTCCGGCTGAGTCAATCGGGCCAGATGCGGCTGCCGTTAGCGAGCCGACGCTGCCGCATCCGCGCCGGAATCGGCACGAAAGTAATGTAGGCTGCACCCCGGAGCTGGGGCGATTAAGTGATCATGCGTTTAATGCTCACTTTAGATATGATTTATTGCCAAATAATTCGTTACACTCTCCCCGTGTAGCCTATTAATAAAATGAAAACAGCATATACATTTATTCCAAAACGCAAATAATCAAACAAACATTTTTTAAAGAAACATTTATTGATTGCACAAGAATAAACAGAAACATGAAAATATACATTAAAGTGCACAAGAAAATGAACAACTTGAATATAAAAATTAGAAATTAACATCAAGTACAAGAAGATTAACACTTGGGATTTATTTTCTTTTTCTTAAAGTACAAACATGCACAATAAGCATCTAAAAACAACCCCTATATAGCACAAGTACAAATAAACAACTTAAATGGCTAGCAACATCTTAAAAACAATCATGTTCAAAAAGCTTCAATAAAAAAATTAAACACAGCACAGACAAATAATAATAATTAAAAAAAAACAGTGAATTAGGGATATTTTACTATACAATGTATATATACATACATATATATATATATATATTATATATATATATAATATATATATATATAAAGAACACACATACAGTGGTACCCTGACTTACGAATGTCCTTACTAACGGAAAACCCGACTAACAAAATGCATCGGCGCAAAAACTCGCTTTACGAAACTTGATCTTACCGCGAGCAGACATGAATGAGAGTCCAGAAGTGTAAAAAACAGTTGTTTAATCCTCACGCACATTAAATCTACAAAAAACAACAACAAAAGCACTGGTTAGTTTCAAATGTATTGCTTCCAAAATATAAAATGAGCTCGTGTTCTGATTGTGAGTTGGAGGCCGGTCGGTCGAGGTCTTTCTGTGTGGAGTTTGCATGTTCTCCCCGTGCTTGCGTGGGTTTCCTCCGGGTGCTCTGGTTTCCCCTACAATCGTAAAAACTTGTTTTCAGGTTAATCTTGGTTGTGAACAGACTTGTGGTCTTTTCCTCCAATCCTTTCAAGCTGTTGAAAAAAAAATGTACAATATTTCTCACACTAAACTCCCCACAGGAACTCAAATATTATGCTGATCCATCTATTACTTGCAGAATATAAACCTACCAGGAGACAGGAGTAGCTCTCCTTTTTCAAAATCCTCCCTCATGTCCATTCCTCTGAGCGTTTGTTGCCAGATGTTTTAAATTCCAGACATTTAAAACATTTTTCTGGGACACTGAATGAACATTAGAGAAAATGGGTTAAGTGTTTTTATTTTACACAGTAGTGTAAGAGAAAAAAACGTGTAATACTCTCACCTGATAGAAATCACACTTCAGCATTAGTACAGCAGCGGCTTCTGCGTCTGAGAAGATAGTGAGAGTTAGAGAAGAAACAAATAATAACATCTGAATAAAGCAAACTCACCAGTCCAGGGCAACGTCTTCCATCTGCAGCCCCTGTGTCACAAAATGTAGTTTATTAAGACAATTTTAAACAACTCTGGATCGCGTTACGAACAGGCTAAATAATAACACACTTTCAGCAATTTACGACGATTCAACACATTGCAGTGTACGGAGTGTAAATCTGCGTCTTTTGACAAACTCACCGTGGATGGATCTTTAACCAGAGGGAAAAAAACAATAAGAAAGTCTCCAGGACCTGTAGAAACGATTGGAAGAAGGATTATGCGATCGTTTATGTTTGCAATGCTAATGTGCTAACTCTTAAAGAACCTATTGAATTTAAAAAGTATTAAAATGACAACAGTAATTTCAAACGTTAACACTTTTCAGCACATAGAATTAACGAAACTTACCTCAAATCAAACGTTGATATGATGAATTCAATCGAGTATAACGCAGTTCATGGCGGTTTCGTGGCGTATTTCAAACACCAATCCGCGCGCCAATTTCAAAAAAACGGTTGGAGGCTTGGTGCTTCTCTTTCATGGCAGTTTGCTGGCAAACCGAGATATGTTTTACTTACCGCCACCTAGCGGCCTGGGTGGACTATTGGCGCATAAGCAACATTTTACGGAGCGAGCTCAATAACAGTGAAACCCAAAACGTTTTCCTCATAAATTTATTATTATAGATTTATTATTAAGCTATAAAAAGGCAAAAAACACAAACGTCTCATATTAAGTATTTTATTTAAATTATTATATTATTTTTTTTTTCCTGTTGTACCGTATATATTTTCTTAAATTATAATTTAACGGGCGCGGCTACCCTTAAACCATAATTAATCGAGTTTTAGTTTAATATGCCGAGTCTTTGCCAGAAGTGGTCCGGACCCTACAGACAGACTCGGGCCAGTTACGGAGAGCAGGAATCGGGCCGGTGCTTTACAGCCGCATCACAGACACATGCGCGAAATCCAGCTGCTTGCCGGACTCGGCCCAGATTACACTCGCCGATGCCGAGTCTGCGCCGAGTGCGCCGCAGGGCAGCCGAGCTCGGGCCGATTACTACATGTTATCTGGGAAGCATTCCGAAAAAGCAGGAATTTGTCTATTTTCAATTTCTTTTTTTAGAAGTATGGTTTAATAGTAAAGTGTGTCGTTGTTTCACAGTCGTGAAAAGTGCGTAACGGAGCGAATAAACCTCTGCTTCTATCTAGAGTTGGTTAGCGAGTGAGACCATTTAACAGAAATAAAAAAATAGAACCACAAGTAAATGAGAATTTTTTTAAATGGAGACTTTTTATACTGGCCCCACCGGACCTGCGGTTGGACCAGTCTGGTGGCTATGATGGTTTTAAAAGGACCCCTGTACTAAATCGCGGCAACATAAATATTTTTAAATAATGATAACGAATAAAAGTAATATAAAAGATTAATAACAAAACCAATAAAACACTATTTAAATATTATATAAATTACATGTATAATAATACTATAATAATTATATGCACATTATTTATATAATTTTTTCATCTGGTTACATAAGCATTATTTACACTGACAGAAGTCCAGACAAATCGACACCTTTCCGGCATTGAAGTCGAAATCTCCCGCCGAAGAAAGTGAGGGAAATGAGGGAATGTTTGAGCAAGAACACAGTCTGACGTCATCCACTTTGCTAGATTTACTTAAATTACCGAAGTCGAATTTACTTGCTTTCTGGGGTTCTCAACACAAAGCATTAACTTAGTTACTGTTACTTGCTTCGCTTATGTAAAATATATTCCGAAAAACGATAATACAAACAAATACTTTGTATCACATTGAATTCAACGCAATATGTTTACGTAAAATTAACAACGTAAAAATGTCTTGTAAAATGTACTCAGGTTAACAGGGTAACATTTACAGGGTCAAAAAATTATTTGTACAGTGTATAATAAAATGTTTTTTTTATAATTTTTCTACTTTTAGAGCTCCTACCAAACTCTTTTGTTTTAATTTAATCTTTTAAAAAAGTTTTAAGTTGAGTATTTTTTTTCTTCTGAAAAATTTAAAAGGTAATGCAGTTTTATTCATTTGTGCACTTCATTCAGACACATTTTCATGTTCCAGTCTTGGATGGTTGGATGGATTGATTGATTGATTTAAATAATCCGTTTTAAAGTGTCATCTTTACAACCTTTCAGCTTTTTCTCGTATTCAATATTCTATTGACCATTTTCCCTTGTTCATTAGGATTCACCGTCCTTTCATTGTTCAATGTAGAAATTTTAATGAACAGAGATTCTACAGAGTAGAAAATAAAGTCCTGTTTTATTCTTGCTTTGGTGAAATCTTTAAACGAAAATTCAGCAGATCGGATTCTATCCTTCCACTTTTCGTTTTCTACTGATGTCGTCATTTTTGCTTGTCGCAAAATATAGAGTAATCTGCCTTTCTTCTTTTTTTTTCTTTTAAATATGAAACCCAAAATATACGTTCAGAATTAAATTCTAAAAATAAATAAATAAATAAATTGCAGCGGCAAGACTCGGAGCAGCTGAGAGGCTGAATCAGGGCACATGAGCTCCTCCAAAACACGCACCTTTGACTTTGAATATTTTTAGATGATGTCTTTCCAGAGTAATATCCTTTTGTTCTCTGTTATTTGATTTAAATAAGTAGTGCTTGCGGTGAAAGGAAACTACACTGTAAAAAATTTACTGTAATTTTTACAGCATTTACAGCAGGGTTGCCAGCGCATTGCTGTAATTTTCACAGCAGCACTGCTGTAATTTAATTTACAGCATTCTCCGATTACAGCTAACAGCTGTATTTTTTAAAAATTGCTGTATTTTTTACAGTAAACTACTGTAATGTGTGTACTTGCTATAATTTGGTTGTGTAAAGCTGTACAATATATATTTTTGATGACAGCCAGATACATTTTAAATAAAATTGTATGCATAAACAAACATTTAACTGCATAAAAAGGATAATTAATACATCTGTTTTTCCTCACAAAAAATTACTTCATAACCTCAAAATATAATTTATTAAATCATTAAAATTTGCATAGAAGTACAAAATGGCCATAACAACAAAAACAACATGAGAAATTCAGAATTCAAAAAAATTTAAACAGAAGAATGTCCACTACATCATGATTAAAGTAATATGGCAACATATATACACACACAAAAATTGAGGTACAGAAATGTACCTTTAAAAGGTACAATAGCTTTGTCACCTTCTGAGAATATATCAAAAATGTGTGTTTTTTTTTCTAAGGCAATTAAAATAAGAAAACACATTTGAAATAAACCCTTGGTAGACTGCTAAGTGCTAAACAGTGTAAAAACAAACATATAAAATCATTTGAGCTGTCAATCCCCTCTAATGTAGAAATCTGCCTCGAAGTACTGAAAGTCTTGGACTCTCTTTAACGTCAATGTCAATTTCAAACACTGTATGAAGGCAAATTGTTTGTATGAAGGCAAATTTGTTGAGAAGCACCTTCTCGCACGAGACACCAAGCACAAAGTGGGCATTGAACAGGCAGCTGGACCACTCACTGACTCGCATGGTAAAGCTTTTTTGTTGAAATGATGTCGTATCATGAATGCAGCTATTCTTCATCCTGACCGCAAGCAGATACAGTAGAGCTGGGTGCGCTGGAGTCCCGATGTTCATCTACGCTAGTTCCTACCTATAAACAAACGAGACAATGCTTAAACAGTCCTTTACACTAGTCTTTTACACAACAGTTTTTCAAAAATACAACGTGATTGGAAGTGAAAATTGACAATTTTACATTTTTCACAATGTGGCTCTCAGCTTAAGATGCCAACATTTTTCCGGTCTTTGCGACCCACCTGGAATTAGTCAGCGGAAGAAGAAGTCAGCAAGACCCACAACCCATCCTAAGGGATACGGTTGCTTCGGCCATTCAAAACATTACACCAAACTAACAGTCATTCAATCATGCATGAATTTGCATGCCACCTCTGACCCGTACCAGCTGGTATAAAAGGGCGGTGGCGTGCCACATGCAAATACCTTTCGCTGATTGAAGCCGGTCGGGCCAACGCAGACTTCCAGCGGCATACCCTGAATGTGGCGGCGGAAAGTGACGTCTCGTTCCCTGACTTATTCAGGGAACAGAGGTTACGCAAGTAACCAAGACGTTCCCTTTCATAGTCAGGTCACTTCGACGTCAGTCAGAGACCTGACTATGGGACAATACAACAGGCCACATCCAGGGCAGCATCCTCCGAAAAGACCCCTCCGGCTCCTTAGCCGAGGAGCCAATTGGTGGATCTTCCACAGCATCTAGAGGTGGGCCTAGCCCGAAGGGTAATATCACCCACCGGGGCAACCAAGGAACTTGTTGGCTCTCGACCCGTGCGTGGGGGACCCTCGCCAGGGTTGACGGAGAACACTTCCCACCTCGTGTGAAGTGTTGCGTAGAGTCGACGCACCACGTCACTCTTCGAAAGAAGCCTATTGTCTGTCGGGGACAGAGTGGGCTCGGGAGAGGGAGGAGAGCGTAGCCCTACTACTCGACCTCATCCCTTACGGGAAACACAGGCGTAATAACTCGGTGAGTATCGCCTGAGGAAGAAAACACACACGCAGTCAGAACTAGGACTCTTCGCTAGTCTGGACTCGGTGGCACCAAGGAACCCCTCATTTCGCCTGATTGCCCGTCAGGGGAAACAGAGGCCGGGGCTCGGGCTCGTCGGCCGCGACCCCTGGTGTGTAGAGCGGACTGGGCGTGTTCCTAGCCTGTCAAGGGTAGAGGAAACACTAAGGCGGGAGACTGGGCCCCAAACTGGGGTTTGCTCCCGCAGGCCTACACCGTGTCGGTATTGCCCTCCACCGCGGATAGCACCTGCGTGGATACCGACGCCTTATCCAGCTCGTAGAACCGGATAAAGGTGTTGGGTGTAGCCCAGCCGGCAGCTCTGCAAATGTCTGCTAGAGAGACTCCCCTTGCCACTGCGATCGACGAGGCCACGCTCCTGGTAGAGTGGGCTCTCACGTTCAGCGGGCAAGGCAGCTTACGGACGTGATACGCGAACTTAATCGCGTCAACGATCCAGTGCGAGAGTCTCTGCTTGGTGCTCGACCACCATAGCAGACAAAGAGCTGTTGCGAGCTTCTGAAGCTCTCTGTGCGCCGTAAGTAAGTGCGTATAGCGCGGACTGGGCACAGTGGGTGACCGGCCAGGTCTTGCTCCCCCGTGGGGAGGGCCTGCAACGTCACTACCTGATCCCTGAAGGGGGTAGTGGGCACTTGGGCACGTAACCAGGCCTGGG
Source organism: Paedocypris micromegethes (assembly GCA_028031935.1). Classification (NCBI taxonomy): domain Eukaryota; kingdom Metazoa; phylum Chordata; class Actinopteri; order Cypriniformes; genus Paedocypris; species Paedocypris micromegethes. The sequence goes on along the minus strand of QKNR01013358.1, from coordinate 7,025 downwards.
TCTCAGCACTAGGTGCGAGTCTCCAGGGCCAAGGTGAGTCACTGAGGGTCTGCAAAGAATGCCCTCACCGGCCTAAGTGCCTGAGCACTGCATTCCTCTGTGCGATCAACTGACTCGTGGATTGGCTAACCGAGGTAGTCGACCAGGTATTTCAGGATCCTGAAGCCGCGCACTCTCAGGAAGAGAGGGCAGCCTGCGCTATCTTCGTAAAGACTCGCGGCAGCAGAGAGAGGCCGAAGGGCAACGTTGTTTGCAGAGAACGCCTCTAGGTCCCCGACCCGTTCACTGAGGCCAGCGCTAGTAAAAGCGAAGCCTTCAGTGTGAGCAGCCTGAGACTCGTAGTCTCCAGCGGCTCGAAGGGGGGAGAGCGGAGGGTCGCCAACACCAAGCTCAAATCCCACGCCGGGGTCGGGGGAGGTCTGGAAGGGCGAACCCTTCTGGCACCTCTTAGGAACCTAGTCGTCAGGTCGTGCCGGCCTACCGTCTTCCCCTCGATGAGGTCATGTGTGGCGGATATCGCGGCTACATAGACTCTCAGAGTGGAAGGGGCCACGCTTTCCTCAAGTTTCTGCTGGAGAAACGAGAGAACCGTACCGACGGGGCAACTCAGTGGGTTTTCGTTTTTCTGGCGGCACCAGGTGACGAAGGTCTGCCACTTCAGGTCGTACAACCGTCTTGTAGACGGTGCACGAGCCTGAGCGATAGTGTCCTGTACCGACTGTGGCAGATCGTCTAACGAGGTGACCCGTCCAGCGGCCAGACATGGAGGTTCCAGAGGTCTGGCCGCGGATGCCAGAGCGAGCCCTGTGCCTGTGAGAGGAGGTCCGCTCTCAGGGGTAACTGCCTCAGAGGGGACGTGACCAGATCCAAGAGATCTGACGTCCAGGTCTTGTCGGGCCAAAAGGGGCGATCAAGAGAACCTGATGACCCTCCTTCCTGACTCGACCCAGTAGCTGGGGAGTCAGGGTAACTGGCGGGAAGGCGTACTTCCTCATGTGGTGAGGCCATGGGTGGGCAAACGCGTTTACACCGAGTGGCGCCTCGGTTAGCGCAAACCAGAGTGGACAGTGGGTCGATTCGTCTGAGGCAAAGAGATCTATCTGTACCAGACCGAATTCCTCCCACACCTCTGTCACCACTTGAGGGTTCAGCCTCCATTCGCCAGGGGCGGGGCCCTGCCTCGACAGTGCATCCGCGGCTGTGTTGAGGATGCCTGGAATGTGGACTGCCACCAGAGACCTGAGTCTCGACAGACACCACAGCCAGAGGCAACGTGCGAGCTTGTTCAAGCGGTGCGAGCTCAAACCGCCTTGACGGTTGATAGCTGCTGCAACTACGCTGTCTGACTTGACCAGCACATGCTACCTCGGCCTTGCCCGAGCAAGTGTTTCAACCCGAGGTGCACGGCCGATAGCTCGAGCATGTTGACGTGCCACTGGAGGCGAGAACCCGACCGACGGCCGGAAACTCCGCGGCCGTTGCCCACTGCTCCCCACCCCGTGTTGGATGCATCCGTGGATACCACAACACGACGGGAGACCGTTCCTCATGGGACACCTGTCCGTAGGAAACTCGTCTCTGACCAAGGGTGGAGCAGGTGGAGACACTCGGGTGTGACTAATACCCGGTATCTCCCCAGCCGCCAGGCTCGTTTTGGGACCTCGTCCCGGATCCAGAACTGAAGGGGCCGCATGTGTAACTTGCCTAGCGGAGTCACGCGGAGGCAGACGCCATGTGGCCTTGGATCCTCTGGAAGTGTTTGCACTGAACCCGGACCCCGGGTGTGAACACTTCCAGCTGACTCCGGATATTGGCGGCTCTCCGAGAGGACAGCCTGCCGCACATCAGAACGGAGTCTAGGCCGAGCCCGAGAAAGGAGATCTGCTGACACGGGGTCAGCTGCTCTTCTTTCTGTTGACGCGTAACCCCAGCCGGCTCAAGTGCCTGAGCACTGCGTCTCTCTGCGCGATCAACTGAGCCCGCGATCTGGCTAGTAGTAGCCAGTCGTCTAGGTAATTCAGGATCCTGAAGCCGCGCACTCTCAGGGGAGAGAGGGCAGCCTGCGCTATCTTCGTAAAGACTAGCGGCGACAGAGAGAGGCCGAAGGGCAGGACCTTGTACTGATACGCTCGGCCCTCGAAAGCAAAGCGCAGAAAAGGCTTGTGCCGGGGCAAGATCGAGACATGAAAGTACGCGTCTTGAAGGTCGATAGCGGCGAACCAGTCCTGGGGCTGAACTGCCCTCAGAATGTCCCTCTGGGTTAACATCCTGAACGAAAACCTGTGAAGATAGTCGTTCAGGGACCTCAGATCCAATATGGGCCGCATACCGCCGGTCTTCTTGGGGACCACGAAGTACGGGTGGTAAAGCCCGCTCCTCGTCTCGGCTGGGGCACCACCTCGATGGCGCCCTTCGCTAGCAGCGAGGAAACCTCTGCCCTTAATACGAGAGCGTCTCTCAGACCCACGTGAGTGGTGAGGACGCCTCGGAATACCGGAGGCCGGCGGGCGAACTGCAAAGCGTAGCCGAGTCTCACGGTTCGGATCACCCAGGGGACGGACGAGGAAGGGCGCACCATTCCGTCAAGTACCGTCTGAGGGGAATCAACGAGGCCGTGGGGTCCCCGAGACTGGGGTCTGGGGGGGCCGGGCTCTGACGGGAGTCTCCACGGGGAGAGCTTGAGGCAGGTGACTCCTGGCCGTGAGGCGAGGGAGTTCGCATCCCGTCTGAGTCTGCAGGCAGCCGGAGGCCGCCTGACAACCGACCCTCTCACCATGTCGGGAGGTGCCGGCCGGAGCCTGCTCCTCGACCAGACTTGGTGAGTTGGGGGTCTCTCTCCCCCATGACAGAGGAGAGCATGACCCCCAACCTGGAACTCCATCGGGCCGAGGCCCTCCGGAGCTCCGGTCTTCTACCGCGCAGGGAGTATCCGGTGTTAGCGGACAACTCGACCCACGAGGGAACAGAGGAGGCCTCTGTTCCTCGGTAGGAGTGGAGGGAGTGTGAGTGTGAGTGCATCTGTCTTTTACGTTAAGTTGGCTAGCACCATAGGTGGTAGCCACACTTCTGTGTCCACCTGTAGATGGATTCGACAGTGGTGGCTCCATCGTCGGAGCTCAATCATACTCCCTGCTCTGCTCCCTCCACTCCACACATCAGGATCGCAAGGGAGGCCGTTTGGCGTCCCCTGCTGATCTGGATTCGGAGTGCGCCGCCCTCTTGCGGCGAGATCTGCTCCTCTACTTGCGGTCGTGCATTGTTGGCACGGGCGCAGGGAGCTTCCTCCGTTGAAGGAGGGAGACCCGGGGCTGAGGGTTCACAGCCGCTGTCACTGGGCGTCGCTGGCGTCTTCCAGCTGGATGCTTTCGCCATGGGCCTAGAAAAGACATGCGAAATAGCCAAGTCTGCAGCTGGAGGGTGGAAAACTGTATTACAGTTGATCCACCGTATCGCCGAAGAGGCCCGACCGAGAGTCTTGTGCGTGCAGGAACTGGTTCCTGTCAGTGCGCGGAGTCTGCTAGGTCGAGCCAGTGGTGGTGTTTCAGGCCACCATAGTCGACATCGGGCCTCACCAGCTAACCTAGCTGGGGCGCGCTTCCTTTACCCCTTCTTCGACAGCTTGCCTGTAAAAATATAAAGGTCACAGCGTGAAGTGTGGTGGCGGTCTGACCGGTAAGTGGGTGGGAGATGATCTCACTCTACTCACCCCGGCCGGCTAACTACGGTCCCACCAGTATCAGTTCTGTCCACCATAGTGGCAGATACTTAAAACTGGAGAACTAAGCCCACCGCACTTGGAAGCTAGAACTTTCGCTGGAGAATCGTGTGCACTCTAGCAAGCGCAACGTTCTCAACAGCTACTTATGAAATCTCGGGATCAACATTGGGGCCGTCAGCACCCCAAGGATCTAACGCTACAACGTGACGTCAACGGACTACTCACTAAGTCCTAACGCACATGCGGACCGAGAAAACATAACCACACACAAGCATGCGCTCTTACCTCAGAGCACACCAGCGTCACCACCGCAGTGTGCGGCGTTCACCAATGTCAACACTGATGGCCGCTAACCGCCGAGCGGATCCGGTAGTGCGCCCGCAATCAGGACTCCGCTGGAGCTCACGCATGCGTAGAAATCGAGATGGAAATACCTCTAGATTCAGCCCCTGCGTCTCAACCTGCCGTGGTGCGGAGCGAAGCTGTCCGAAACCTGCTGGGAGACCGGGGAAGGGGCGATCTTCCGTGGAGAATCCGCGGAGATCACTACGCGGCGCCGCCATTTTGTTTGTTTACAAACGGAGCTCCTCACGGGCGCGCGTTTCCCGTCGCCCACCTGCACAAGGAAACGCAACCGTGCCCGCCCGCCGGCAGCCGCCATCTACAAACGGGATCCGTAAAAGAAAAAGAACGTATCTACCGTTTAGGAGCTTCTCAGATAAGACTTTCGTCGATGTAGCTGGGAGCTTCGTCTGCTTCCGGGTCTTTTCGGGAGATCGAAGCCAGCCAGGAGTACTGCTGGTTCCAACGAAGAGCCTTATCGAGTTGGTTGAAGAGATGAAACGACCGAACGCTTCAATCATCTGAAAGGTATTTGCATGTGGCACGCCACCGCCCTTTTATACCAGCTGGTACGGGTCAGAGGTGGCATGCAAATTCATGCAGCCATTGAACTTGACCATTCATTGGCCGGTTTGTAAGGATGAACGCGAATGGCTGACGCATCCGATGTCCCATAGTCAGGTCTCTGACTGACGTCGAAGTGACCTGACTATGAAAGGGAACACATTTTAAACTCTCTGGATCAGAAGGAAATCGTAAATCGGGTTTGGCGTCGGCACAGCTAGTGTGTGGGGTGGTTCTTGAGAGGAAAGAGCGAGAAGAGCTGAGAGTGAGCCTCATCAGCCCCTTAATGACCCATGCTTTAAATCAATACCAACTTGAATATCACGGTTTCTTGTGAATTCAAAGTGCCAAAGTATGATAGGCCACAAATAATACATTCAATTAAGCAGGTTCAAATTTCATATTACACCATGTTTTTAATTTATCTATAAACATTTTTTTATTATGAATGGAGATTTTGGAATTATGGAATGTTTTGGAATGTTCTAAACCAAACCTGAAAATTAGACTCGAGATTAGCGAGAAAATGATACTGAACTTGGCTCAACTTTGTTAATAAACACAGCGCTTCAAATCAGAAGATAAACTGATCTGAATAAAGAATCTTATTCTGAGTTGCAAGTGGATGAAAGAAAACAGTGAGTAGTTCGGTAGAATCAGACTGCCTGAACATGAGCAATGGCTTTATTTCATCTTTCTATTCTTTTTCTTAGTCATTCTGTGCCAAACACATCTGAAGTGTCGCAGCTTGTGTTTTAGACTCTCAGTTCGCTGCATTTAAAAAAAAAATTGATTGCAACAAACTGACTGATTTGGCTCAATAACAGACAACTGATTGTTGAAAATTCAAGAATTAAAGGACTTGGTAAGCCCAAAAGGAAATAGCGTTGTCACATCTGCGTTTGGTTATTCTAAATAAATGAAAAATAAGAATACTGCTAAAAAAGAAGTACAAATATATAGAAAAAAAGTTAAAATTAATGAAAAATGAGTACCCAACTCTATAGAAAAATTAAAGTTAAAATTAGCTCTAAAAAGAACGAATTTTCAGTAGAAAGAGCCATATAACACAGACAGTCGTGTATTTTCAAAAACATTTTATTATTTTTATATCATCCATTATATGCCCAATTTTGAATAAACACCCATTGCAATCAATACATTTATCCAAATGTAAATGCTTGAATTACTTGCGTGACTATCCATTCTGCCATTATGTGTAGTGAAACTACAGTAAAGCTTAATCTAGATGTTAAAATCAGTCTATTTGAATTTCAAATTAACCAGAGGGAAATGGCCACATTAATGAACCAGTTATCTGGGGCAGCTAAACCAGCTGTAGGGAACGAATATTTTGGCTATAATTACAACTTCAGTCTTAACCATGCAAAGCGAGTCATACGTTGTTAATGTGCAGAATTTCATTATCGGGTAAGCGGTTTCTTTAACAGTATCACACGTTCAATTGAATTTGTGGGAAAAGCTTGACAGACAGGGTAGAATAAGAAAATCTAAGCAGCTAACTTGGATTTTTGCAGCAATTCACACCAGAGGATCACAGAGGCTAATCCTAAGGAGTGCTTCAGCCCGCTACATCACTCACTTCTCAATTAACTTCAGACTATATCAGTCTCGCTAATCGTTCACTCAATTCCGCCATCGCTCACCATCCATGTGGTGCAGAGCTCCGTTTACTTACGGACAGCTGCTTTACCACGGAGCGGCGTGAGCGGTTGCTGTTTTTACATTTAGTTTTACGGCTCATAGAAAAAAATGTGTATTTTAGTCAAATGTTCATTTCTATTAATATGTTTATCTATTTTTAATCATTATTCATATGCATTCAGACATAATATCAAGAGGAACATCACATGTAAGTAACCAGACTTGAATAGGAAACTATTTTGAACAGCATTCTTATCTCACAGGAAGGCAATAAATGAACTTACATTTCTTGACTAAATAAATTCATGGACTATTTTTTTGTGTAAAGGGTCTCATGATCAGAGTCTAGGGGTATTGGGGTCTTTTTAGTTGTCTGGGACTATTTTTACACCCTGTTGTAGCAATTTATGATCCAAATTATTATTTTTTTGGACCTAAAGATTGAAATGTGCAAGGGGTACAAGAACAATTTGTATTTCATTTTGCTGTAGAACTGTAATCCTCGAGAGTAATAATCCCCTTACTTGATGATGCCATGCTGTCGAGAGGTCTGTTCACATCTTCACTTCTGTACTCCAGCCAATATGTTTGAGTTTTACATGTTGCAAAATATAGGTCTGAGATATTTATGAGATATAACACATTCTATTCTTTAAAAATGATAAAAATTTGATATTTTTTAGCTTGCTACAGTAGCACTTGATTGATGTCCATTTAAAATAAAAATTAAAAAGTC
>QKNR01013307.1:286924-294887 GCA_028031935.1 Paedocypris micromegethes | reverse complement strand
GGCTATATTAAGACGTACACATTTTTTTTTAGTAAGACGTAAAAATTATTTTGAGAAAAAATGTTTTGACGTAACGCAATACTAAGACGTACACATGGATGAATCAGGGTACGGTACGGGTACAGTTATGGGTACAATTAAATTTGGCTATGAATCGTACCCAGTAAAGCAATTACACAAGTCATTCAGCTACACGTTTGTATCTTTTTAGCCCTATCACTCCCTCGCGTTTTTGACAACATTTGCACAAATGACTTTGAACCGAATAAAAGAACTATTGAACTGTCAGAGCTTTGAATGTGAGGCCTTATTTAAGCTGTGACCCTGATGTGATGCCACACTTACATACACACGATCAAAAACACACACACCAGCACAAAGTAAAGCAAGAACGCCTCACACTCTTCAGTGTTCTGTAGGGGTGTTACAGGTGAAGGGGGCGGGGCATAGCACACGTTATCAATACTACAACACTACATTGACAGTTTACACACACGTTACATATAATCACTTCATCAGCACATCTCAATGGCAACGACGAGGACGGTCAGCACAACAGTCTGACCTCTGGGTTAGAAGAGACAAGTCCTAATAATCCTGTCCGTCTGTCTGTCCCTCGCTCTCCTCACACATTCATTTATCCACTCGTCTTTTTGCATGTCGGTCTATCCATCTCCACTCTTCGGCCTGGCACAGAAGTCTCCACATCTCCACAGAACCGCCGCTCACTGGCCATTCGTTCTTCTCCAGGTCGTTTTCTGTAAAACACAGAGATGATTGAGCATTAAAATCCCAGTAGATCATCAAATCTCCATTCTGATGCTGGTTTGTACTGCGCCAGGTCTACGTGCGGCAAGTAGCCTTGTGATTGGTTAATCAATGTCAAGATCTCTCGTTGTTTCGCCCTGTTTGCCTGAACTTAAAAAGAGCTTAAATTTGAACGAGCAACTTTAAGTTTTCTGATGAAATAAAGCGTCGTCTTCACCAGTTGGGCTTTATCGAAGATTGATTCAACGCTTAGCTTAGCAACCTATACAAACACCACAAAATCATCATCAAAATGAGCTCATTTAAAGACGTCTGATTAATTTAAGCAAACGATGGAAAGTACAATGCGACAATTACAATAAATCAGCAATACTTTTTACAACAAACAAATCATTCAAAGCAAGCAAGCAATCGCATTTCTTTGAAAAAGTGAACTCTCAAATAAAAAAAAATATTTTTTTTCGTTTTTGTCTTTACTATCAGAATCATGGTTGCAGCTAAAAAAATTTTCTCGTTCATTTTTCCCATCTACATTTCCATCGTTTGTCAAGTCTCCATTTCTTTTTTTTTTTCAGTGGAGCGGTTCGAGGAGGAAAAGCTGCAGGGTGTTTTCCACAAGATGAAGAGTGTGTGTGTGTGGTGGGAAACTGACACACACACACACACACACACACAGGTTTTTTCTTTCTGCAGCACAGAGACTCTACAAAGAAAGGGTGTGAGGAAGAGCAGCCGATGCTTCCTCACCTCAGATGGAGACGTCAAGAAGCCAAAGAGAAGGAGCGGCTGGAGCATCTGCTCTGACCCCAGTCATTGCGTGTGTGTGTAAAGCGCTGGTCCGGGACTAATCACTGTGTAATTGTGTGTGTCACTGTTTCCATTAGCAACCCGTCACTAAGGGCCGCTCAGTGTGTGAATGTGAGGGGAAACCTGGTGTAAACCAGGAGTATTTACTCGTCAGTTTTGTCAGTTTGTGATATAATGGGTTAATTTTCTACCGATGTGTTCTGAGATGTTGATTTTGGCACTTGGAGGTTTTTTGTTATTTAGTTTGATTTTTTACCAACTACCTTCATTAATGCAATAAAAGAGTCTCACCTACTCGTCTGTATCGTGTCGTATTCATTATTAAACGGTTCTTTATGCAGAAGCTTCTAAATCTCGTCCTTCAAACTCTACAAAGCCACTTTCCTTTCCAGATCTGTTGAATCACTATTACAGGAGAAAGAGTCGGTAAGACTGCACAGATTCATCAGAAGCTTCCGGAACAAAGCGGAGAAACTCACTTTACACCAACCAACGGTGGAGAAAACTATTCATTATGGTTATCATTTCTCGTGCGCTTATTGTTGATCATCGTTGATATATTTCCATGATTGTGCCCAGACCAACACTGAAGTCTGAGAGAAACAGAGCGAGAGCGAGAGAGCAAGAACGAGTGAAACAATAAATATAGAATGAAACAAGAGAAAAGAAAAACAAGACTGATAGCTATAAGAATGAGTGGTAAAGAAAAATGAAAAAAAAAAAGCAGTGTCTTATAATAAAAAAAAGATAGCTGAAAAAAGAGAGACAAGAAAGCTAAAAAAAAAAAAAAGAAAGAAACAGGGACAGGTAACAGATCAAAACGCTAAAGAGAGAAACAGACAAAGAATAAAAGAGACACATAAGAGTGAAGGAAAAAAAAGAGCAAAGTTGAGAGACAGACCGAACCAAGAGAGAGACACCACAATAATGAGACCGAGAGAGATAGAGAGAGAAAGTGAAAGAGACAGAGAGATAGAGAAAGAGAGGGAGAGAGAGAGCTAGAGAGAGAGAGACCGGCATAGAGAGGGAAAAAGAGAAAGACAGAGAAAGAAAGACAATGAGAGAGAGAGACAGAGAGAGAGAGAAAGAGAGAGACAGAGAGAGAGAGAGAGCTAGAGAGAGAAAGAAAGACAATGAGAGAGAGAAAGACAGAGAGAGAGAGAGAGAAAGAGCTAGAGAGACAGAGAGAGAGCTAGAGCAAGAGAGAGAGATAGCGAGATAGCAAGAGAGAGTTACTTGACTAGCGCTGTGAGTGTTTGAGGGACAGAGGTCTAGATGTTCCTCCTCAGACTCGCTAATTAAAAGCAAACACTCGATCACTTTTTTCGCTCGTCTAGTCATCAGCAGCCGGTGTTCTGAAAATCCTTCCTACATCTCAGAAGTTCCTACACTGCGCTGAGCATGCGCGTTAGATCGTACGTCACTGCTCAGCTGTTCTGCGCTCAGATTTTTCTACTTTCCGCGCTACATGAGCGTTAAAAAATTGTTATATCTATCGTTTCTTCTCCTACTTGATCGTACAATCATTCCTACCTGTACTTTTGTTGTACGTACTTTTGATATTGTAGCGTTGGATCAATGAATAAACATAAATGCACTAAATGAACACGGACACTTGTAACAGTGCGCAAGATAATTGTAACATGTTACTATATTTTGTAGTTATTTATATTAGTATTCTGTTGTGATGTGTTTTAACGCGCTTGCGCAGGACGCTAGCTAGGAACAGCTGATCAGTGACGTCAGTGTAGGAACTTCTGAGCTGTAGGAGGAATTTTCAGAACAACGGCACTAACGCTAAAGCGATCATGTGACGGCTTCATCGGTGTGTCACGCCGCTCGCTGACCGACTCTCATCGCTCTGGCTCCTTCACATCACATCTACCACCACACGAAACGAGTTAGTTTTTTAGCCGCAACTTGATAAAAAGCCAATTTGACTGAAAACACGGGAACTTGCGAGAAGCTTCAGTGTTTGTGGAGGTAAACGCCGTCTTCATCAAGCTGCTCCACACGCGATAACAGCTTAATTAACTCACAAATCTCCAAATAACGTTTGACTGACAAGAAGAAAAAAAAAAAACACTTGTGAATGAGACTTGAGAGAGAGTGTGAGAGAGAGAGAGAGAGAGAGAGAGAGAGACAGACACACACAGAGAGAAAGAGAAAGAGAGAGAGAGTGAGAGAGACAGAGAAAGACTGAGAGAGATAGACAGGGACTGAGAAAGACGGAGAGAGAGAAACACAGAGAGAGAGACAGAAAGAAAGAGAAAGACGGAGGGGGGGGGGGAGAGGGAGAGAGTGAGAGTGACCGAGAAAGACGGAGAGAGAGAGAGATAGACAGGGACAGAGTAAGACGGAGAGAGACACACAGAGAGAAAGACACAAAGAGAGAGAGAGAGAGATAGACAGGGACAGAGTAAGACGGAGAGACACAGAGAGAAAGACACAAAGAGAGAGAGAGATTGCAGTGCAGAGGAGCAACATTCAGCACACACACACTAGATCTCCAACATACAGTGACTGTGTGTGTGTGTGTGTGTGTGTGTTTTCACCTCTGGACGAGGATCTCTGGTTGATGTCACACTGAGTCTGGTTTTCCTGACGTCACACTGGTGTAACTGGTCCTGCAGGAATCATCACACAGATCCAGATCATCGTCTTCACATCCCATAAACACAGAAGCAGGAGCGTTACCGTGGCAACAGGAGAACGTGTGGCACCCTCGTGGTTCAGCGTCTCCGTGTCCTGAAGGCCGAACAGTGCGTCCCTCCTCTTCATCACTCACACTCCCCGAGACCCTCAGCGTGCGTGCGTGATCAATCACTCTTCTGATGCTGAGATGTGTGTCGTCTAACGAGCTTCTCAAACAAACACCAGCGCAGCCAATGAGCCGAAGCTTCACATCCCTCGTTATTCCATCAGCGCTGTGCACACACACACTCACACACACACACACACACACTATCACCGCGTGCAGAAGCCAGTGGGGATGAATGAAGCTGCTGCCTAATGATGGTGTCATCTACCTGTAAGCGATGGTGTAATTATCTCACACACACACACACACACGGGGCTTCATCCGCGTGTTATAAGGTCCGAGAGTCGACAGCACCTCCGCAAACACTTTTACAGTCACTGAGCTTCGGTCTATCAGTCAGTCAATCAATCAACCGGTCAATCAATACAAACAACAAGCCAATCAATCAAACAAACAATCTACCAGTCAGTTGGTGAGTCAGTCAGTCAATCAACCAGCCAATCAATCAATCAATCATTCAATCAACCAGTCAGTCAGTTCAAGTTCAAGTTCTGAGCATTTGTAATCAAGACAAGACAAGTCAGTCAACCAGTAAATCAATCAACCAACCCAGTCAGTCAATCAACCAACCAACCAACCCAGTCAGTCAATCAACCAACCAACCAGCCCAGTCAGTCAATCAATCAACCAACCAAACAACCAACCCAGTCAGTCAAACAACCAACCAACCAACTAACCAACCAACCAACCAACCAACCAGCCCAGTCAGTCAATCAATCAACCAACCAGCCCAGTCAGTCAATCAATCAACCAANNCCAGTCAGTCAAACAACCAACCAACCAACCCAGTCAGTCAATCAATCAATCAATCAATCAACCAACCAACCAGTCAGTCAACCGACCAACTAACCAACCAACCAACCAACCAACCAACCAGCCCAGTCAGTCAATCAATCAACCAACCAAACAACCAACCCAGTCAGTCAAACAACCAACCAACCAACCCAGTCATCAATCAATCAATCAATCAACCAACCAACCAGTCAGTCAACCGACCAACTAACCAACCAACCAACCAACCAACCAACCAGCCCAGTCAGTCAATCAATCAACCAACCAACCAACCAACCAACCAACCCAGTCAGTCAAACAACCAACCAACCAACCAACCAACCAATCAACCAACTAACCAACCAACCCAGTCAGTCAATCAATCAATCAACCAACCAACCAACCAACCAACCAGCCCAGTCAGTCAATCAATCAACCAACCAACCCAGTCAGTCAAACAACCAACCAACCAACCAACCAAATAACTTACCAACCAACCAACCCAGTCAGTCAATCATCAACCAACCAACCAACCCAGTCAGTCAAACAACCAACCAACTAACCAACCAACCCAGTCAGTCAATCAATCAACCAACCAACCAACCAACCAACCAACCAACCAGTCAGTCAGTCAATCAACCAACCAACCAACCAACCCAGTCAGTCAATCAACCAACCAACCCAGTCGTCAATCAACCAACCAACTAACCAACCAACCCAGTCAGTCAATCAAACCAACCAACCAACCAACCCGTAAATCAAACCACCAGTCAGTCAGTCAGTCAGTCAACCAACCAACCAACACCAACCAACAAACCAACCAGTCAGTCAGTCAACCAACCAACCAACCAACCAACCAACCCGTAAATCAACCAACCAGTCAGTCAGTCAGTCAATCAACCAGTCAGCCAGTCGACTAACCAGTCAACCAACCAACCAGTAAGTCTGTCAATCAACTAACCAACCAGTCATTCAGTCAGTCAACCAACCAACCAGTCAGTCTGTCAACCAACCAACCAACCAACCAACCAGTCAACCAACCAACCAGTCAGTCAGTCAGGTCAATCAACCAACAACGAACCAACCCAGTCAATCAATCAACCAACCAACCCGTAAATCAAGTCAAAGTCAAAGAAGTTTTATTGTCATTTCAACTACATATAGCAGAGCGATACACAGCGAAACGAGACAACGTTTCTTCAGGACCCTGGTGCTACACAGAACAGAACACAGTACACACAGAACAGAGAGACCTGTACAGCAAGGGGAGGGGCACGCAAAATAAATAGGGGTACACAGTGCAACAACAGAACAGGACACGAAGACAGGACAGACTGACGAGACGAGGTGCACCCGACTAGTGCACAGGGAGAGAAGACAAGTCAGGGTGTCCAGGCTTCCCTCATCTTGAGTGGGCGGGTGTTCCTCAGGGTACCACTGCAAGAGAAGCCAGAACAGAATGGGTGAGACAGATAACCAATCTATGCAGATATATGTTGTGAGATACAGCCCTGTGTGAGAAGAGGTCCAGGTCTTCCTCAGCTCCGCGCAGTGTTGAGCAGTCGGATGGCCTGGGGGAAGAAACTGTTGCACAGTCTGGTCGTGAGGGTCCGAATGCTGCGGTACCTCTTACCAGATGGCAGGAGACTGAAGAGAAGATGAGAGGGGTGGGTGTGGTCATCTACGATGCTGTTTGCCTTGCGGATGCAGCGCGTGGTGTAGATGTCCACGATGGATGGAAGAGAGACACCGATGATCTTCTCAGCTGTCCTCACTATCCTCTGCAGGGTCTTGCGGTCTGAGGCGGTGCAGTTCCCAAACCAGGCAGTGATGCAGCTGCTCAGGATGCTCTCGATGGTTCCTCTGTAAAAGGTGGTGAGGATGGGTGGTGGGAGGCGTGATCTCCTCAGCTTCCTCAGGAAGTAGAGGCGCTGCTGGGCTTTCCTGGTGATGGAGCTGGTGTTGAGTGACCAGCCGAGGTTCTCCGCCAAATGAACACCAAGGAATTTGGTGCTCTTGACGATCTCCACTTGGGCTCCGTCAATCTCTAGCGGCGAGCGGTCACTCTGTGATCTCCTGAAGTCAACAACCATCTCTTTTGTCTTTGCAACGTTGAGAAACAAGTTGTTGGCTATACACCAAGAAGTCAGATGTTCCACCTCCTCTCTGTACGCCGACTCGTCGTTCTTGCTGATTAGACCCACCACAGTCGTGTCATCAGCGAACTTGATGATGTGATTTGAACTGTGCATCGCTGCACAGTCGTGAGTCAGCAGAGTGAACAGCAGTGGACTGAGAACACAGCCCTGTGGAGCTCCAGTGTTCAGTGTGATGGGGCTGGAGATGCTGTTCCCGATCCGGACGGACTGAGGTCTTCCCGTCAGAAAGTCCAGGATCCAGTTGCAGAGAGAGGTGTTGAGACCCAGCAGGCTCAGCTTCTCGATCAGCTGATGAGGGATGATTGTGTTGAATGCTGAACTGAAGTCTATGAACAGCATTCAAACGTATGTGTCCTTGTTGTCCAGGTGAGTGAGGGCGAGGTGGAGGGTGGTGGTGATGGCGTCGTCCGTGGAGCGGTTTGGACGATACGCAAACTGCATGGGGTCCAGAGATGGTGGCAGCAGGTTCTTAATGTGCCTCATGACGAGTCTCTCGAAGCACTTCATGATGATGGGAGTGAGTGCGACGGGACGGTAGTCGTTGAGGCAGGACACAGAAGTCTTCTTTGGCACGGGAACGATGGTGGTGGTCTTGAAGCATGTCGGTACAACTGCACTTGCCAGGGAAATGTTGAAG
>QKNR01013307.1:224511-239013 GCA_028031935.1 Paedocypris micromegethes | reverse complement strand
GTGTGTGTGTGTGTGTGTGTGTGTGTGTGTGTGTGTCTCACCCGTATCCTCGCTGTGGCAGACACTCCAGCAGGTCGTAGCAGAGCGCTAGCTGATCGTCACGCTCACACTCGTACACACACGCCAGCGCCACACGCATCAGCTGGTCCGCGTCACCTATGATCTTAGGATGACACTGACAAACCACAACAACCGTTTACACCTACACATTCACTTACTTACTTATATACATGACAGATAATATTAACAACATAGAAGCCACAACATAATAATAATAGTTTGAAATAAATTATAATAAAAATAATTTAAATGTATAAAATTATAAATGTTATAATCCCATAATAAAAATGTTTGAAAGGGAGTAGAAGTGTAACTTATCTAGCCCCGCCCCATTTTAGATTCCACTAAGACTGAATCCACAGCGACATCATCAATTAACTTAAACCCTTGATACAAGATCAATCTATGACAAAAAAAAAAGATTCCATTTTTAATGTAGTTCGAGTGACTGTTCTTTTTATATTTCTATTTGTAATGTTTCGAGTTGGTACGTTGCTTTACCTCTTCCCTTAAATTATTCCAAAATGTAACTGCGGTTCTAGTCAAACAGAAACTCTTTGTGGTGGTGCGAGTATAATCTACTGTTAAGCTTGACTTGCCTCTTAAACTATAGTCCACATTTCTTTCATTAAACAACATTCACTCATTCCACTTTACTCTGATGAAGAGAAGCATGAGGAACGAGTGATGACGGGTCGACAAACACTGGATCTCAAACACAATTCATGTTTGAACATTTAACGCCCATGAACTTTAATTCAATTTTGGATTAACAAAATTTTGCAAACAAAAAATGCAGTATTATTAAATAAAATATTACCCTGAAAATAAGCCCTAGTCTGTGTGTGTGTGTGTGTGTGTGTGTGTGTGTGTGTGTGCGCGTGTGTGTGTGTATGTGTGTGTGCGCATGTGTGTGTAAGAAATATGAAGCAGTACAACATTTACTGTCTGAAACATGGCTCCACCCATAAAGGAAAGAGTAATGAATAAAGATGAGTGGGAGGGGCCACAATTCAGCTTTGAACATTTAACGCCCAAGAACTTTAATTCAATTTTGTCCAATTTTTTTTTGTATTTTGTATCAATTTTGCTGTTTTATGTAATTTTTATAGCACAAGAGAATTAAAGCTAAAAAAAGCAATAATAAATTATGTCTAAGACTATAACTACCGTATTTTCTGGACTATAAGCCGCTACTTTTTTCACAGGTTTTGAATCATGCGGCTTATACAAAGGTGCGGCTATTCTGCAGATTTTTTTCTCTAAACCGGAATTAGAATCAAAGTCACAAAATAAAAAGAAGACAAAATAAATGCAAAGAAGAATACGCTACTTCCTCTTTAGCAGAGATAAGTCGGTCTGTCCAACTCTTCTTTTCAAAAATCATTTCAAATCCTCACCCCTTCATCACGGAACACACACGGAGAAGTTCGTAAGATGCAAGTTTCAAGTTAAAGGCCGTCTTCACATGTACATTTACAATTCAAACCCACTCTGTTCCTGTAGTAAATATCTAATCCAAAAACACACCTATCTGTGGCTTGAAAAACTTTTTTTAATAGTGGATGCGGCTTGTATACAGGTGCGGCTTGTTTATCTTTTTTTTATTACTTTTTTTTTAAATAAAGCGGTTGTGGCTTATATACAGGTGCGGCTTACAGTCCAGATAATACGGTAATAAATCAAGCGGCACCTACATGTGGCTTAGAGTGCTGGAAGAGCGTGAGCGGGAGCGTGAGATCTTCTCTGGCGAGGGTGAGCAGATACTCTCTGATCAGGCTGAAGGCCGAGCGGCTCCTCCGGCTCTCGCAGCGCTGCAGGAACGGCACCATCCACTGGAAGGAGTTACGCACGTACGTCTCCTCGCCGGACTGAGGAAACAGCGTCACGACCACTTATCACCACAGGCGTCAAGTTACGAAAAGTAGAAATGTGGCTTACTTTTACTTTCCTAGAGTATTTTTTTCCCCGCTTACTTTCTACTTCTACTTCTTATTTTTTTTAAATCAAATGTCGGTACTTTTTATTCGTTACTTCTTCAAAAACCAGTCGCGTTACCGGTTAGTTTCATTTTCGTGTTGAATCGATCAGGATAAATCACGGCGGTAAATGATTGTGATTGGATGAGACGTATAAACGCGTATCATTCCGACACACTATTGGTTTGCGCGCGGCCCGTCACGCCTGCTCATCGCGCTTTGTCGGCGAAAATGCAGCTGAAACGGACGCGAAAACGCGGGTAAAACGGCAAACGAATGTTCAACATATCGTTCCAGTCGGGACAAGTGTGAGGCGCAGTGACCGTGTGTGAAGCTCAAGCTCAAGTTCTGAGCGTTTCACACGTCTCACGGTGTAATAAAGTTGCACTGAAAAACATTTCAGTTAGTATCTTTGTGAGACTTTGAGAGATATGATTTATCTTAGACTAGATATAACGGAGACAATGTAATGTTGAAGCTAGATTTTCGAAAATAAGAGTTCATATTTAGGTCATTATTTCATAACATGTTTTGTTACAGGTTTGTACAGATTGATCAGCCTCCGAGAAGCCTGTGTGGATTTAGTATCTTGAGGCGGCGCAGATTACACAGAAGCTTTGTAATAAAATGCATTACGTTTCAATGTAATTACAACAATTTAATAGAACAATATAGTTCTATAATGCTATTTTTTCCTCGCATTACTTTTACTTTTATACTTAAAAGTAGTTTTATCAGTATTTGTAACGCTACTTTAACTTTAGTAGAATATTGGGCATTTTACTTTTACTTTCACAGAAGTACTTTTTAACTCTAATATCTATACTATAGTAATGAACGTGACAGCACTGGTTATCACCACTCAACAGGAAAAACCACTGCGCTTTAAATTACAGTCTGTTACAACGTGAAGGCTCCATCACTTATTAACTGCTAATATGTGGACAGAGTAGAAACGTTTCTCATTATTCAACTGTGTTAATTTAATCATAAATCAATCAAAATGTTGCTGAAATGTTCACTTAAAGCAGCTAAAAACGATCGTCTTTTTCACGCATTTTCACCTTAAAACCCTCTAAAGAACATTAAAATATAACATTTGTACCTAAAATCATTCACAATTACTTGACACTTTCTATCAACTGTGATACAGTTTGATTATCATCAGTTTACAGGCACATAAATAAAAAAAATGTCCACAAAATGTGAATTCAAAGACACACTTGTAATACATCATTGGATCAATTAACCGCTCCATTGCGTTTCCACTGCCGTGACCACTAGGGGAGCCGCTGCTAATTAGGAGAAAAATTATTTTATCGTTTCATAAAAAAACTAGTTGTGGAATCTACTCAAATTTCTCAAATTTAAACTCAAATTTCTACTTAAATTACTAAGTGAAGTGTTAGTGATCTGCTTGATTGAGGAGTGGTACATTTTTGTAATTTTAACCCCTTCCCGTAAAGCACATTGTATGCCAGGAGATACGCTAACATTTTTTTGTTTTGTTTTATTTCTTTATATTTGCATTAGAACCATCATGATGAATTGAAAAAAAAAATGTTTTAAGCTTTCCTTCTGGTTCTCCGCACAGGGCACATTAGTAAAATTAGTTTTTACCGCTAGTTTTACCATTTTACATTAGTATCACCACTAGTCAAAGTCAGCTTTATTGTACGGCTGTCAAAGTTAACGCGTTAACTCGTGCGATTAATTACATTTGTTTAATCGCGTCAAATTTTATTAACGCCATTCATCAAAATTAAACAAAACGATTCAACATTTGAACCTAATGGAACCATATGGTATTTGACATTATAACAAAACATTTTTCAAATCTATTTCAGGCGCCTTTTTAAATTTAGACTTTCTTTATTTTTCCTCGTTTATACTTTGAACTAAGAACGTTCTACAGATTAAAACGAAAAAAAGGCTGCGTTTTTGTTCTGAGAATGGACAGCATCTCTTCTTCAGTGACGTGCGCTTGGAGACGGTTGGAAAGAAAATCCCAGGCCGTAAACAAAGCGCAGAGATTGTCAGAACATACATTTTTCATGAGGAGGCGGAGCTTGTCGATGTCCTTCAGCTGCTGCAGCTCCTTCAGCGTGAGGCTCAGGTCACATGACGCCTCGTACACCAGCGTCTCCATGGTGACCAGGTCGTCGCACAGCAGCTCCAGCCCGGGGATGTTCTGCTCTCTCCCCAGACGCACCAGAGACAAGGAGCAGTCCACCTGTGGGAGCCAATCACAACACACCATCACCAGCCATTCCATTATTCACCACACACAGCGGGGACTTAACAAACTAAACATCTCAGAGTCAGCGATTAAATGACTTGTATATTCACACATGCACCATTTCTTTACTTATTCAACCATGTACATGACAAATAACAACAACATTAAAGCCACAACATAATAATAACAACAGTACGATCATAATGTTCATTTCCACAATACATGTCTGAAAGAGAGTAGAAAGAAGTGCAACTTATCTAGCCCCGCCCCCTTTTAGATTCCACTGTAACACGTGACGACTGAATCCACAGCGACATCATCAATCAACTTAAACCCTTGACACAAGATCAATCTATAACAAGAAATTTTACAACTTTTTAATTAATTATTCCGTTTTTAATGTAGTTCGAGTGAATGTCCTTTTTATATTTCTATTTGTAATGTTTCGAGTTGGTACGTTGCTTTACCTCTTCCCTTAAATTATTCCAAAATGTAACTGCGGTTCTAGTCAAACAGAAACTCTTTGTGGTGGTGCGAGTATAATCTACTGTTAAGCTTGACTTGCCTCTTAAACTATAGTCCACATTTCTTTCATTAAACAACTTTTGTATTCCCTCCGGCAACAATTTGTTTTTAACCTTAAACAAACACCATCATTTTAAATTCCCATAGTTAGTGTAAAGACGTGATTGTGACAACCAGTAGTAAATAACTCTGTGAGCCGCTTCTTCTGGTAATTTACACACTGTCAAATCAAAGCGAGCAGAGCAGGACAAAACCAAAGGTGAGGAACGTCCCGAGCTGATGTAAAACGCAATCCCAGCAGCCAATACATCTGACATCATGAGTGGAGGGTGGGCGTGGCCTCTGAGCGGGCGGAGCGATAGACAGGAAGCCGGTCAAACACTTCACTTTTATACCTACACATTCACTCACTCACTTTACTCTGATGAAGAGAAGCATGAGGAACGAGTGATGACGGGTCGACAAACACTGGATCTTAAACGGCCAGAACAGCTTCAGAAAGTCAGTGTCACTCGCCTGCGCACTGATGCAGAAGCAAGAGAACACAGGAAAAACAACCTAGCGGGTTCAAATATAAGACAAAAAAAAAAAAAATTTAATTAAATAAGAACTACCCTGAAAATATTCCATAGTCTGTGTGTGTGTGTGTGTGTGTAAGAAATATGAAGCAGTACAACATATACTGTCTGAAACATGGCTCCACCCACAGGAGTAATGAATAAAGATGAGTGGGAGGGGCCACGTTTCAGCTTTGAACATTTAACGCCCAAGAACTTTAATTCAATTTTGTCCAATTTTTTTTTTGTATTTTGTATCAATTTTGGTAGAAAATAGGGATCGATGGAGGAAACGATTGCTGCCGCCCGACAGGAAGCCGGTCAGACACGAATCAAGAACAAAGACGCACACAGGCGTCAGAACTGTAAAGGATCTTTGGGCCTTGTTCTCGCTTCACGTGTCAGGATCTCCTTGACTTCACCTCCACGCCACAGATCTGCTCACGGCTCTGTCAGGCTGAGAGGAACACGTCTGCACAAGCTTTACCCTCCTGCTGTGTGAGGAACATCAGTAATGTCCGCCGGTCATTTTGACCCAGGGGACTTTTATTATGTATATATGTGTCAGAAACCAAACACTTCCCCTAAACAGCGTGTGTGTGTGTGTGTGTGTGTGTGTGTGTGTGTGTGTGTGTGCGCGCGCGTGTGTGTGTGTGTGTGTGTGTGTGTGTGTGAGAGAGAGAGACAGTGTGTATTACGTCTCATTGTTGCAAAGAAACAAACAGTATTTGATCTTTCTGACTCTTTGTAGCTTCTATTTTGTCTGAAGGGTCAAATAGACCCGAACAGTATCTTAGTAACAAAAACATGTAGCGGGTGTTACAAATATCTCAACTGAAACATTTTTTGTTCATGTAGATTACACTAAGACAAACAGGAGATGTTTTAAAGTGAAAAATACTTGATAAATATACTAAGTATATTTAGTAACTTTAAACACGGGTCAATTTGACCTGAGCAGTATCTTTGCAACAAACATGTAGTGTGCTGTTACAATTATGTGAAAGGAATCGTTATATTTTTATGATAAATGCACCTAATAAGACAAGCAGGAGATGCTTCAAAGTGAAAGAAATCACTTTGTGACAACAGTATTTTAAAAATATTTTTAGACTTTGAACACTGATCAATTTCATGTGCGTGTCTTTAAACAAGGGGCGTTTTTAATTCCTAGCCGTGTGATTGGTTAGTGCTGGCGAGTGGTGACTCCACCTACTTCTGCCCGGAGACGGCGGGAATTATCTACTAAAAAATTGATGGATGGAGATATTGCTAGAAATGAATGAACACTGTGAGAAAAAAAGCATCATGTGAAAACGACCAGCGTGAGACACGAAGGTGAAGCTCCACCCAGACCACGCCCCCTCCAGTCAAACATTACTCAGAGTTGTAAAGAGTACCAGACAACCACACGCGTACTGTATAAGTTACTCCAATACAAATAAAAAGTATTTTACTCATACTAAATTTAGGCAAAAAAAAAAAAAAAATACAAAGAAATGTGAAAAATGTCTCTTCATGAAGTTTTATTTTCTAATACAGAATCTAATCCATGTTTCAAAAATGGTAAAACTAATTAAATAAAGAACAAAAAGTCAGTCTCAATCAAACTCGAATGTGCAAAATAAATAACATAAATCCTGTACAATAAAATCCTGGTAAATATTCACGTCTCTGAGTCGCGTTCATGTGGTTTATAATTACCAATCAGCTTCTAGTATCTTCAGCAGACGACAGATGGTGAAATCACCTCGTTCGCACAAGAAATGAACAATAAAAATCAATTACGGTTTGTTGCGCACAATCAAAATGTAACGAGTAACAGTAAGTGTCAATTCAAATGTAGTGGAGTGAAAAGTACAGTTACTCAACTAGAAATGCAGTGGAGTAGAGAGTAAAAGTTGCTTCTATTTGTGATACTCAGTACAAGTACGAAGTAGCCGAACACCTACTTAAGTCAAGTAACAAAGTACATTTACTCAAGTACCTTACACCCCTGTTTATTGGCTCTAATAGACAATCGAAACAATCGAAATGAATAAAAAGCAACAATTCTCTTGCATATTTCACACGTGCGCTTTGAGACAGTTAAAACTGTGAAAAGCGCCTTACAAATGCTCAGAACTTGAACTCGTTGATGAGCCTCACCTGACGGGAATTGCTCTCGATGTCTTGTGCCCGGCTCAGGTACCAGTCGGTCAGCAGGGCGATGGAAGGCTTGGCAGAGCAGAACCTCTTCAGCTCCGGCTGTTCTTCATACAGGAAGGTGCAGTCGTCCTCCGGGTTGGGCTGCACTGACGCTCTGAAGACACACCAACAGATCCACACCTTCAGTTACCGCAGCACCAATGACAAAAACACCGCCTCAAAAACAATTTTGACCCGACCAGACGGAGCATCCGGTAAATTAGCGGCGCTAACCGCTTGCAAAAAAGTCCAAAAGCGTCAGAAAACAGTTGAAAACCAAGAACACAGACAGAGTCGATAGAAGGGAACAAACACAGTCAAAACGCTGGGTTTGCTGCGCAGGGGAAAATAATCAATCATCGCTATGATTGTCATCACATGGCGTCGAAAAAGAAACCACTCAAAACGAGTGCAAAGGCTCTTGGGATCAGCTGAGAATTCTGGGAGATAGAGTTCAGATCACTAGAATCGACTTTTGTTTATCTATTATTCAAGTAAAACGATATCGAAGTTAGTTTGTTAAATAAAGAAAAAAAATATTATTTTAAGAGAAAATTTACGTTATTAAATTGTTTTATTTTAATTGTTTTTTTTTTTTTTTTAAATCAAATACAAGCACCCTTCTGTTTTTTTTTCCAACACAAAGATGGAAGACGCGGGTCTGTGCATGAGATGAGGGGCTCGTTCTCCAGCAGTGATGTTCTGAACTGGTCAGATTAACAGCGGGTCAAGCAGGAATATCCAGCAGTGATACCTGCAGTCAGGAGCTTCACACCAGTCCAGGTCTCGGTGCCGAGTCTCTTCCCACGGAACCAGGCCCAGGTGACCCTTCTTGTCCGGTCTAGACACAAAACCACAAACACATCAGCTAAACCTTCAGCAAGCCACACGACATTTCTCACAGTAGATGTTTCAATTTGACTTGTGTCGTGCTGATGGAAACCAAACATTCCTGTATTATTACTTGTTAAAGACAATAAGGTTTAAAATGGCTTAAACGTTCACTATTGAGTAAGCTAGAAATGCGGAAGAAAAAGGTTAAGTTGACATTTCCCAAGTGTGTGTGTGTGTGTGTGTTGTTGTTCCACCAGATTTTTTCCAGAACTAAAACCTTGAAGCAAACGTCTGGCAAACTTCCCGTAACTGTCTCTTTGCTCACGTGTCATAACACTGGAAGTAGCAAGAATAAACTAAGTACAATGATTAATATTAAAACAAACAGAAACTACTAACCACGACCGGTTAGCTTAGCGCTAACACTCCAGTCTAATGTGTAATCGCAGAAAATTCAACAGTCGAAAAAGAAGAACACGAGCAAGAAGAACAGACACAATCAAAACGCCTGGTCTGATAAACAGGAGATAATAATAATCCTTCGCTTTGATTCTCTTCACGCGGCGTCAGATAAACAGAGAGAGCTTAACGAGCCTCACGCAGCTGCTCTGCTGCAAAGACTCTTGGGAGCTGAAGTCCTGATCACTAGAATCGACTTTTTGTTTTATATCACTCGAGTAAAACGATATTAAAATGATACGAGTCACAAGTTGAGTTTTGTTACATAAATAAAAATTAGTATGTTTAGGAGAATATTAATGTAATTGAACTAGAATTGTGTCATGTCTAAATACCCAAAGCATCAGTTCTTCAGCGAAGGAGACAATAACCACAGGATAAGTGGTTTCAGATTTGAGCTACTGTAGGTTCGCCTCACACACACGCTTTATTTAGAGTTGGTTAAAACAGAAGCTTCACATTTCAGTTTTCCTCAGGTTGGTCTTGGAATTTTACCTAGATACTTTTTTCATGGTCAGTTGACAATTTTACAACAGGCTGTGACCAATTTGACCAGAGAGATGAGGGCGGTCAACAGCAAGACGTGGTAAACAATCAACTTGCCCTTAGTTTAAACTCTTGAACTCGACCGTTCCACGCTTAGAAGAGAATTCTGAACTCATATCAAACGTCAACTTCAAGCATAAAATATAGAGCATCACAATAACTCTATCAAAATGTAAGAAAACAAAACAATTTTTTGGAATTTTTATTTTGGGCCTGAAAAATCGTGAGGTGCTTATACTTGCGTAAACACGATAACTTCAACCATCGTGTTGGGTGATGCATGACTGAGAAGAGCAGCAGTTTGGGCAAAGAACCGGTCAAAAGTTACGTAAGCGTAATTAAAACACACACACACACACACACACGAATCAAGCCAAAGCCTGAGAGTCTGGCAGATTATTAGCACCTGATGGAGAGACTGGCTCTGCAGAACCTTCCCCAGCTCCAGCCAGGCTTCAGAATCAATGGAAGCCTGAACCTTCCTCATGAATCAACCATGAGCGCGCTGACGGATGAGCGCCATTCGTTTGGCCGCGGATTAACACGGTTTCAGCTCTCCTTCACCGTCGAGTCTCTGGGCCAATCAGACGCGTCTACTGCACACGCCTTCCGGAAGGAGAGCGACCCTGAAAAGCCAGTGTGAGAAGAACGAGACGGCAGATGGCGAGAGAAGAACAGCAACCTGAGGGTGTTGAATGTTCTCTGCAGTAAATCTACACCGTCTCCAACATTACTGGAGCATTAGGGGGGAGAAGCTGCAAACGCGCCAACGCCACCTGTGTTTCATCTTCCCAACGCACACACACACCATCACACACACACAGACACACACCCTCACACACACACACACACACACACACACACACACACACACACACCCTCACACACACACCAAGAACAAACGTCTGGCAAACTTCCCGTAACTGTCTCTTTGCTCAAGTGTCATAACACTGGAAGTAGCAAGAATAAACTAAGTACAATGATTAATATTAAAACAAACAGAAACTACTAGCACGACCGGTTAGCTTAGCGCTAACAAACCAGTCTAATGTGTAATCGCAGAAAATTCAACAGTCGAAAATGAAGAACACGAGCAGAAGAACAGACACAATCAAAACGCCTGGTCTGATAAACAGGAGATAATAATAATCCTTCGCTTTGATTCTCTTCACGCGGCGTCAGATAAACAGAGAGAGCTTAACGAGCCTCACGCAGCTGCTCTGCTGCAAAGACTCTTGGGAGCTGAAGTCCTGATCACTAGAATCGACTTTTTGTTTTCTATCACTCGAGTAAAACGATATTAAAATGAGTCACAAGTTGGGTTTTTACACACACAAAAATTATATATTGAGGAGAATGGCAGAATATTGGCAGATGGCGAGAGACGATAACGTTGGGGAAACACGTGTTTCATCTTCCGAACGCACACACTCTCTCACACTCACACACTCACTCACACGCACACTCACACTCACACACACACACACACTCTCACACACTCTCACACACACACACACACACACCTGGAATCGTGGGTTAAGTTATGTTCTGCTGCAGGCATGTCGGACGCTTCCTCCTCGACAGACACGGGATGTTCCTCATCAGCTCTTCAAACCTCCTCCTGCATTTCCCCGCACCAGTTACAGCGGAACTCAAAGCTTCAATTATTCCAAGATGTCTGTCACAAACGCTCCGGAAAGCAATTACGATGATGGGATAATGCGTGAAGTACTCGGCACATGTGATTAATTCCCCCTTAAAGGCCACTCGGGCTAAACGGAGGCTAGGCGCGGATCACATGACGTGTGTTAACGAGCAGACGAGCGAGATGCTGATGCTGAGGTCACTGCGTGAGTCTCGCGCACACACACACACAGCGAGATGCTGATGCTGAGGTCACTGACGTGTGTCAGGTGATGGAGCGTCACACACGTCTCGCACACGTGAAGCTCTCGCGCTTTGACCCGTCAACACGCTTCCACTTCCTGTGATGACTTGGGTGAAGCTGACAGGACGAATGACAGGAGGCTGAATAAATCAATGACTTACCAGACCGTCCACCTAAGCGGATAACACGGATAAAACCATTAAAACCACACAATTAACTTCATTTAAAAATACGACCGGCATCTTAATTTGGGGGCGGAAGTATTTCAGGTGGAGTGTGTATTTGGGTCAGGTGCAATATAGCTAGGCTCCGCCCATTTCATGAAAAAAAAAGCCAACAATGGGTGGAGCCACGTTTCTGCATTATAAAGTCACATGATTTCACACGGTGGAGGAGTTTTGTCAGTTTGTCATGTCTCTATTACTTTTGAAATGAATTTAGGACACTAAATCACGTCACAAGGAGAATGTTTGGATTAAATTTAAAAAAAAAAAAACGTTTTTTTGTTCATCTTAAGCTTTGAATGTGTAAATCAAAGGACAAGAACCCAATGAATAAAGCAAAAAAAAAAAACCAGACATGTTTAAACCGAGTCAGTGTCTAGATGTAGATTGTGTTAAATCCACAGTCTTCTTAAGGCCTGGAGGAAATCTACACAGCTCGTGGCCATTTCATAGTCCTGGAGACTAAAAGACTCGAGCGTATGGATCGGTTTCACCAGGAAACGTCTCATTTGCATAAGCATCACCTTGACGCTCTGGGGGCGTGGCCTCTGTCTTACCGCGCCTTGGGCAGGAGGTCCGTGTACTCGTGAGGAGACGTGGTTTCTGGGAAGTTGCAGAGGAGAGCCAGACGATGAGGAAGAAGCTCCGAGCCGTGATAGGAGAAGAGAATGTCCAGCGCCTGCACGTTACTCTCCTGAGAGAAGCAGAGGAACACACTGACCATTACATTACGCACCTCAAACCAGGAGAACTACAGCAGAAACGCCAAACCAACGCAAAAAAACCACAAAACACCGCGATTCTTTACTTTTGCAGTTTCACAAACTCGACGTGACTCATACAGTCTATACAACGAAATTGGAATCCTCTAAAATTCTATTAAAACCGTTTTTCCTAGACTATTCTACTTCAAACCGTAAAGCCAAATGATTATTAAACTGTTGCGCATCATTATTTGTAAAGTAAAAAGTAAAAAAAAAAAAGTAAAAAGCCACTTTACAAGCGTAACATTTGACTGTTTCTATGGTTGACATGACAACAAAGGGTTTTTTCCAATGTTTTTTTTTTTTTTCGTTATTAAACAGATGAAATTATATTCAATCCTATGGAATCAGATTAGTGTCAAAATGACCAAACGTAAAATTCTAAGAAACAAACAGTCCTTCACGTTTACGCTTGTTTTTATTTTACTTTTGCTTGCAATCAACACGTTTTCGTTTGAAACTTCACATGATTTCGTTCATGTGCGCACGTATACAGGGCTTCACGTTAAACTCTAGTTAGCACGGAATTATTGGAATGTTTGTATAAAAACAAATGGTTTTATTAATAATAACCACAACAACACATTTTATTTGTAAGACACCTGTCAGGATCAGTTTTGGTTCCACAGATTGTATTATGAAACAATCTACTATTATTGTGAAGTCTGCCATCACAGTAATTTAGCTCATTTGTGCAAAAATAACACTAATCAGTTTACTAATATTAAAACAGTGGAGCATGACACGTGTACACTCGCCAAACTCCTCCCACACTGGCTGGTCAAGCAGCTGCCAATCACATTCTCACCAGCCAATCAGAGTAAGTGCCTAAAAAATGAAACTAACAAAACAAAATCTGAAGCGTGGAAAGAAAAACAAAAAAGGTTTCAAATGAAAATGTAAAGATTGCAAGCGAAAAACAAAAATCAAAACAAATGAGAAGCATTTTTGTTTGTTGCTTTGAAATGTATGTTTTGGAATAATTTTGGAATAATTTAAGGGCAAATATTGGAATAATTTAAGGGAAGAGGTAAAGCAATGTACGAACTTGAAACATTTCAAATATAAATATAAAAAGGACATTCACTCGAACTACATTAAAAACGGAATAATTAATTAAAAAGTTGTAAAATTTCTTGTTATAGATTGATCTTGTGTCAAGGGTTTAAGTTGATTGATGATGTCGCTGTGGATTCAGTCGTCACGTGTTACAGTGGAATCTAAAAGGGGGCGGGGCTAGATAAGTTGCACTTCTTTCTACTCTCTTTCAGACATGTATTGTGGAAATGAACATTATGATCGTACTGTTATTATTATTATGTTGTGGCTTTTATGTTGTTATTATTTGTCATGTACATTTTTGAATGCCATTGTTTTTTCCTTTTTCTCGTTTCTTTTATTTTATTTATATATTTAAGTTTATATTTGTGAAAGAGGGGAAAAGACCAAAGAGTCAGTCCAAACCCAATTCCTTGTTGTCATTGGCCAAAAACTTGGCCAATAAAGATTTCTGATTCTGAATAAATAAAAAAAAAATAATAAATAAATAAATAAAATATGTTTGATCATTTTGGCACCAATCTGATTCCATACAACGAAACACAGTGACTCTTCTCGACTCCACCACTGTAGACCAGCCGTGATTGGTTTCTTGACTCACCCTGGCGTATGTTCTGGCGGACAGAAGCAGGTTCTGATTGCGGAACTTCTTGAAGAAATCTCCATCAAACCTCATCTCAGCGGCGTGTGGACCGCCCAGGATCTCCTGCAGGACACACAGCGGCTCAGGTAGAGCACTATAGCGCTATAGCGGTATTAACGTGAATAGCGGTATTGAGATGTGCCGCCATATGGATTTTGCAACACCGTGGATACCGTGATAATTCATGAATTTGATTTTTATATAAGTATATAAACACTGTAATACAGATAACACATTAGTTTCGTTACAAGTTTTAACTCACAACTATCAATGACGGCACAGACATTACTAATGGAACACGAAAGCAGTGTGACAGACTGAATTAATAGATCACACACGTGACGCGACACGCCTGACGCTCCGTTTACTTACTGCGCTGTGCCTTTAAGAAAGAGCCGCTGTTTAGTTTTAAAAACCGCGCCGGAGCGAAAAATCTGCTTGTTTTATTTGAACAAAGTCCTGTTTTTCGTTGGAAATCTGGTTTCACGTAAAAAAAAAGAAAAAAAAGCGTCAAGAAAAGCTACGAAGACCAGAAAAC
>QKNR01013307.1:153578-163925 GCA_028031935.1 Paedocypris micromegethes | reverse complement strand
CTCTCTGTCTCTCTGTCTCTCTGTCTCTCTGTCTCTCTGTCTCTGTCTCTCTCTGCCTCTCTCTCTCTCTCTCTGTCTATTTGTTTCTCTCTTAATCATTCTCTCCTTATTCTCTCTCATTCTCTCTCTGTCTCTCTCTCTCTTGGTCTGTCCGTCTCTCTCTGTCGCTCTCTCTCTCTCTCTCTCTGTCTCTCTCTCTCTCTCTCTCTCCTCTGGAATGTCGAGTGGCGTGCAGCAGGTGGTTGGTCAGCTGAAGGTGGTTTCAGGGGCGTGACCTCCGATGACCCGCCCACACTGACTGCTCACAGGAAGAGCGGCATATGGAAAAGCGATGGAGGACAAGTGCCAGACCAGGACAGCGTGGCATCCTTTCACCCGCCGCTGTCAGAAACGGCCTAATCCGCGGAGCTGCCACCCAAACAAAGGGATGCCCGCCGGAACGCCGCGGCTCTGAGGGGAGGGGCCGTGCCATCTGTGCGGGGTGAGGTGGGCGTGGCTCTCTGCTGATGATGCAAGCTCAGGGCAAACTTCAGCTCGCCCACATCGCCACGGCCGAGACAATGTCCAAACTGTGGAATATCGCTCCATAGATCTGAGCTTCCCACGGCCAGCTGAACCCGGGCACGTCACGCCTGATTGGCTGAGGAACCTTCTGACTCGGAAAGATCCTCTAAATCAAAGACTTAGCGACTTTGCGTTGGTCTTGAACTTAGAAAAGCTCTATGAATAAACTGGAACTTGAACTTGAATTTGACTCCAGTGCAGACAGTCCAGATGCTCTCCATCAGTGGTTCCTTGCGTCTGGTCAACGTATGACCATGATGGAGATGCCCACCACCTCCACGCTCCAACAGACTCACTGGCCAAGACAAACGTCCAGGATGAAGGAGTGAACGAGGCATTAAGGGTCAATCAAACCCTTCAGGACACAAACACGTGACCGCTCCCGAAGAAAAAAAAAAGCCCTGGACCTTCTTTGTGGCGGCGTCATGGAGAGAGAGAGCGACGGAGGAAGAGATGAAATGCCCATTTCATGCTAGTTAAACTCCCGTCCGGCGGGCGTGACCCTCGTGACCTAACAGGAGACACCTTTAACCCCGAGGAGCCGCTGACGGAGAAGAAGAGAAGGCCAGAGGTTATTAAAGCCCGCGGAACCATTCGGACGCCTGCGGTTCTCTGTCGGCCTGATCACACTGAAGATGATGGAGCTTCTCAGACCTCACAGGACATGAGTGTGTGTGTGTGTGTGTGTGAGAGACGGAGAAAACACTCTAGATACAGAAACGACTCCCGAGAGCCGCTTGATCATATGAGTCCGTTACGTGTCATTAACCCCGACGATTATTGAAGCAGAATGTGACAAATCACGTGTGTTGTCTTTTTGATTGGTTGATTTTAAAGTTCAAAGTTCACAGCTGTAATTTTCATTTGTACATGTTTCCTTAAATAAATTGCTTTCCGCATTGAACGGCAATAGAAGCACAGGTTATAAAAAAAATACACACAAAGAAATATGAAAATGTAAAGAAATCCAGAATGTACAGAAAATACACACAACACACTTTGGCTATGAACAGAATCAACAGTACAGGATAAAAATACAGTACAGTATAATAAAAAATATATAGAAAGTGATTATATATTGTATTATATTATACTGTACTTTTTATTTTTTCCATACTGTCAATTCTGTACATAGTCAAAGTGTACATTTTTTGTATATGCTAATGTCAAAATGTGCTGCTTGTGTTAAAGTGTTCACGATTAAATCTCTTTCTTTTTCGTCCCGTTTGATTCACACAGAAGGTCCAAAAAAAAAGAACATGCTTGATTTTACTATTCGACACGATGGACAGATTGTTCTTCCGCTGCTAAACGAGATGAATGCTTTCATTAAGAGTGACCGTGTTCTGGAATATAAACCAGAGAAACGCAGGCACACGCCGCTGATGGTTTTGTGAGGCGTCTGCGTGTTTCCCAGCAGCTCGAGGTTATTTGCGCTGAAGCCGCAGTCGAGATAATAATCGCTTCAGATTCCTGCAGAATAAAGACGTCAGTGAGACACCAGCACATCAAGCGATGATGACGGCGAGAAAAACATCACAAGAGCCTCACACTAGTGCATCACACTATCACCTCACTGCTGTCTGACTGTCTGTCTGTCTGTCTCGATCTGTCTGTCTCTCTCTCTCTGTCTGTCTCTCTCTCTCTCTCTCTTCTGTCTGTCCATCTGTCTGACTGTCTGTCTCTCCTGTCCGTCTTTCTGTTTTGATGAGCTAATCTGTCTTTTTATCATCTATCCATCGATTTGTCAGTCTGTTTCTTTCTCAATCAACAGATAATTGGACAGATGTGTATACAGACAGACAGACAGACAGACTAGTCGAGCGTGTGCGGTTGTGTGTCACGTCTTGACGCTGACGTCACGGAGCAGGTGAAGGCAGAGAAACCCAATCTCCCTCACGCCCCGGGGAACCCGACACCTCAGCTCAGCTCCGTCAGATCCAAACCCAACACTTTCTCTGACGGGACGCCGCCACACCGCCACGACTTCAAAGCGCCTCGTCCACAATGAGGCAGAAAAGCTTCAGCCTTCAAAAGAACGACAGAACCTGCACAATGGCCGGCAAGCAACAAAAGGGAAGGAGAAATAAAGGAAGGTGATGAGGAGATTCGCCCTTCACCTGCTGGGAGTAACACAATCACTTAGCGGCATTATGAGCCACGCTCCGCATCATATCTCACTGAGCCCTCAGATCTCAGCTCCGCTTACACACTCCAGCACACGCTGAGGAAGACCTCACCATCACACACCACACACTACTGACTACACACACTCTCTCTCTCTCTCTCTCTCTCTCTCACACACACACACTAACTCACTCACTCACACACACACCTAAACTCACTCACACACACACACACACACACACACACACACACAAACACACCTAAACTCACTCACACACACACACACACACACACACGTGTGTGTGTGTGTTTATTGACAGTGTATGCAAATTTAAGAACATAAAGACTTTCAAACCATTTTGACGCACATCTACTTCAGTACTACTATAGATATACACATCTACTTCAGTATTTACTATAGATATACACATCTACTTAAGTACAACTATAGATAAACACATCAACTTAAGTACTCCTATATATACACACATCTACTTCAGTACTACTATAGATAAACACATCTACTTAAGTACTCCTATAGATATGCACATCTACTTAAGTACTACTATAGATATACACATCTACTTGAGTACTCCTATAATTCTGTTAGTTATCTTTTTTACACGAGGGCAGTAAATGTCTTTACATGTGAACTACAGCAGGCGGAGAGACCGGAGCGGTGGCTTGTGCTTTGAATGGCTTGATATTGTCCGGTGCTGCTCAGATGAGAGCCATTACTGATCTGTCATCAACTCTGACCTTTGACCCGCGTTTGAGGGCAAAATTGCCCTGAGCCTGGCCTGACACTGGCCAGCGGTGGAAGCGCAGCATTAACTCCGCTCTTTGTCCGGAGAATAGCTCCATTGTGCCGCCCCCCCGCGAGCTGCTGACTAAGGCCACAGAATGAGTCCTCTAAGCCTGACCGGGGGGCCGGGGAGAGGCGGGGGGCCGGCTTAGCTGGACACGCCCCCTACCCTCCCTCCTGCAGAGCTCTAGGAATTTCCCGATTCAATCCAACTCTCCAAAACTCTTCATCACGTCCCCGCGCTCGGCCTTCACCCACCTCACGCCTGCCCTGATCGTGGCATCTGGTCACTGGAGGGTAGAGCTGGGCAATATGAGCAAACATTCATATCACGGCATTTTCTACTGTACAGACGGTATCTGTATTTTATCACAGTATTGGGGGTGGCGGTAGAGAGCGAGAGAGAGCGAGAGAGTGAGAGAGAGCGAGAGAGACAGAGAGAGACAGACAGAGAGAGAGAGAAAGTGAGAAAGAGAGAGAGAGAGAAAGAAAGAAAGAGACAAACAAAGAGAGAGATGACTAGACAGACAGTGAGAGAGAGAGAGACAAAGAGAGAAAAAGACAAGGAGAGAGAGAGAGACAGAGAGAGAGAGAGAGCGGGAGAGAGAGAGAGCGGCTTCCTACAGTAGCTTTGTTTCTGGTCTTCGTCGCTTTTCTTGTCGCTCCTTTTTTTTTTTTACGTGAAACCATGATTTCCAAAAAAAAAAAACTTTGTTCAAAATAAAACAAGCAGATTTTCTCGCGCGCATCTTAACTAAAACAGCCGCTACACTGTTACACTGCTTTCTGTGTTCGATTAGTAATGTCTGTGCTGTCATTGATACTTGTGAGTTACAACTTGTAACGAAACTAATGTGTAATACTGTATTAAAGTGTTTATATACTTATATAAAAATCAAATTCATGAATTATCACGGTATCCACGGTATTGCAAAATCCATATGGCGGCACATCTCAATACCGCTATTCACGTTAATACCGCTATAGCGCTATAGCGCCCAGAACTACTGGAGGGTGAGCCGGGCATCGGTCTATTCAGACGTGGAGAAGCCGGAGCTGCTCATTGACGCCACCAATCGACTTCAGAGAGACAAAAGACGCTCATTTGCCTAACGTGCGTTTAATTGGCCGGCGTTACTGTTCAACCTCCTCACAAAATGCCCCGTTAATTCATCACACTCACACAACAATCGCCCGTCACGTGGTGTTTGCCGCGGCCCGCTCACTCGTGGACACATTAGCATCTCGACCTGAAAGACCCGGAGAAAGAGAGACAATGGCGGCGAAACGGCCTTCCCCGCATCCCAATCGCCCTCTCTCTCTTGATCTGAGGTGCTTTCACTGCCCTAATGGAGATGAATTCCTTCTCCTGCAGATGGTCGGGCGGCTTCGCTCTCACTCCCTCTGTCCACAAACAACGGATGCGTGTAAATGCAATGTAAAGCTCTTCATCGGGGCGGCCACACAGCGAGGACGGCTGACCGATCTCTGAGATCACACACACACACACACACTTTTCGACGGGTTCAATGCTTCTACATCGCCATTCCAAGTTGCAACTTATCACTAGGCCGCAATTGCCATGTTGGAGCTGATTGGTCGTTTATCAATCGAGGGCGTGTCCATACCTTCAGCACACACCTTTAAAGTGAAGTGAGTGTGTAAGGGACGTGTGTTTGTGAAATCAATTGAGTCTGGGAAGCGTCCACATCCTTTTCTCTCTTAACGTCTCTCTCTTCCTTCTTCCAACTTCTAACGTTCCTTCCTTCTTCTAACTCAAATTCTCCCAGACTCCCGTTTATTCAAGAATAGCAGCAGCAGTTCAGCAGCAGCGAATCACAGCGCGACACGTCAGAAAGCTAGAGATAATACAGAGCTCCTCCCTTGCCGTCACATAGCAACCGTCAAGGTCTTCTCACATTCGGACAATGAACGCACACACATTTTACACAGAGTGAAAGTTAGAAAGTCCAGGTGTTAGAAGAGTTAACGGTTCAAACTCAGATAAGAAGTTCTGCAAAAGCGCTTTGTGCTCGCTTCTTCACGGGCCCTGAATCACGCACATACATAGACAATGCATATACATACAGAAAATAAGATAGAAAATGATAAGAAATCAATAAATGAATGCATTAAAAGCTTAATATACTCAACAGAGTGTGTGAGTGTGTCCACTAGGGGCAGTATGGAGACGGTGCTCACACACCCGGAGCAGTGGACAGCTTCAGTCGAGGAACCCGGGGGATTGTTCAAGAACCCACTGGACTGGTGTTCTGAAAATCCTTCCTACATCTCAGAATGTCCTACACTGCGCTGAGCATGCGCATTAGAACATACGTCACTGCTCAACTGTTCCTAGCCATCGCGCTGTGCCTGCGCGTTAAAACTACGTCACTGCTACATCACTGTTCTCCGCTCAGATTTTTCTACTTTCCGCGCTACATGAGCGTTAAAAAATTTGTTATATCTATCGTTTCTTCTCCGACTTGATTGTACAAACATTCCTACCTGTACTTTTGTTGTATGTACTTTTGATATTGTTGCGTTCGATCAATGAATAAACATAAATGCACTAAATGAACACGGTCACTTATAACAGTACACACAATATTCGTAACATGTTACAATTTATTGTAGTTATTTATATTAGTATTCAGTTTTAATGTGTTTTAACGCGCTTGCGCAGGACGCTAGCTGGGAACAGCTGATCAGTGACGTCAGTGTAGGAACTTCTGAGCTGTAGGAAGAATTTTCTGAACACCAGAACTAGAACCTCACAAGCTGCTCATCTGCTGCTCCGACCCTATGCGGAACCGTAAAAGCCGCCAGAGAGTCGCGGCGCCTGATTTAACGCGCTGGAGATCAATGACCTGGTTCATTAGGCTGATCGGAGGCAGCGGCGTGAACCGCGAGCCGTCATAAAAGCGCGCTTCCGCTGGCTGGACCCTCTCCACCCGCGCTCCGGACCCGGCGTACGAGGCCGCGCGGAAGGCCGTGGCGGCGCTGTGGGATTAAACGGCGTAAATCAGCAGCTTTTGTGCAGCGCGGCGGCGGCGGAATTGGAGGCATGTGTCGGTGTGGCGAGGGGGCGGGTTTATTGCGGCCGGCGGCGTTTGATGTGCCGTAATGAGGAAGCGAGTGACTTCCTGTGGTTAACGGGAGCGAGGGAGATGGATGACGGGGGAGGCCGTAAAGCAGAAGCTGGGGTGTGCGGGGTTAAACGCTTCTCTAATGTTTTAACTGCGCTCTCTCTGAAACGAGGGGCCGCGAGACGCCGGGGTCAGGAGGAGAAACGCGCGCGGTCCAGCACGCCGCTACTTCCTGGAAGACAGGGCCGCGTGATGAAGTGACCCGCCTCCAGCGCAGCCAGATCCAAGATCGCCGTCGCCGTTTTGAAAAATGCCGTGAACATTTCATTGGTTGTTGTAAAGACAACCCACTTTGCCGTGCCATTTGCCATTGTCGTTTCAACTTTGACCCCTGTGATGGGAGCGGCGCCCTTTGACCCGGCCCACACAGAAACCCTTGTCGGTTCATTTCTTCGAATGTTCTGGCTGTGTTTAACATATTTCCACAAGCTGATAGAAGAAAGCGGCTTAAATGAGCTTGGTCGATATTTCAAGTGCTCGGTGAACGTTGCAATCAAAAAAAGCAGCGCGAGTTCAAAGCCGTTTCACGCCAATACACTTCAAGCGTGTTAATGTCTGCACGTCTTTTCATGAGCTGCGAAAGAGAGAGAAAGGGAGACAGAGACAAGGAGACACAGAGAGAGAGAGAGAGAGAGAGAGAGAGAGAGAGAGAGAGAAAAGAGATAGGAGAGTGAGACAGACAAAGGCAGAGAAGAGAGAGAGAGGGAGGTAGACGAGAGAGAGAGAGGGGAGGGAGAGAGAGAGGGGAGAAATAAGAGAGATAGAGAGAGGAGAGAGAGATAGAGAGATAGAATAAGAGAGATGAGAGAGAGAGAGAGAGGAGAGAGATACGAGAGAGAGAGAGAGAGGACAATAAGAGAGAGAGAGACAGAGAGAGAGAGAGAGAGAGAGAGAGAGAGAGAGAGAGACGGACAGAGGTACAAAAAAGTAATTAATGAAGCTGCGAGTAAACAGTCTGTAGTAAAGACTCCGTTTACACACAAGTGGAAGTTCATCAGCCTGACGAGATGAAGTGACGGACAAACATCATCCAGGACGCCACTCGTCACTCGGCCTCGAGCGGGACAAAAAAACAAGATAAAAGTCCCTGAATCCAATGAATCTAAATGCAAAGTTTCCTGTCGGGAGTGAAAACTGCGAGCATCCGAAGGAACGAGTGAGAGTGAAGTCTGCTCCTCGCTGAGCTCGTTACTCATCTCCAGACCCCCTTCATTCAGCCGCAGCCCATTGTCCCGGCCGGCTTCGCTCCTCCACAATGCGGTGGAATTCAGCAGCGAGACGTCATAAATCTCCTCAGGATGATAACAATGTGTTTTAAGAGTCATAAAGTGGCTTTAAGTATCTCCAGCAGCACGGAGGATTAGCCTGTAAGCATCAGATCCCCCTGGGCCCGAGCCATTCATATGCAATGAGCTGAGACCCCCGCTCCACACACACACACACACACACACACACACACACACACAGCCCATCAATCACCCAATTACCAACCCATCCATCAATAAATCACGATTATAGTTCTGATGCTGCAGGAGTGAGGACACCTGACCTTCACGCCACACGCTCGGTGATGTCCTCGGAATGCCCGCAGCCTCAGCTAAACATTAGCGAATCATTCCTGATAACATTCTTCAGGGCGGGTCATGGCACACAGGAGGCGCGGGCAGAGAGAGGGTGGCACACGGGCTTGTTGTTCTTGCCCCTGATCCAGCTGACTCTGACATTCCAGACCGGAGCAGGACAGGAGGGAGGGCTCCTACCAGTGTCACTGGGATAAATACAGTTTCTGTACGTCTATCCATCCTTTCTTCCATCCATCCATCCATCCATCATCCATCTATATAGTGGAGGTTCAACATTAACTGGTCCCCTGGGTGAAACTCCCTCTTGGCACCCACCCGGGCCATCAAACTTAAAAAAAAAAAAAAATTAAAAAAATCAAAGTAACATTTACAGTATTAAGAACTTAATGTCAAAATTGACCAGTATTACACACTTAAATAAAGCATAGAATAAATATTATAAATATCAAATCACAGTACAGAAACGAACTGAAACTAAAACGAAACGTTTTATGAATAATTGGGAAAACATTTAAAAGGCCATTTACATATATTTTTAACCTATAAATGTGTGTATTATATATGTATTACGTAAATGTAAGCGTATACGCTAAAATATGTCTGTAAAAATGTACAAAAAAAAATTATTTATTTAACAATGTTTCACATATGTGTATATATTTCTTCGCCTCTTTTTATTTAGTCCTTTATTGATAAAACAAACACTGTCAACATGAAGAGAACGCTGTTGCACACCTTTATCTTTTTCTCGCTTTCCCTGTTTTCTCCTTCTTCTAAATTGTGCACCCGATCGCTTCACAGATTCAAATCAACAGATATACTCCTGCCCTCGAGGGTTTTCCACTTCCCTCACATTCTCTGTGCATGACTCCTTCAGTAAACACAAACAGGGGCGCCATATGACACGTAATAGGAAATAGTTTAGTGAACGCACAGATGCATTTTATTCATGACAAAATGTGATCTGACCAATCGTCTGCACCTAAAATCCCACACAATTCACCCAATATTTCCACCCACATTATAGGAAAAGTGTCTCCACCAGAGGTGTAAGGTACTTGAGTAAATGTACTTTGTTACTTTACTTAAGTATGCTTTTGGCTACTTCGTACTGGCACTGAGTATCAGAAATAGAAGCAACTTTTACTCTCTACTCCACTGCATTAGTGACTGAGTGACTGTACTTTTCACTCCACTACATTTGAATTGACACTTACTGTTACTCGTTACATTTTGATTGTGCGCAACAAACCGTAATTGATTTTTATTGTTCATTTCTTGTGCGAACGAGGTGATTTCACCATCTGTCGTCTGCTGAAGATACTAGAAGCTGATTGGTAATTATAAACCACATGAACGCGACTCAGAGACGTGAATATTTACCAGGATTTTATTGTATAGGATTTATTTTATTTATTTTGCACATTAAGTTTGACTGAGAGTGACTTTTAGTCCTTTTTTTAATTAGTTTTACCATTTTTGAAACATGGATTAGTTTTTTTTTTTGCCTAAATTCAGTATGAGTAAGTTCTTTTAAAATGCGATACTTTGCTACTTTGACTCAAATCTTTTTCATAGTGGTGACTTTTGACTTGTATTGGAGTAACTCATACAGCACGTATCTGCACTTTTACTTGAGTATGGTTGTCTGGTACTCTTTACTCCTCTGGTCTCCACACAGCGCCACCTTCAGGACAGCGTTCCTCATCCGCTGGGACTAGAAGAGCTGAGGAAGCTGCTGCCGCGTCACGGTGAGGAGGACGAGTGTGTGAGGAGACGAGGATCACGAGGAGCCGCTGGAGCATCACACACTCCACACGCTGAATGCCCGGACACTCCAAAAGAGCATCAAACGGCCCGTCACCAGCCTTTCTTCCTCCAGCCTTTATTCTCCCACATACCAGCCTTTCTCTCGCTCCCTCTATCGCTCTCTCCGGGCTCAGCGCTGTGGGTCGGCCTGACAAAGGCGATTGTAAGGATGAGCCTAACCGGTATTGGCCCTCACAATAGGCCAGAAGAATGTGGAGAGGGACAAAGGCCGGCCATTGGCTGGGTCAGCCCCGGGGTGACAGATCCGAATGGACGGATGAACACGGGGGTCTGTGCTCGGAAACCCCCC
>QKNR01013307.1:110795-129185 GCA_028031935.1 Paedocypris micromegethes | reverse complement strand
CTGCAGTCAGACTTTACACACACACACACAGAGCTTTGTGTCTCCCACCCTGCTTTCTTACTCTCTCTCTCCTTCTCTCTCACTTTGTCTCTCTTTCTGTCTTTCTCCTCTCCCTCTCTCATACTTTTGGCTCTCTGTCTCTCTCCTTCCCTCTATTTATCTCTCCCTCTCTCCATGTATCTCTTCCTTTCTCACAAACACTTTGTCTTTCTCTTTCTCTCTCTCTCTCTCACTTTGTCTCTCTCCGTCTTTCTCCTCTCTCTCTCTTTTCTCTCCCTCTCCTCCCTTTGTCTCTCTCCATGTATCTCTCTCTCTCTCTCTCTCTCTCTCGTCTCTGGGTTTTTTCTCAGTTGGTCTCACTCTGTCTCGCCCTCAATCTCTTGCTCTCCCTCTCTGTGTCGAGGTCTCACGTGTTAAACATCACAATGACACTACAATCACAAGCAATATTAAAACTGTTGCGCAACAGTCGCTTCAGCTCACTGGCCAATCAGAAGCCGACTGAAGGTGAGAGTGTAAACCAGGGCTGGGCAAACTAAGGCCCGTTAAATGTTTAAATCCGGCCCGCCGAACTTGTGAAAAAATGGAATGAAAGTCAGATTATTTTTTTTATGCAAATCCAGTTAATTCGCTATGAAGGTTTATTTTATTATCTATATGAACACATTTTTTAAAGTGGAACCATATACACAAAATGTACGTTAATGAACTGTACTAGTATGTTTTAGCATTCATTTATGTCACAAAACAATATAAGGGTTGCAAAATAAAAAATGAGCGTGCACCGAGATGTGTTTTTGTAAGTTTATAGTGACTTGGCGTATTTCCTCCACATCCCAAAATGTGTATTTTTTTCTCCAGCTCTGTCCAGCTTTCTCCAATTCCTTTGAATGTCAAATGATACGACCCAATGTGGCCCGCGAATCGAAATGTTTGCACACCCCTGGTCTAAACGAACCAGACACAACAGTCTTATTTCACATTTAAAGTGTGTGAGTAACTACTAGGAGCAGCATCGAGTAGTGACACACACACACACACACCCGGAGCAGTGGGCAGCTCATGTCGTGGTGTGGGCGGCGTGAGCGGGTTCAGAACCAGATGTGGAACACAGCCGAGCTTCTCTCTGAGGCGGATCAGCGGTTCCACTCGGCTGTAAACTCTCCATCCCGAGGAGAGACGCTCCACACAATCTATGAAAGTAAAGTGCGCAGAACACACACACACACACACACACACACACACACACACGGAGAAACAAAGGGGGCGTACAGTACCGGCCCCTCACCGCTGCGCCAGGAGCCATTAATCACCGCCAGCCTGGAAATATAGATTCAGCGGGCGAGTGAACGAGTGACGAGGTCAGATCAGTCACAACCTTCCCTCCGCATTCCCACGCCACCCGTACCACACACGGAGCCCCGCCCTCCACGCCACCGCGCGTCCTGTCCCCTCCGCTCAGAGCAGACGTCCGTCCCGGCACAATCACTCGCTACGGGAGGAGACAGCGGAGCAGAAGGACCAATTAAACAGCACAATGTCCCGTGGAACCAGAAGGACTGACGAGGAAACGAAAGAGAAAGGCAGAAAGCCTGGCCTTTGTGCTGAGCACGTTTGAAGCCTTTGTGTCCGGGGAAGTGTCCCAGGTTTAATGGCCGGCCACGGCGGAGGAGCAGGAATTAGGGCTGAAGAACAATGGCGGAACGGCTTCGGACAGCGGCGGGGAGTTTGGGCCCGTGTTCATTTTGACAAAGATTTTTCATTTCGTTCTAGTCATAGTATTTGGACTAAAACTCGGTTTAGTTTTAGTCCCCGTTTAGTCGTCTTATTTTTTTTTTGTTCTAGTCTAATTTTAGACGACTAAATACCACAACATTTTAGTCGACTATATGACAGTATAGACTTAGTCAACGAAAATATAGGTGCTATATATTCGAAATGTTTTCGAAAGTTGCTATGCCTAAGAAATGTGATTACGTAGTTAACTATGAACATAAAATAGATACAAGGACCTTATTTGAAAAAACAACTTTTTATGCACTTTTCTTTCAATCCAAATAAATGTGTTCTCATAAATGAAACCTCAACAAAGAGGAAATTAAATACATTAAAATAAAATGAATTATAATTGCATCACGTGTATAAGTGACAAATGGTTGCCCAGTGAAAAGTTCCATCAGCTGATGACGCTTCAGGTGTGTTGTGATTGTCACTCTACATGCGGCGTACAGATCATTTTTATTAATTATAATTGCATCTCGATTACAAATCAAGTAACAAATGGCTGCCCAAAAATAAAAGACGTTTGATCAGTAGATGGCGCTTCAGGTGTGTTGTGCTTCTGCCCGTGATTGTTGCTTCACACGCAGCTACAGATAGTTTTTCTAAGGTGGCGTTGAATGTAAAACGAATCCTTATATCTGAGCGTAATTTCCTGTCGGAGAAGACGTTATTGAAGACGCTCGCCTCTATGACTCCCTCACCAGCTCACCCAGTCACCGTGTTTAACCTGCAGCTGAAAGGCTTCGTGTCCTGATTGCGTTTGCACCCGCCTTCCTCACAAGATTATGATTGGACGTCGTCACGAAAGGCATTTTCGTTTTGATTCGTTGACGTGTCAATAAATGTAGTTGTAGTTTTTGTCCCTGAGCTGGAGTTTATATGTAGTTCTGGTTTCAATTTCGTCATGGAAAAAGTGTCGTTGATAAAAACGATGAGGAAAATATTTCGTCAACGAAATTAACACTTTGGGCGAATCAGAAGTGGAGTGGGTGGAGTCCAGACTTGCCCCTCACACCGACACCTTCAGTCTGACGAGGAGGCGTGTCCAGCACACAACCTGCAGCACGTGTGATTGGCCGCGGCGGTGTAATGCGTGCGGACAGCCTCAGCGGTCGGGCTGCACGGCTGCTGCGGC
The DNA here is from genome assembly GCA_028031935.1 of Paedocypris micromegethes. NCBI lineage: Eukaryota > Metazoa > Chordata > Actinopteri > Cypriniformes > Paedocypris > Paedocypris micromegethes. The sequence goes on along the minus strand of QKNR01013307.1, from coordinate 126,268 downwards.
TCGTTAGGGGCCCCGGGTTCGGCCCGGGCGGTGGGTGGCTGGGTGGGTGAGGCGGGGGGGCGGGCGGGGACATTTCCCAGGAGCGGGGCTTCATGGGCCCCCGAGTTCCCCCTCAGGGCTAAAAGCATCTGGATGGGGAAGGAGGGGCGGCCATTGTCAAGCGCCATCAGATCTCAATATGAAGCGGCGGAATCCTTCACAGAGACGTTTTTCCAGAACTTTCCCTCTTTTTTTCCCCCTAATCCTTTCGCTTTCTTTTCATCCGTTTTTTTTTTTTTGCTTCTTTCTTTCATTCGGTGCTGGGGTCTGTTCACCCGACACGGCTTTATGTTTCCTGCTCCTCCGTCAGAATAATGCACCGCTCCAGGTCTCGAACCCGGACACCATCAGGACGCCTTCCACGTCCCGTCCCGTCTCCTCTCCGATAACGACATGATGAACTCGACCTTCAGACCAGTCTACGGCATCAGGAACGCTTCATGGTTTCATGCTTGTGATTTATTGGATTTCGTCATTTCCATGCGCTTTGAGACGGTTAAAACGGTGAAAAGCGCCTTAAAAATACTCATTATTATATTATTATAATCAATCTGAAAATATGAAATCTGAAACGAGCCTGTGTGTGTGAACGGCAGACGCATGGTTAATAATCCCACAGAAGCGCCGGTAATCCAGCGTCAGGCGCGACATCCGGGGTGAGAGGGTTCACGCCACAGACACGGAAAACACACACTAATCAGGGGAAAACCATAATCCAGCACCATTCATCCCTTAAGCCCCCGATCACAGCTACCTGAAGGTCAGCGGAGGTCAGAGGTCACTACCCAGAGGTCGAGGGGATCGAGGTGGTCCGCGATAAGAGTCAGTCTGGATAAAGCAGCATCTACGTAACAGACCCATTAGGTCAATTAGCCAATCAGCAGCCAGAGCTTCAGCAGAGCAGGACTTCTGATTGGCCGACTCCGCCCCACACTGTTTTCGTACGCACGAGTGTGAGACAACAACGCGGCGCTTATCTGAACATCTGAAAGAGATGTTTAGTTAGCGTCGGCCAATCAGAGTCCTGCGTCATAATTAAGCGTCTACAGGAGGAATAAATGCATTTTTAACCACAGATATGAGATGACGATTTAAGCTCATCGTTCAACTCTAGTTGCTGATGAGCGTCACATTACGGCTTGTTCCCGCTCTAAACCTCTTAAAAAGAAAAAGAGGCTCTTTCTTCGCCGCCGCTCTCAATCTGAAAGTGAGAACACATTGACGAAATCTCCAGCCCTGGAAGCGTTTTCCAGCGCGTTTGATCACGGAATTCCCTCCCGAGGAAACGCCGGCCGGTCTGTGCGTCTTAAATCCCGATGTTCCGAGCGTAGAAGACGATCGCCGCGGCGGTCAGGGTTCACCTCAGGGAACGAATGTTTGCGGTGTAAATTATCCATTACGCGGAAAGCACATGTCCGCTCCTCAAAGCCGCGCGCTTCCCAGGGGCGTGTTTATGAAAGGAAGCACTTCCAGAACGACCCCGGCACGACCCCGGCGAGCACATCATCACGTGTCCGGCCTCCACCGGGGACGCCGGGTCTCCAGTCCCGGGACGGAATCTTTCTGGCTGTGATCCAAACAGATCTTCATCTCACGGCCTCCGCGTGGAAGAACATTCAGATCAAACCCGGGCTGACTAGAACAACATTCCCGTTCCTCGCCTCCGCACGTGTTTCTGATGAGCAGAGGAGTGAAGAGTAACAATACTTAAGTAAAAGTACGGATACGTGCTGTATAAGTTACTCCCACACAAGTGAAAAGTCACCACTATGACAAAGACTTGAGTCAAAGTAGCAAATTATCGACTTTTAAAAGAACTTGAGTATTTTACTAATACTGAATTTAGGCTAAAATAAAACAAACAAAACTCTAATTTCTAATACAGAAATGAAATGTAACACCTCCATGTTTCAACAAAGGTAAAACAAAATAAATAAAGAACAAAAATCTTCCAGTATCTTCAGCAGACGACAGGTGGCAAAATCACCTCGTTCGCCCAAGAAATTAACCGCGATAAAAATCGATTACGGTTCGTCGCGCACAATCAAAATGTAACGAGTAACGATAAGTGTCAATTCAAAAGTAGTGGAGTGAAAAGTACAGTTACTCAACCAGAAATGCAGTGGAGTAGAGAGTAAAAGTTGCTTCTATTTTTGATACTCAGTACAAGTACGAAGGCGCCGAAAACATACTTAAGTAAAGTAACCAAGTACATTTACTCAAGTACCTTACACCTCTGAATAACGGTAATGGCGAGCAGGCGGCGTGGAGGCGGGAGGGCATTCCTGACCGCTGAGGAGGCCTGGAGCAGCGGGAACGCGGGACGGTAGCGACACCGCGGGCGAGAGGGCGTTTCGCCACCAGACGCCATGATTAATGACTAGCATTATCCCAACTGAGAGAAAACACACCACTGGCGGCCCCCCGAAACAAAATATACATGTGCCTCTTCCTCCGAGAATAAAGGGATGAAAAGGAGGAGTGTGGGAGGCTGCGGACGCACACATGCGCCACATCTGAGGGTAATCAGCTCGCACACACTCGCCCTTTATCTGCCTGCGAGATATTTATGACCCCCTGTGCGGCGGGTGAACTCACCCTTGATGAACCACTTCCTCGTGTTACGAGGTCTCGGAGAGGTGAGAATCCTGCCCCAGACACAAGGTGGCGCTGAGCGGCTTAGGAAGACGCGTCTGAAACCCTTCTGGAGGGTTTCATCAAAGGCGTCGGCATCTTGTTCCAGGCTCCAAAAATCACAACCAGCTGAGAAAATGATTTGAAATTGGATTATTGGATAATTGTTACAGTTACAATGTTAAGGCTGCCTAGTTTAGTGCTCGGAACCGAATCACACCTGCACCTCCTAAAACTGTCACAATCTTTAATTATGGTACTTCATGTTTTTCTAATCGCTTTTTTTCCTGTGTTTTCAGGTTGATCTTCTCTCTGATGCTCTCTGATAATCACAGCCACTTACTTAAACACCAACAACCAGACGATCAAATGAATAAAAAGCAACAATTCTCTTACATATTCACACGTGCGCTTTGAGACAGTTAAAACTGTGAAAAGCGCCTTACAAATGCTCAGAACTTGAACATCACAGGAGACAAAGCCGAGCAGAAAGCACTGTAAAGTCGCAAGAACATTCTGCTGAATCTGCTGAAAATCACAAGACATGAGAAACTTCAAGAAGAGACCAAATTGTGAGGTGAGGAGGAGGCGGAGTCGTGAGGGGGGCGGAGTTGTGAGGTGAAGGTGAGGAGATTGCAGAGTCGTAAGGAGGTGACGGAGTCGTGAGGAGGAGATGTGAGGAGGCGGAGCCCTGAGGATGTGATGTGGTCATGAGGAGATGAAGGAGTCGAGAGGAGGCGGAGTTGTGAGGAGGTGAAGGAGTCGTGAGGAGAAGGGAGTCATGTGACCAGCATCATCACACAAACAGATCTTCAGATGAGGGGAGACAGGTGTGTGACGTGTAGCACAATCTTTAGTTTCAATCATCCGCGCAGTGAAAGACTAAAGTTCTCGCCGCTAGAGGAAACACTGTGAACCACGACTTTCTCGCTCTCAGGAGACAATGATGAAGAGACGCCATAACTGTAGAAGAAACTGATTGCGATTGTTTTAACAAAAAATGAAGACCGTCTCAAGTCCATCAATACGAAGAACGTGACGACGGCGGCAGTCAACTCAACGCTTCCAGAACACAGAAGGTCTGAGAGAAAGGAAGCGTGATGAATCCATCTCAAGCCTCTGAGGGACTCCACATCCGCTCCAGCTCCTCAGACCTCGTGTGTGTGTAAAAACAAGCGTGTGAAGGATGATTCTCCTCAGCTAAGCCCTGCGAGACGAGTAAATCTGCGCTGCAACAATAAAGCGCGGCTCAGCGGAGGGTCGCCTGTCACATAAACATCTAATGGGTTGGTTTCATCAAGCGCGGGTCAAACGCAGAGCTACTTCACACGGAGAGAAGGAACGCTTCAAGAGAGGCAGAAGAAGAGAGTGAGAGGTCAGTTACAGGGAGGAAGCTCATCTACACACACACACAGAGGTGTAAGGTACTTGAGTAAATGTACTTGGTTACTTTACTTAAGTATGTTTTCGGCTGCTTCGTACTTGTACTGAGTATCAAAAATAGAAGCAACTTTTACTCTCTACTCCACTGCATTAGTGACTGAGTAACTGTACTTTTCACTCCACTACTTTTGAATTGACACTTATCGTTACTCGTTACATTGTGATTGAGCGCGACAAACCGTAATCGATTTTTATCGCGGTTAATTTCTTGGGCGAACGAGGTGATTTTGCCACCTGTCGTCTGCTGAAGATACTGGAAGCTTTTTGTTCTTTATTTATTTTGTTTTACCTTTGTTGAAACATGGAGGTGTTACATTTCATTTCTGTATCAGAAAATGAAACCTCACGAATAGAGTTTTTTCACATTTATTTGTTTTATATTAGCCCAAATTCAGTATGAGTAAAATACTTAAGTTCTTTTGAAATTCGATACTTTGCTACTCAAGTCTTTTTCATAGTGGTGACTTTTTACTTGTATTGGAGTAACTTATACAGCACGTATCTGTACTTTTACTCAAGTATTGTTGTCTGGTACTCGTTACACCTCTACACACACACAAGTTATATTTCCGTGTGGTGAAAATCAGTTTCCTCAGAACCAGTAGAAATGTTGTAATGATGCGAGTGAAGAGCCGCATCAGCATCAGGAGCATCAGGAGACTTCACAGCAGACACGCTTCCTCACGCATCAGACCGGCCAGACGCTGACCACAGCACCGGAGAGAGAGAGAGAGAGAGAGAGAGACGTGTGGATTACTGCAGACGACCTGAAGCACTGGAATGTGTGCGAGATCGATGAAGACCAGCTCCAGTTTCACCACCACAGCAGCACACCTGCTCGCTCGCCCATGACCTCGACCCGGACCACCGCAGAGAGAGAGAGAGAGAGAGAGAGAGTGAGAGAGGGAGAGAGAGACAGACACACAGACAGAAAGACAAAGAGAGAGTGAGACGGAGAGAGAGACAGAGAGGAAGAGAGAGAGAGAAGAGAGAGAGATAGAGAGAGAGAGAGAGAAGGGGGAGAGAGAGAGAGAGGAGAGAGAGAGACAGACAGAGACAGACAGAGAGAGAAAGAGAGAGAGAGACGAGAGAGAGACAGAGAGGAGAGGATGAGAGAGGAGAGAAGAGAGCAGGAAGAAGAGATAGAGAGAGAGACAGATCGAGGTGATAGAGAGAGGGAGAGAGACCACAGAAGAGAGGATAGAGGAGGAGTAGAGAGAGAAGAGAGAGAAACTGAGAGAGAGAGAGACGGGGAGAAAGAAAGAGAGACAGAGAGAGCAGGGACAGAGACGAGAGACCGAAAGAGATAGAGACAGAAGAGGAGAGAGGAGAGATAGAGACAGAGACGAAAGAGAAACAGAGGAGAGCGACAGAAAGAGGAACAGGACGAGAAGAGAGAGAGCGAGAGAGAGAGAGAGACAGAGAGGAAAGAGCGACAGAAGAGAGAAGAGGAAGGAGAGAGAGAGAGAGAGCGAGAGACAGACAGACAGGAACAGTAGGTGTGTGTCAGGTAAACAGCGGGCGTGGCTCGTCAGAATCCTCCGTGGCTTTGTGTTCTATGTTTAGCACAAGGAAACACGACGCTCGACTTCATCCATGACTGAGCACGACTCACGAGGACACGCCCGCTGCTCCGCCCCTTGACCTCTGACCTCCGAGCTCTCCGTCTCCACCGCAGACGCTCAGCTGGAGCGAGTCAAGACGCACGCACACACACACACACACACGTTACGGTCATCACACTGACCGCTGGCCTTCACCTAACAGGCCGTTATTGGTTAGCGAGCGCAAGGAAGGCGTCGCCATCATCACCACGGGGGCGGGGCCAATCCGCACTGCCTTACTGGATTGGTCAGCGTGGCTCCTCCTCCTCCGAGACCCTCGGGCCCTGACCACCGGTGCAGATCTCAGCCCGGCCGCGTAATCACCCGCCGCATTAACGCGCCTCTAAACCCAAAAGCAGCTGCTGCCGCGCGGTGATTTGTGGCGGACGGGCGTCGGCCTGGGAGCGATTCCCGCGTCGTCTCGTGAAGGAGCGTTTAACAGCGTCTTTACGGACAGAGAGAGACCTCACAGAGACGCCAACAATACAGTCAGTCAGGGGGAGGAGCCACAGCACAGTGGGCGGAGAAACAAAAAAAAAACACGTGAAGTTGTGCTCACGAAATTATCTAGAGGCTGAAACTGAAGCATGTTTTACGCAATTAATCAAGCGCCTAAAATACCAACACGACAACGAGTGTGAAGAGTTTGTTTCTAAACCAACACGACTCACGCTGCAGTGAACTCCACACGTGTTCCTTTAATCAAATACTGCGCACTAAACAGCAAACATGTTCATTAAAGTGCCTGGTGCTGACCAAAGGAGCCGCTTAGGTTCAAGTTCAAGTTCAAGTTTGTTTATATAGCGCTTTTCTTAGTTCCAGACCAACGGCAAGTCACTATAAATTATATTTGTTTACATTAAAGTGGCCATATAACAACAACAAAGTTACAAAAAAATATTCAAGATGTGAAATATTCAAGTGTTTAAAATATGTTGCATACAACATGCTTTTCGTTTTAAAGAAATGTTCTTAATTCCAAACTAGCCCCTTTTTTAAATTACATGACGTAAGCTGTTACCTATACATTTAAATAACGCTTTATGTGTATCGGGGAGTACTGGAATGAAAGTACTCGTACTCATTTTTGAAAAAAAAAAAAAAGTGGTATCGGATCCATCCCTAGTTACAACGCCGTCTCAGCAGATGTGTGGAATGAAAACTGAGTCTAGAGGGCAGAAGATGATGCCGATGCTGGTCAGCAAAGGTCAAAGGTCACAAGCATCAATGAGGAAAGGACCATCTGATGCTGGCCACCTTCTGTTGAGCCGTAAAGCCACCAGAGAAAGACTGAAGGTCAGAGGCGAGCGAGCGAGAGCAGACGGAGAGATGCACGCAGAGGAAAGAAGACGCTTACGAATAACAGCTCATTCTACTAGTGTTTTTTGTTTCAATCGGACATCATGATCATTATAAATAAAAAAGAAAAGAAAAAGAAAAGAAAACCAAGGAAAAAAACAAGATAGTTGTATTCCTGATATTCTTGATTTGTGTTTTGTTGTTGTTGTTGTTGTTGTTGCTTCTGTTGGATGTAAAGCTGATTCGGCTGAATTTAAAAACGATGTGAGTGGACAGGCAACTATAAGCCATGCTTTTAAGATACGAGTCATAGGACGGAATGTCTATTTATGGATTTTGGACCAAACAATAAATTGAAATTGAAATGTACAACAGACAATCAAGATTAAAAAACCCAGACTGGGATAGCGATGACGTCACGGCACGTTCGGACCGTCTGATGGTCGGCAGCGGTTCGCAGCAAATGATTTTCTTTCTTTCCAGATTTCCCAACATCAGTCGCCTATAATACGTTTATTCCGCAATCAGCGAGACTGCGCCCGGTTAATCTCAAACACATGGCCAGTGACGCATGAGCGGCTCCCGGTCCCAGTGAAGCGGCCCCGCGGGCCGGTGATTAATCACGCGGACAGGAGACGCTGTGCGGCTGCGCAGATGAAGGTGCGCAGTGTCCCGGCGGCTCGCTGACGTCAGCAACGCGCGACACCTAGCGGCGGAACCTCCGAAAACAAACGTCACCTCAGTGTAGAAAAAGATATTTACGCAGCGTGGGACTAAATAAGGCGATGATTTGTAAATATTACCGGCTTCGGAGAAAGTCGAGAGTGAAAATGACCGTTAGGCCAGACACACAGCGTCACAACTAGTGCCATCACATGAACTTTGGTTAGTTAAGGTGAATGAGTCCTGTCACGTACCAGTGAATCTAAATCAAATGTGCTTGTTTTTAACCGAACTCGGTGAACTATACACGACTATTCACAGTTCTTTAGTGAGAAACAAGGTAAAAACGCTCTGGTACCTTTGCTGAGGCCTGAAGAGTTCGCGGGGTTACAGAGATGTGGGCGGGGAAAGCTTTTATGTGGATGAAAATGACCAATCAGTTGTACGAATTAAGAAGCAATTAGCGGGGGGCGTTACCACCTCCTCACTTTCTAGACTCCACCCCGTGACGTCACATCCACTACGATGGGTATGTTTAACGTAGAGCTTTAAAAAAATTTGTGCGTAATCGACACGTGACGGCATCACTGATCAACAGTTTGCAACTTAGCTTCATTAAAAAAATTATTGTAAAAAAAAAAATGGCGTAACACCACCCTCTAGCGGACGACACCGCACATCACTAGTTAAACCTGGTCAAACTCATGCACACAACAAACACTCTGATTGGCCGTCGGGTAATTAAAGCGACAGCACAGAATCCTCTAGAAAACTACACGAGGTCGCAATCATTCTACAGCAAGGATCTTTTAATGGTCCCGAACAATCCAAGAGCACGTGAAGGCCCAGCGAAAGCATGACAGATGGGCCACACCTAGAGTTCCACTCAATCTTTAATCAAGACGGGCTTACAAATGCTTCCAAAATATCTGCAGTATTGAAGGGCGCAAAAAAATAAAAGAAGAGAAAAACAACAGAAGGGTAAAACTTTCTCCCCTCCACTGAGGATTTAAAAACCCGTTCAAGAGCGTCTGAAAACATCCTGAACGTTTGAAGGCAGGTCTCAGAAAGTCATTAAAAAAAAAAGAAAAAAACAAAAAATAAGAGAGGAGGGGGAAAAAAAACAGACTAAAGAAAAGAAGGGGAACTGCTGGCTTGAAGAGAGGAAGAACATCCGCTGAGCCGCGCAAACAACAGTGACATCATGAACGGCGCTCGCTCTCCGGCGCCCCGTCTGGCCCGAGGAACTGAAATCAAAAGAAAACGACAAAACACGGAAACGAGAGAAACGGGCGACACTGAACGGAGAAAAGGAGAACCAAATGGAGGCGGAGTCAGCAAAGGTGAGTGGTGCTTGTGGATTGGCCGGCCCGGTTGGGTCATGTGAGGTCCTTCCCTGAGAGAGGGGGGGGCAGTGTGTCCTGGTCCAAGCCTGGGCAACAGTTTTAGTGTGTGTGTGTGTGTGTGTGTGTGTGTGTGTGTGTGTGTGTGTGTGTGTCTCGAGGTCTCTGTTTCAACACCCAGAACTTCCGTCCGTGTCAAAAAATCCTTTCCATTAAATCCTTTTATTATTACTACGTCCAAACCGCAGGTTCGTCTCCCCGTCCCTCGTCCCGTCCACTTCTCGCGCTCTCAGATTGGCACTTTGACAAACGGCGTGCGGGCGAATCTCCTCCCTCTCTCGCTCCGCTCCTCACACGCTTTGTTCATTCGTCCTTTCGCTTGATCATTCGTCTTGCGTCTGATGGAGGTGGGCGTGGCTTTAGGAGCTCAGCTTGGACTTCTTGGAGAGCGGAGGACTCTCTTCTTTACTGTCCGCCTCGTCCTCGTCCTCCTCCTCCTCCTCTTCGTCGTCGTCGGGATAGTCCACCAGCCCCACCAGGCCCTGAGACAGGAACACGTCACACACACTCAGACAAACCAATCACGTGATCTGCACGGCGCACCTTAGTCGTGACGGCGGGCGGAGGCGGAGAGCTGCGGGCCCCTGAGCCCGGGGAGCCGGGTGAGCCTGGGGAGCCCGGGTGGAGGGAGGCGGAGGGGGGCGAGGACAGGCTGGGCTTGGGCGAGCTGGAGAAGGAGAGCTTGAAGCTGGGACTCTGGCGTCCCGAGAGGCTTCCCTTCCCCGTCAGCACTTCCTTCTCCTCAGAGTCCTTCACTACAAGCACAACGTCACAACACGATCAAACTCCAGCACTCTCAAGCTCCATGTTCAAGTCGTTCCAGCACCGTACAGATGTTTGTTGAAAGTGTAAACGAGGAAATGTAATGAAGTCTGATTTTAAAAAGGTTTCTGACATTCTAAAAAAAAAAAAAAAAAAAAAAATAATGATTTGCTGAGTATTTTTGATATAAAAAGAAACGTAAAATACCATAACACATCTCTAACTTTAATTAACATATACTAAGTTTAACGAAAAGCAGTAGAACTTTCTTTCTTCAAAGTATAATAATAATAATTGAACCTTTATTAGTCCCTCATGGGGAAATTTTTTCTCTGCATTTAAATGAGGAAATGTACCGTATTTTCTGGACTATAAGCCGCACCTGTATATAAGCGATTTTGAATGGTAAATGTACATGTGTGTAACTAAATAGATCCTTTCCTAACCTGCATTTTAACACGACAGCAACTTTGCTGATTAAAATGGGACAGAAAAAAAGAGAAAAACTGTATCTACCGTATTTATCTTCATTTTCAAAAAATCTTGAGAATAGCCGAAGAAAATCTTCAATAATACCTTTGTATAAGCCGCATGGTTCAAAACCTATGAAAAAAGTAGCGGCTTATAGTCCAGAAAATACGGTAATCACGTCCATTTTAAAACGGTTTCTGACATTTTATTAGGAAAAAAAAATATGATGATTTTTGATATAAAAAGAAACTTAAAACACCATAACACATCTCAAGTCGATTAAAGTTTAGTATGAACATGGCGGCGAAATCTCAAACGACCAAAACGTCATCACTTGTGGAACGAACAGTGTTATAAATTTCACGCAATGTTTAAAAAAAAAAAGAAAGAAAAAAAGGGCAACTTGACGCGCACTTATCCCGATTCCTCTGTACGGTTACACTTCCAAGCACTTCGTTTAAAACTCGAGCACTTTCAAAGCCTTGAAAACACATGATTGAAATTCAAGCCTCTTCAAGGACGTCAAGCGGCCGTAGAAACCCTGCAAATGTCAAAAAAAGCAGAACACCACAAGCAGGTAGCGAGTCCTGCAAGTGTGACACGGTAACGACATGCTGCTCGCCTCAGCACCACAGTGACACGGCCTCTTACACTTCTTCCTCTCCATGAACTTGCTGATGGGATCCATCAGGTCTTCCTCGCTCTTCATCTTGTCCGAGGGCGGCACCACGGCTTCACCGTCCTCCAGGTCTTCTTCGTCCGTATTGAACCACATCTCTTCCTCGTCCTCCAGCGTTCGAGCGTCTCGGCGAAAACGGTGGTTTCTCAAAATCGACCGCATGCTTGAAGAGAGAGAGAGAGAGAGATGTCAGAAAAATGAACGCGTGACCATTTATTCAGTTATTATTGTTGTTATTATCATTATGTAGACGGCGAGGACAGAAGCACCGACCTGTCGAGTTTGGGGTTGTCCTGGCGTTCTCTCTGCTGCTCGTAGCGAAGCTTCAACCCCTTGAAGGTCTGAACGTAGTCGACGTCCTCCAGGCCCTTCCAGTAGTTCTCTATGATATGAGCCGTCAGAGACTTCACATCCTCCTTGTGACAAGCACAAGCGTTAATCACGCGCCCAGACAATTACATTATATTGTTATTAATATATAATAGAACGTAGAATATATAATAGTGTTATTCATATATAATAGGCAAATTGATGGGTCATATTTAAGCTCAGAATTGAGATTATTCTGACGACTGGTGCGGTACAGCTGAAACCAGACTTATCGGTTTATTAATAACTGCTGAATTTCCCAATATGAACTGACTTTTAATCTCAATATTTCAAGCTATAAACTCAACTTTTTAATCCTTAAGCTGCGGTCTCACAAAAACCATGCACGTATAAAAACAGAACCTTTGATAAGCAACACAACGGGAAAGTGTGGATAATTAAATCCTTTCTAGTTGCGTTTGATCTTTTCCTGAGGCGTGTGACTACTCACCACTCTGACATACTCAAACATCTCGATGATGGCCGAGTTGATGAGGTTGTATCTGGAGCCGTTATTGAGGAAGGCTTTGACGACCGGCTCGAACAGGAAGTTCCTCATTATGTAGCGGTTGTAGAACTCGTCCTTGAGGCCGATGATCTTCCTCATGAAGCGCAGGGCGCCTGGACGGGATCGGCGTGAGAGAAGCGTGTCGGTCAGCGTGTCAGTCAGCGTCCGTCACGCGTCACTCACATAAGGCCAGGAAGGCGTGCTGAGAGGCGGTGAGCACCAACACTCTGCGCAGGACGTCCTTGTTGATGATGTAGTTCTTGATGTGATACGTGTGATGCTCCACACAGAAGGTCAGCAGCTCCACGATCAGAGCCAGAAGCTGACACGTCTGGAAGTCGTCTGAGAAGAAGAAGAAGAAGAAGATAGAGATGTAGCTGCTGATGTATGAACGCAAGTGAGATCGACTTTTCTAGGAAAGCAATTTCTTGAATTGCATCGAGAAACACACACACACAGTTACCAAAAATTGCCACTTCCCAAACATAATCTTTTAATAAACCATAAAAACAGTTATTCTTGAACACTAAAATCTGTTAAAACACCCGAGAGAGCTGGTCAAAGCAAAACTATTTCTCACACAGTCACTGTGAATTTAATCCATGCTTCTAATACAATTCGTTTAGATTTTACTTTTACCGTCTTTAGTGTTAAAAACCTTTGCTTTCATATCTGATGTCTTTTATGCTTTTGGCCGTTTTATTGTTTGTGTACAGCACTTTGGCCAACTGTGTTGAATAAAAATGAGAGTTGAAGTGCGCCTGGTTTATTTACTCGTTTGATTTATTTTACGCCATCTCAGCTTCAGTGGCTATATTAATGGCAACATGGTGTTTGACAATTTTACACTTTAGAAAGCACAACATCTCCATCACAGCTGATCAATAGCAAATAAAACACACAACTTCTCAAAATGACTTTGACAAATCAGATACACTCTTTCATGTCGATTTCTGATAAAAAAAATTGTATATATCTGATAAAAACATCTGTTAAAACACTTTCTGAATAAAACCCTCGTCTAATATCACACAATCCAATCACAAAATATTTCCTGCATCGATCAGCACGTGGTTTTTCTTCGTCCAATACTAAACATGAAGTGCGTGTGGCGTGCGTCACCTTTGCTGGGTTTGTCTTCAGTGGTGTTGGCGAGCAGCGGCGCGGACAGGACGTGCATGCAGTGCTTGTAGAAGAAGCTCAGGAACTCCGTCTTCTCCGTTTTCTGCGGAAAAGTGGCGAGCCGTTAGTCTCGATTCGTTAGCGTCTCGTCAAAGATCCAATCACGTTAAGCGAGGAGAACACGTCACCAAGAAGATCAAATTCACCACTTTAAATGACAAAACATTCAAACATGATGTTGACCAGAGAACCATATTCCAGCAAATAGTAATAATATACAGTAATCCCTCGTTTATCGCGATACATCCGCGAAGTAGGGACACCATATTAAAGTAGATTTTTTTACTCGCCATAAAAAAAAACCGAATCCATAATAGTGATGCGTCTTTCGTTAACGATTCGTTCAAAATTAACACATTTCTTATATGACTCTATTGAACGAGTCTCCTCAGCGAATGATTCGTTTGTCACACATTAAACCGCGCAACAAGAATCATTTGCAACTTGTTCAAACGGTCAGCGGCGCATTCTGCAAAACAATTCTCAAAATGAATCGTTAACTTTACTGTTTGAGAGTTAAAGATCCGAGTCAGTTTCAAGAATCAAACTTCTCATTCCTAATCTGCGCGGCTGTTTTACTGGTTTATTTTTTCCCGCTGATGGTCCGCGCCACCTCTGCACTTTAAAAACACCAAGCACAAGCTCCGTTAGAAAACTCGGCAGCTGATTCGTCATGTATCAGCATGGGGACCAATCACAGCCCGTCTTACATGCTACGCACATAATGTACATACGTTTTACCGCTGCTAAAACTTACATTTTAGATTCGGATATTGCAGCTTTATTTGAAATTTCCGGGAAATCCGCGTTATTTTTCTTAAAAAAAAAAAAAACTCCGCGAAGTACTGAATCCGCGCAGCAGCGAGGGATTACTGTAGTGCTAAACATTATGGCCGTCCTCACGTTGGCAGTGGCCAGCATGTTCTCCGGGTCCACCAGGGTCCTGAGCAGCCCCATCAGCTGCACGGCTCCGCCCAGCTCCGGGTCGGTGTCGCAGATCATGTGCTCGATGATCAGGTTGATCAGCAGGATGTCCTGCGAACACGCCGCGCGGGTCAGACGTGTCTGCGAGCGGGCGGGCGGGCGCGAGCGAGCGGCGGCTCTTACGTCATCGTTCTGCTGAGACTCCTGCATCACAAACTCTCGCACCATGGACGGGTTGTACTCCACCAGGTAGGAGAAGATGTCCGTGGCCGCGCCGCGCACCTGCACGTCGTCCATCCCCTGTGAAGAACCGCGGCCATGTTGGCAGAGTTATGATGGTCACACTGGCCAGGGTTTATCCTCAGTAGCGGTGAGCGATATGAACAAACATTCATGTCACGGGGTTTTCTACTGTACAGACGGTATCGGTATTTTATCGCCGTATTGGGGGGGGGGGGCGTTACATTTTAGTAGACCGTATTAACATAATTGGATAAATGTGAGAGAGAGAGAGAGAGAGAGAGAGAGAGCAGAGAGAGAGAGAGTAAAAAGAGAGAGAGCGGGAGAGAGAGAGAAAAGAAACAGAGAGACAGACAGACAGAGAGAGAGAGAGAAAGAGTCAGAGAGAGAGATTTAGATTTCCAAACTAAAACAGCGGCTCTTCTCTTAAAGGCACAGCGCAGTAAACGGAGCGTCAGGCGTGTGCGCGTCACGTGTGTGATCTATTAATTCAGTCTGTCACACTGCTTTCTGTGTTCCATTAGTAATGTCTGTGCCGTCATTGATAGTTGTGAGTTACGACTTGTAACGAAACTAATGTGTTATACTGTATTACAGTGTTTTTATACTTATATAAAAATCAAATTCATGAATTATCACGGTATCCACGGTGTTGCAAAATCCATATGGCGGCACATCTCAATACCGCTATTCACGTTAATACCGCTATAGCGCCCAGCACTATGATGATTTGGCGATGACTGGCGACGACACAGCGGTTCTTTTGACGAATGAAACGACTCTTACGAGAATAACCTCCAGCGCCGGCAAGATCCCCATGTTGGAAAGCGTCTTGAAGAAAGCGTCGCGGTTCTGCGGCTGTAGCGTTTGTGAGAAGGCACAGAACTCCTTCAGGAAGTTCACCTGCGCGGTTAGAGGAGACGTGAGGTGAGAGCGTGTGTGCGTTCTAGGACCGTCGAGTCACGTGATCGTACCAGCTCGTGTCGTTTGTCGTCGTCCGTGGCTTCATCGGTCAGTTGTGCAAAAAGCTCCGTCAGGAACTTCTCGTCGTCCTGGAACACAAGGTGAAAGTGTTAAAGCAGAAGTGTTCGCTCAGGCACCGGTCAAGCACCACACGCACTAAACTAAACTAAACACACACTGATTTACTCGTCTGAGGAGAGCGAGTGAATTATTTCGGGTTTCGGCCTAAAGCGTGATATGGCTCTAAAGAACACGATGCTGCTGTTTCCGTGGCAACGACCCCCCCCCCC
>QKNR01013307.1:94285-110786 GCA_028031935.1 Paedocypris micromegethes | reverse complement strand
TCTGACTACAACCCCAGTCTCCAACAGTTTGTCAGCACAGCTCGGGTGAGAAACGCAGAGTAAAACCCTGTAAAAACCCAGGTGAGAATCAGTGGAACAGTGTTCTTAAGAAGTATAGCTTGTTCAATTTTACTCAGAAACTACAAGTTGGTCAATTAACATTACTGGAGACAAAAATCCAAAAAGGCATCAAGTGTTGTACACGGTTCTAATGCACTAGACGACCACGCCCAGTGACAGCAGGGTTGAGTGACAGACGCAACAACCAATCAGAGAGCATCACTAGAGAAGCTTGAATATTCATGACACTGCAGGGGCGAGGAAACGTCTTCCTTTTTCAGGAGGTAAAGACACGTTCCTGAACAGGGTATTTTAATCGATTAGTGTTTAGTGTGAGAAAAGACTTGAAGTTCTACCCTTCATCTAATGCGACATCACGTCGGCTGGGATCTCGAGAAAGACAGGCAGACTCACTTCCGTTTTTAAATCTCTTCTGAAAACTCACTTTTATTCTTTGGCGTTTCAACCCGGTGTGAGACGTTGGCTTTTACTGCTTTATGTTCGCTTTAAATCTTGTTTTTGTGTACAGCACTTTGGCCAACTTTGTTGATTTTTCGAAGCTTTATTAATAATTCATTTGTTTGACTTATTTTACGCCATCTCAGCTTCAGTGGCTATATTAACGGCAACATGGTGTTTGACAATTTTACACTTTAGAAAGCACAACATCTCCATCACAGCCGATCAATAGCAATAAAATACACAACTTTTTAAAAAGGACTTCAACAAATTAGATACACTCTTTCATTGTGGATTTCCTTCCAAAATTGTAAAAATATTTTGTGGCAAAATGTTCTTAGAAACATTGTCTGAAAAAAAAAAATCATTGTCTAATAAATCACACAATCGATCACAGTCAACTAAAATACGCTTTACAGACAAAACGTTAGCGTCATTAACACACCCACCTGCAGCATGCCCACTATCTCCACCTTGTTGAAGAAGATGAAGGAGTGAAGCGTGGACAGCATGTTCTCCTCGAAGACGGACGGCGTGGGCAGCACCATGTCCTGGATGTACTGCACGCGGTAGGTCTGGTGGATCTTCTGCCTCAGCTCGGGGTCAGAGATGGGGATGACCTCCTTGAAGCGCGCGGTGGTGGTCAGGAACTCGCGGTGCCTGCGCGGCTGTGGCAGCGAGGGGTCGAACTCCAGGCAGCCGATCACGTCCATGATGCACTCCTCCGAGAACATGACCTCGAAGAGCGCCGTGCGGTTGAGGAGGAAGATGCCTTTGACGATGTCGTACAGGTGGTGCAGGCCCTCGCGGTTCTCCAGGTCCTCGCACACGCGGAACATCTCCAGCAGCTTGCGGATGTAGCCCTCGTTCTCCAGCGCCAGGGCCAGCTTCTCGCGGCGCAGCGGAGAGGGCAGCGACGAGGCCACCAGCTCCGCCACCTCCTCCAGACGCGACAGCTCGCACGGGGGAAGCTCCAGGCCGGGAGAAGACATGTCGTCGAAGCGCTCCTCCTCGGACTCGTCGATCAGCTCCTGCGTGAAGTCCACCGAAGGGTCTTTCCCCTGGACCTGGTGGAGAGCGGAGAGGCCGTCAGACGCGGGACGGGGAACGGCGGCGTGACGCGGGGAAACACCATCACCTGACATATCTTCTCCCAGATCTCGTCGCAGCCGGCTTTCTCCTGGAAGCTGAGGGCCAGGTCGTAGTTCTCCGCTTCAGACCACACTATTAACGTGTCCTTCACAGAAACAAAGACACACGTGATCAGCACTTTCCCTCTGCACAGCGCATCTCGTTTTATTCGTCTCTCGGGCTCAGTTTGACTGGCGTGCACAGACGTTCTGACGTTTCTGCTCATGTGTTTCGTTACCGTGGGATCATGACGCGAGTCCAAGCGTCTTCACGCTCTGGAACTCCAAACACACAGCGACACTGAAGCGTCAGAAAAACAGCTAAAACTAAAAGCTATTCAACTCTAATTTTAAGAGGTCCGGTGCCACAATTTTTTGGGAAGCGAAGGTCCAGAAGTATTAATATATTATGTATATATGCACTTTCTAATTAGCCTGCTTATACTGTTAAATCAACTGAAATCCAGTACAATTCAGAAGCCTTAGAACGGAGCGTATAGTAACACTGTTGTTACCTAACTCATACCATACAATTTGTAGACAAAATGTGTTGCTTCACTTGCTCCTCTTTTTGTAAGTCGCTTTGGATAAAAGCGTCTGCCAAATGACTGTAAAGAAAATAAAAGCAGAGATACTTTTGAACACACAAAGGAAGAAAATGCACTTGAAATGCATATAAAATGTTGTTATATCGACTCGAGTTTTTGACTCGACACTTAGAGAGTAATATGAAAAGGAATCCGTCTATTCCGGATGGAAAAACTACTCTCGCTGTCCACTTTTCGCTTCTCGGCTAGTCTGTCTCTCCTCTGTCATCCGTGTGTCTCTCTCTCTTTTGGATTGTTTTCAATTTAATGCAATAAATGGAACTGCAATCGTTGTTAACATCTTTGCAATATCAAACGTTCTCTAATCTTCCGATCGCTTAACTCGCATTTCATTGAGCGATGTGTTCTGGCGTCCACTAAACTTAAGGTCGTGCAGCCGCCACAGTTACACTACAACTGCTGGGTTTGGATCCGCTGTTCTGAAAACTCTTACTACAGCTCAGAAATTCCTACACTGACGTCACTGCTCAGCTGTGCCTAACTAGTGCGTTAAAACACGTCAAAACGGAATACTACTATAAACAACTACAATAAATTGTAACATGTTATGAATATTGTGTGTACTGTTATAAGTGTCCGTGTTCATTTAGTGCATTTATGTTTATTCATTGATCCAACGCTACAATATCAAAAGTACAGGTAGGAATGTTTGTACAATCAAGTAGGAGAAGAAACTGACAGACAATGAATTTTTTAACGCTCATGTAGCACAGAAAGTAGAAAAATCTGAGCAATGACGTAGTTTTAACGCGCAGCGCGATGGTTAGGAACAGCCGAGCAGTGACGAATGATCTAACGCGCAGTGTAGGAAATTCTGAGCTGTAGGAGGAACTTTCAGAACACCGGCCCGCGGTCCGCCAGTTAGTGACCGCTGCTCTAGTGTGTCAGTGTGTAAGAGCGGGCGCACCTGCTGCTTCTGGTAGGCCGTGTTGGGGTTGATCTTGGACTCCAGCAGCACGGAACCTGTGGAAGGACACACGGCTCGGTCATCACTCGGCAGCGGGCGGCAGGTCAGCTCTGGCCGGACACTCACCGTCGCTCTCCGCGCGCACCAGCAGCGACATGCCCTTGAAGCGCTCCACGTACGCCGACGACACGTGCCCGGTCCCCCGGTCATCCCACTGCCGGTCCTCGTTCAGCGTGTACACCTTCACCCGTCTGCGAGTGTCGGTCATCCTGCCGAGAGCCTCCACCAGGCGTCTGCACGCGATCTCCAGTCCGTGTGTCGCGCCAGCAAACAGGGATTCGCTCTTCAGCTCGACGCCGAGTTACACGGCATCTACCGGCGGTCCCCGGTGAGGAGGCTAGCTAGCTGCGAGCGCCCGGGGCTAGCCACAACATGCCCGGCGGCCTCACCTCTTCTGGCCGAAGCGATGGAGAAGCCTCGCGATCACCCAGAGCACAGGAGGACACGGCGCGCCGCGGGCTCGGCTAAGCTAACGCTGCGCTCCGGCGGGTTTAGCCTCGTTAGCACCTCGGCTAGCGGCTAGCGCGCGTCATCAGCAGCCGCCAAACAGTCGTAACGCGCACCGAAAGCGCTATTTAGTCATTCCACCGGTTCGCGGAGACGACAGAAGCGGGGCGAGCGGGTTCCGAGCGGCCGGTGGTGCGTTAGCGGCGCTGTGTTTTGCCCGAGTGTTCCGCCATATTCTGGCTGAGGGCCGCGCGGGGACCAGCCAGTGTGTTCACGCAGACGCGCGCATTCTCCGCGGCGTGGAATCGAACTCGTCGCGCTCGTCTCGCGTTCCGGGGTGTGGAGGACGACAGTGCGGGCGTCGAGAGGCGAGGAAACGTGTCTTTTTGGCGAGAAGTGTCGTTTAGCCCCACTGTGAAGACTCGGCCATCTTGGGTCCCTCAGAAAGCCGCTACGGGGTTTCCTGTGGCGCGCGCGCACGGCCGCCGTCGCGTTTAAAGACACAGCGCGCCAAAAGCGGCAGCGCGCGCACGCTGAACGACGCCTCGTGCACGAGCGCGCGGGAGACTAACGACAGATTACACGGTTATTACATGATATTATGAGTGATGTATGTACTGAAAATTTGTACTTTTCTTGTGGGATTAGTGCTTTTCTTATTAGTACAGAGCTTGTGGGTTCGATTCCCAAGAGAAGAGAAACAAGAGAACTCGACTCTTACCGTAATGTCGCGCAAACGAACGCACTAATTGAACGTTTCGCGAAATATACGTGTACCGTAAATCAAGTGTTTGCACAAGTCTACGTGTAGAGCGGTGTCTGTTTACATCACTGAATATTGAACATTTGTGTACAACGTTATTTTATTCCTGCATTTGTCTGCTCTTGTCCTGAATTAAATCCTTTTAAAAGTGTTTTTAATAGCGTCCTGTGAATTGTGAATAATGTACTGTATATTTCTGCAGCGTTTCTTTACACTATACACTAAGAAGATCTATAATCTCCAACAACTCATCTAGATTAGTACTTTTATTCGAGCACCCGTTACTTCAAGTTAATATAACTTGGGTTATTTTAATTCTTAGCTACATGTGTAAATCGGTCTCACAGACACTGATGCCACTAAATGAACAGTTATTGCCCGTTATGAAGAATGACTTACTCTGAAACCTCAGTGGAATTGAATGGTTTTATTGATCGTCCAGTAAAGACACACGAGTGGGAGAAACAGCACAACAGAATCGACTGGGAAAGTGTGTGTGCGCTTCACACCGTAAAGAACGTAAAAAATACACGCGTAAAATAACCAACCGGGACTGGGGGGAAAAAAAAAAACACACCATTACCAACCCGACACTTGCCTATTAAACAGATAAATATCCAAAGGCCCTAGTTACAAAAATGCTATTTAAAACGCAAGCATGTGTTCGGCCTGAGGCGAGGGCGAGCGCTCACTTCCCCGCCTGCTGGGCCTGACGCCTCAGCAGCACGTAGATCTTCTCCTTGATCCAGTCTTTGTTGTAGGGCTGGTAGGTTTGCGTGTCGGCCCGGTACCTGCGGAGGAGACGGCACCCGAGGTCAGAGGTCAGTCCGGTCCAGGAAGGGCTGGAGAAAAGAGCGGGAGACTCACACGAGGCAGCTGAGGTCAGCGAGGTCGTCCACAAAGTCAAACAGCTGGCTGATGTCGTAGGTGATGGAGGGACTGTTGGGATTCATCCGCTTCAGATGCTCTTCATACATCTTACACACACCTGTCACACACACACACAGTGTTCATTACGTTGACAAAATATTCTCGTTATCGTCTTTGTCAATGACAAAAACCATAACTACATTTTCGTTGACGAATAAAAACGAAACAAAAATGTCTTTCGTGACGACGTCCAATCATAATCCGAGCTTGTGGAGAAAGGCGGGTGCAAACGCAATCACGACACGGACCTTTCGGCTTCATGAAAAACAAGATGACCTAATGCAATTTTAACAAATTTTATTTTACTGTATTTATTTTTTATCTTTGTTGAGGTTTCATGTATGAGAATACATTTATTTGGATTGAAAAGTTCTTTTAAATAAGTTCAAGAAAAAAAAAGTTTTTTCCAAATAAGATCTTTGTATATATTTAATATGCTCATAGTTAACTATGTATTCAGATTTCTTAGGCATAGCAACTTTAGTAAACATTTAGAATATATAGCACTTATATTTCCGCTTAGTAAATCTGTACTGTAATTTAGTCGACTAAAATGTTGTGGTACTTAGTCGAATAAAAGTAGACTTAAACTAAAAAAATTAAGATTGCTAAATTGGGTAAAACTAGTGACTAAAACTAAATTAAAAATCTTTGTCAAATTTAACTTTGCACACGTCTGCGTTATTCTCACCACACACACACACACACACACTTGCCAGAATGATTGCTGAACGATAATTTCCTAAAAATACAGTCAAATGTATGTGATTCAGTTCTTTCACGCACACTTGTGAAAAATTCTAAAATACACCTGCAGTCAGACGGTTCCACAAATATATGTCCATTAAACACACAATCTTACCATGTCAGGATAGAGGAGACGGGTTACGTGATTATCATCATCATCATCATCTTTTATTTCTGTACACTAAATGTTCACCGTTTCCCTTTATTTTGTCATTGTTACTAGTGGCCGTTCCAGCAATTGAATTTCCCCACTGTGGGATCTATAAAGTTCATTTGTTCATTATTTCATTCATCACCTTCCATACACTCGTTGACAGACTCGTAGTCTGCGTAGGTTCTTCCCTCCGGCCGCTTGGTCGGCTGCACCAGCAGAATCGTGTGAGCCTGAAAGATACCACACCATCAGCTCCAGAACCACACACACACACACACAGCATCTAGAACAGCACACATAGAGGTGAGATCGTCCTGGAATTACGTCACACTGTCCCACACCGGAAACCACAACGATAAAACCGGAAACGGACACCAGAACCGGCCTTAAAGGTCCAAAACCCGCAAAACGCAAATGCGCATCAAAGCCAAGACTCGAAACTTTAAACTACAAGATCAATTGCTATCAAAGATTTTATTTTATTGTTTACAAAATAAAGTAACGTCCACGTCTGTTCACAGAGTTTCGATTAAGGTCGAGTTAGCACGAGTTTTAATCAGTAAAGAGACGCGAGTGTGATGATGGAGAGTCGAACTAAAAAAAATATAAAACCGACATAAACCTCGATAAAGACTCTCGGAACAGCTGTGCCCCCCCCCCCCCACTGCACGCGCGCGCGCACGCACGCACACACACTTGCTTCTGAACTGCACATAACATAACAAACAACTGTCGAATCTGAAACACACACACACACACACACGTGCCCGAGAAACGTGATTGTACAGAAACAACAACAACAACAACAACAAGCTCGTGTGGCGGTGGTTCTGCGCTAGTGAGCTAAGCTACCGCTAGCCTCGCCAATCATAGTCGACATTTCATCGACTCAAACAGCTAAAACGACGCATTATTAACGTGCAATTCTACAGCACGCATCGTAAACGCGTCTACAGTCGTAATACTCACCATATCTGGTCGTAGGTTCAAAAGAGACTGATGAATTCCGCAGTCACCGCCGAGCGTCTCCGACCAGTTACTATGAAAAGCGCAGAAAATGTGCGATAGACGTTCACTTCCGGTGAAGGGCGACCAGCGCCACTTCAAAATAAAGGTCTCCGTTTGATTCCGACAGTTTGCTGTATTATTGCAAAAACATTGTATCGTATAAGAACCTTTCACTGCATTTTGCCCTGCACATGTTTTTAAAACGGACAATTTTTCCATTTTCGAAAAATTACTTTTGTCAACACCTTCAGACTCATCCAAAAGGTTAAACAGTTTTTGACGAGAAATGTAATCTAATTGTTTCATGTGGGAAAAAATGTACAACTTTCATCCAGTCTAGACCGTTAGCACGCAGAAGTAAATCCAAGGCTGAGATATCATTAATGACTTTTATTGTAGTGTGCATTAAAGCTGGAGGTGTAATACACTGTGTAATACATGCATCACGTGACTCTCCTGCAGGTGATGGAAAGACCCACAAAACCCCGAGGTGATGGAGGTGATGGTGATGATACACGTGACCTGAGGCCGACCCGGGTCAGATGATCAGAGCTTCCGCGCGAGCTTCTCCGCCTGCCTCCCCTTGGCCTCCAGCGCGTACTTGGTGTCCAGAAGCTCCTCGATGATCTCCGAGGCCTCCTGGAGCTCCTTGTCCAGGGCGTCGTACTTCTCCGTCAGAGTTCGGTTCTCCAGCCGCAGTTCGGCGATGTGTCGGGCCAGTTCCAGGTTCCTGTGGGTGCAGCGTCCGCGGAGCAGCTCCACGTCTCTCAGCAGAAGCTCCATGTTCCTCATCACAGAGTCCAGCTCCTCCTGCGGCGCAGACATGTCGAGAGAGAGAGAGAGAGAGAGAGAGAGAGAGTGTGTGTGTGTGTGTGTGTGTGTGTGTGTGTGTGTGTGTTCGTGATCAGGTGCCACGCCACGTTCTAATCCCGTCAGATTAATCTCTCTCTCCAAACCTTTAGTCTCAGTGATTCACCAGTGAAGTCCACAAGGAAATTGATGTCAGCGTGTTCATGCACTTGAAATAAAAGGCCAGTTTGATTGTTTTCGTTACAATTTGTAAAAAAAAAATGTTCCCATACAGGGTAAAAAGAAGAAAAAACTTTAAGTCGTTTAACAATTAAAACTTCAAATTCAAATAGTTCCATATTAATGATAGAATTGTAAAACTCGACATCACGATCATTGCTTTAAACGACACACTCACACTTCGCTTCGGGAGCGTCTTCTGGGAAAAGCGCATGCGCGGCGCCGTTAATTAGCTTTAATCGCTTTAGATGCAAGTTTCGTAAATGTCTGTAAGTCTGTAAAGCCAAATGATCATCTCCATCAAGCTTCTTCCTCCAACATCTGCGTAGGAAGATTACATTTTGTTTAAGCACAAGACCGTACTTTCTTAAGTACATATACAATAAAAAAGACGTATAAATTATAATTTCTCTTGAGGGAAAATGGAAACTATCATTTATACGTCTTTTTTTTTTAAATAAATTGCAGTAGACGTGCTAAAGATGTTGTTGTAATTAAAATAACAATCTTTTTCCAGACATTTATTTTATTACATTTGTTTATTATTTTATTTAATTATTTTAATTAATTAATTTATTTAATTTTTCTTTTTGATTTGGAATGTGCTTTATATAATCCGTACTTTGTGTATTTCATTGCAAGGGTATTGTTGTGTTTTTTGAAAGTTGTAAATGTTTTATAAAATTAGTTACTGACAATTAAAAAAAAAAACCATTAAAATAGAACTACAGACGCGCGCGAGAAACACGCTTCTGCTGCTGTACAACGAAAACGGGCCGGAAACAAGTCAACACAGAGTTCCGGCCGGGTGTCATGGCAACAGGTCAGTAAACAACCCTTCCCGCAGAGCGCCGCTCGTTCCCCGTCAGCCGTCATGGCTCAAAGCGAATCCGCCGCGAATCAGAGCGAATATCAAGGCCTCATGGACGAGGGAAAAGAAGATCTGGAGCCGGTGAAGTACAAGACGCGGAAGGAGCGAGTGGAGGCGCGTCGGCAGCGCATCAAGGAGCGGAACGAGGCGCGGCGCCGGTGAGTCTGATGATCAACACTCGCTCCTCTGTCTCCTCCTCACTCTCCTCACTCTCCTCTGTCTCCTCCTCACTCTCCTCTGTCTCCTCCTCACTCTCCTCTGTCTCCTCCTCACTCCCCTCTGTCTCCTCCTCACTCTCCTCTTCTCCTCCGTCACTCCCCCTCATCCCTCACTCCTCACTCCCTCATCTCCTCTTCTCCTCCTCACTTCTCCTCTGTTCTCCTCCTCACTCTCCTCTGTCTCTCTTCCTCACTCTCCTTGTCTCCTCCTCCCACTTCCCCTCTGTCTCTCCTCACTCTCCTCATCTCCTCCTCCTCTCCTCACTCTCCTCCTCACTCTCCTCACTCCCCTCTGTCTCCTCCTCACTCTCCTCTGTCTCCTCCTCACTCTCCTCTGTCTCCTCCTCACTCTCCTCTGTCTCCTCCTCACTCCCCTCTGTCTCCTCCTCACTCTCCTCACTCGATCCGCTACTGCAGGAAAGAAGAAGATGTGTTCACCGAACAGGAGGAACTTGTCATTGACAAAAGTCAAGTGGAAATCGACCAGATTAAAAGGGTGTGTTAAACTCTCTACAACTCTTTTCCCCCTAGCCACTGTCGCCATCTAGCGTGCTCTTCTGCTCATAGCGCATAGTCTGAACAACAATAGACATGTTTTTCCTTTTTAACTGACTCTTTTTTCCCCCCAAAATGTTTAAAACTCATATAAAGAATCGACATCTCTCTTTTTAAAGACTTTTTTGATATTTATAATATGTATATAATATATAAATCTATATAATTTATATAAATATATAATAATATTAACACATATATATATAATATTAACAGATATATAATATATTCACATTTTACAATTTTCTTGCGCCATATATAAATGAACTTGAACTTGAACATACAGCAGACGTTCAGACACGCAGACGCTTAGTCTTGCTATCGACTTAATACACTCGCAGGAAATGGTGAAGATCCAGAAAGACGGACTGGAGTTTGCCAGGAACATTCTGGTGGAGGTGGACGCTCGAGAGTGCAGCCGGAGGTGTGACGAGGAGGAGGCGCATCAGCTCAGGTACCGGGGCGTGTCCGGAGACCAGCCACGCCCTACCTAACGCCACGCCCCTGTCGCCGCCAAGGCACGAGAAGATCGAGAAGGAGGCCGAGGTCAGCGAGGAGAACATGGAGCTGATCAGAGAGAAGTGGTCAGAGGCTCAGGTCAAGCAGACGGCCAATCACCTGAAAGACGCGCGAGACAACCAGGTCCGACTCTTCAAGCTGATCTCAAAGGAGAAGGAGCTTATCATCGCCGACCTGAGACAGGTACACACACACACACACGCATAAACACAGCCACTCACTCTGGCGCGCACACACACACACACTTGTGCATAAACACACACACACTCACTTGGGCACACACACACACACACACACACACTCACACACTCCCTGTCTCCCACCAGGAGCTGAAAACAGACGATGAGCGTAACGTGAAGGAGCTGACGAGGCAGAGCAGACAGCTGGACCTGCTGATCAAGAGAGCCACTGACCACAACACGGAGCTGAGGAAGGCCTGTCGAGAGCGCATGCAGGAGATCAAGGTGCCCCGCCCACCTCACCACGTCCCCGCCTCCCTGACCGTCATCTGCTCCTCAGGTGGGATTTCACGAGGAGCTGAAGTTCATGCTGGACAAAATCAAGGAGGAGTGGGAGCTGAAGAAGAAGGAGCGCGGAGACACGGAGGTGACGGAGGAGGACAGCTCCACAGTGGACGCCGCTCACACGTGACCTTCTCACGCAGGTGAAGAACATGAAGGAGAGCTTGGGGATCCGCGAGCGGCGCCAGAGGATGATGCACAAGCTGTGGGTGAAGAAGGCGGAGAAGCAGAACGCAGACGAGATCCGGAAGGACAAGACCACTCAGGTGAGCGCCGCCCCCGCACCGCCTGGTCCAGGCTGAGGGACGCTCGCTCCGTCTGCGCAGAAATCCAGGGTGAGGAACCAGGAGGAGATGTACCAGACCAGCATCAACGAGGAGAAGCTGAACTACTACAGCACCATGTGCAAGAAGAGAGAGGAGGAGCACAACCTGCTGAAGGCCCAGCTGAAGAGAGACATCATGAGGTGCGGCCCGCCCCCTCGCCCCGCCCCCAGGTGCCCCTCTGACCCCGCCCCCTCCGCTCCGCAGGCTGCAGGACAACTACAACAAGCTGAAGCCCACACACGCGCGTCAGAAGGAGCAGCTGGAGGAGGAGCGACAGGCCAAGATCCACAGCAACCGCCTCCTCAACAAGCAGCACGCCGTCCTGATGAAGCGCGCCAGGTCAGGACACGCCCCCGGCTCCACCCCCCCACCATATGTTCCTTTCCCTCTATCTCGCTAATTCGCAGTACGGTGGATCTTGCCGTCCCGAGACGTATTCTAGAGATGAAAGACGTGAACACAGGGTTTGTGGGAAGTGTCCGGATCTTTCTCTCTTCGTTTTGCCTTCAGTCGCTCTTCGTTCCGTCTGATTCCGTCTGTTTTTGTTTGGAAATCATGGTTTCATTGTTTCACAAGATTCCGCGCGAGGAAGAAAGCGAAACGACGTACGTAACGCCGCGGTATTGCACACTGAGGTGGCGGTGAGCGCGCTCCGCGGATCTCTGCATTCGCCGTATAAGACGCGCCAACTTTTCACCCTCAGTTTTGGGGAAGAAAAAGTGCGTCTTACACGGCGAAAAATACAGTAGTTCTGCTAAACCACAGTCGAATTTAGAACCGTGCATTGAAATCAGGCGATGAACTTTGATATGTACCTGTATATACTCCTCTTTAACGAGGAGAAACCTCTCCGACCGGCCCCATCAGGCGTCATCATTACGGCCTTCTCGCGGTTACAGCTGTGATTCTGCTGATCACGTGACTCACACGCAGGGACTTCACGGAGCAGCACGAGGACCGTTACGAGAAGCTGTGGCTGATCAACGAGGACGAGGCCAAGGCCGTGGCACACCGGGCACTGGAGACGGAGCGGGTGCTGCACGAGCAGGAGCTGGGCCTGGTGTGGCACCGCCCACCTCCTCCGCCCCTCACACAGCGCCAGCACGCCAGCGGGGGCGGAGTAAGCACATCACATGACCTGCTCGCTGCAGAGTCTGGGCTTCAAGAAACCACAGCTGGGCATCTACATTAATATGTTATAATAATAAATAATACACACTGTTAATCTTACGAGCAGATGGAGAGCGAGACGGGCGTGGCTGAGGGCGTGGCCGAGGGCGAGTTCTTCATGGCCTACAGACCCGAGGACCCGGCGCCAGGGGAGGAGCCAGCAGAGGTGCGCCGCCTCTCCGTCAGCTGATGCTCCTCCCACTCATCACCTCGTCTGCTTCCAGAACATGGGCGGAGCCGGCGAGCAGGGGGAGGAGTCAGACGTCATATACGTCAAGGACCTGCTGATGGCGCTGGAGGAGTTTATCCCACCAAACGCCCGATGCCTGTATGTGTGTGTGTCGTGTGTGAGTGTGTGTGTGTGTTTTAATGCTGCTCTCTCATCATGACTCCAGGAGGACAGACGTGTCACCTCAGGAAAGCTTCTCTATCTTCGGGCTGAAGGAGGAGGCGGAGGTGCTGGAGTACTGGGAGACGCTGGGGAACGCCGTGCCCGAGTCCAACCTCACGCTGTGGGACGTCCTGAAGGAGGCGCTCTTCAAGTACAAGTCAGTGTGTGGGACCTGCTGGAGCTGTCAATCACGCCTACACGCTCACACTCACACACACACACACACTCACGCACACACTCACACACACACACACACACACACTCACGCACACTCACACACACTCACACGCACACGCACACTCACACTCATACACACACACACACTCTCACACACGCTAACACTCGTGTGTGTGTGTGTGTGTCCTCAGCATCGACCTGAAGGACCGCTCTCATCTTCTGGAGGAAACGCAGGCCGTCCAGCAGCAGAACCATCAGATCCTGCAGGTGCTCCCGCCCTCGCTCGCTCAGGTGACGCCCACCGCACCAGGAAAGCCCCGCCCACCGGTCATGTGACACGCGCTGCTCTCTCTCTCTCGCTGGCAGGTGCGGGTCGAGCAGTGGCCCTGAAGTCAGAAGAACACCACGTGATCAAAGATGAACTGTGCTTCTACTGTTCTGATGACAGGAACTTTGGACATTTTTAATTGCTCTTTGTGGCTTTTAACTCTCTTCCTCTCATTCTCTCAATAATTATTTCTAATTATTGAGAGAACGCTACTTTTATTTTTAAACATCTTTTTAATACATATTTCACTGTGGTTGTCGTCCACGTGTCAGTGCGCTTTACTCCCTCTAGTGGAACATATTACACACTGCAAAACTATACGAACACACTCATATATTTAGGGGACAATTACCGGATGTATAAATATGATATATTATAAAATATGAAAGTATATATATATATATATATATATATATATATGAAATTATACACGGTTTATATGTATATATTTTATATAGCATCACTTTTGTATTGTAGTATAAATTCCAGTTTAAAGAAACTTAAAGAAAAAAATGAATTAATTAAAAATCATTCTTATACTCTATATAGATTCTCTCTAAAGAATATATACTAAATAAAATAATAAGAGCCAGAGATTGATTCCCTTTTCGGATAAGAATACAGCACAGCACAGGTAAACCATACTGCAGTTTCTCAAACGCTCCACTAGAGGGAGGCAGAGATGCACTAACGCGTCAACGTCACCCACAGAAAAACAACAAAAATGTTCTTTAATTGGAAAGAAAAATTTAGGAAAACTGTCAGGATAGGTCATGATGATGAAGAAAAAAAACCTTCGAGGAAAATGAACGTGGAACAAAACCCGACTTTGTCTAAAAATAAAATTGGTATTCATCAGTCTGTCTGTCTGTCTATTACGGGCGCGCGCACGCACACACACACACGCACGCACACTCTGGCTGAGATCTTCTCCGGACTGTTTCTGCTCGGTGGATCACTCGTCCTCCTGATCTTTGCTGTCGTGTGAGTTTCTACGATCATCCGCAATAAGTAAGTCCCGCCGATCGTTTTCATCTTAATAAATATTTAGTTTGACTTTGCTTTAAGTTTGAGTTTGCAATGTCAACACAGACAAAACGGACCGGCAGTTAGAATAAGAAATAAGGTGTGTACTGCGGTCTGTTTCAACCATTTATAAACGCATTTATACACTTCTCCTTACGCACATGCGCAGTGTAATGACATCAATAACACAATCACAAATCGGTGTTGTAAGTTCCGCAGATCGTTTTCATTCCATCTTAATAATTATTATTTAGTTTGACTTTGCTTGAAATGATTTAGTTTGCAAACTCAGTTAAAGAATTTAAAGCAAAGTCAATCTCGATATACACGAAATAAAACGCACCAGCAGTTAGAATAAGAAAGAAGATTCAACCATTTATAATTGTACGCTTCTCACGGACATGCGTAGTGTAACGACATCAATAACACAATCGGTGTTTGTGTCTTTAACGTGCCACTAAAGTGAATAAATGCCAATCACCTGACTTCCCAGCGGGCGAAAGATGGCATTAAAATGACATCAAACAATTGAGGTGTTAACTCAATTTTGACTGGATTTTGACGTCAACTTGACGCCGTGATGCCCGCTGGGTTGTGTCCGCTAAGCCGGTCACTCACCGTGGGCGTGTCTCCGCAGCATGTGGGCGTTCCCGCGCCTGGGTGACCCGGACCGGAGCGTCGAGGGGGAGGAGCCAGACCTGTCCGTCAACATCGGGGGCGTGAGGGCGCGTCTGCCCCGTCTGGAGCTCCGCAGGTTCCCGCACACGCGCCTGGCCGAGCTGAGCCGCGCCTCTGACCCGCGAGACCGCGAGCTGTGCGACGACTACGAGCCCAGCAGCGGCGAGTTCTACTTCGACCGCGACCCGGAGTGTTTCCGCTGCATCCTGGAGCTGTACAGCAGCGGGCGGGTCCACATGCGGCCCGGCCTGTGCCCGCGGGGCTTCTCGGGCGAGCTGGAGTACTGGGGCGTGGACCCGGCCCACCTGGACGAGTGCTGCCGCGGCTGGCTGAGCGAGGTGGAGGCGGAGCTGGAGGAGATCGGCGAGACGGCCCGGAGCCTCCTGCAGCAGGGGGAGGAGCCTGAGGCCCAGGCCACGCCCCCGCGGAGGTGCCAGGCGCGGCTGCGGAGGCTCCTGGAGCGGCCCGACTCCTCGTGGGTGGCGCGCGGCCTGGCTCTGGCCTCCTTCGCCCTGGTGCTGCTGTCCTCGGCGGTGATGTGCGCGGGCACGGTGCCCGAGGTGCAGGTGCGGGACGAGGCGGGCGAGCTGGCGGAGCCCCCGGCGCTGGAGCGGGTGGAGACGGCGTGCGTGGCCTGGTTCACGCTGGAGTACCTGCTGCGTCTGGCCGCCTCCACCCGCCGCCTGCGCTTCCTGCTGTCCTTCATGAACCTGGTGGACCTGCTGGCCGTGCTGCCCTTCTACCTGCTCCTGCTGCTGAGGCACATGGGCGCGGCCCTCCTGCAGCTGGCGGACGTGCAGCGGGCGGTGCAGGCGCTGCGCGTGATGAGGCTGGCGCGCGTCTTCAAGCTGGCGCGGCACTCCGCGGGGCTGCAGACGCTGAGCGTGGCGCTGAGGAGCAGTG
The DNA here is from genome assembly GCA_028031935.1 of Paedocypris micromegethes. Lineage (NCBI taxonomy): Eukaryota > Metazoa > Chordata > Actinopteri > Cypriniformes > Paedocypris > Paedocypris micromegethes. The sequence goes on along the minus strand of QKNR01013307.1, from coordinate 94,801 downwards.
GGGCGGAGCTGGGGCTGCTGCTGCTGTATATGGGCGTGGGCGTGTTCCTGCTGGCGGCGCTGGGCTACACGCTGGAGCAGTCTCACCCCGACACGCTGTTCACCAGCCTCCCGCAGGCCTTCTGGTGGGCCGTCATCACCATGACCACCGTGGGCTACGGGGACGTCTACCCCCTCACCGCCCTGGGCCGCTGTAACGCCGCCCTCAGCTTCCTGTGCGGCGTCATCGCCATCGCTCTGCCCGTCCACCCCATCATCAACACCTTCGTGGAGGTCTACAGCCGCCAGCGCGCCCTCCTCAGCGCCGCCCGACACCACATACAGCTGCACACGCGCCACGCCCAGGACGCCCTGAGTGACCACGCCCACACACACACCCCAGACACAGAGGGCCACGCCCACACACCCCAGTGAACCCACCTGTCTGTCTGTCTGTCTGTCTGATGATCCATCCTTTGGTCTGTCTCTCTCTCTCTCTCTCTGTCTGTCTCTCTCTCTCTGTCTGTCTGTCTCTCTC
>QKNR01013307.1:61038-73368 GCA_028031935.1 Paedocypris micromegethes | reverse complement strand
GAGAGAGAGAGAGAGAGAGAGAGAGAGAGAGAGAGAGAGAGAGAGAGAGAGAGAGAGAGAGAGACAGAGAGACAGACAGACAGAGAGAGAGAGAGAAACAGAGAGACAGAGAGACAGAGAGACAGACAGACAGACAGAGCTGTCAGGACTGTAATACACCACCGCTCCACTAGAGGGCAGGCAGCGCAACTCTGAGGTGTGTGCGTGTGTGTGTGCGTGTGTGTGTGTGTAGGTGTGTGCGTGTGCGTGTGTGTAGGTGTGTGTGTGTGTGTGTGTGTGTGTAAGTGTGGTGTGTGTATCAGAGAGCATCAGTATCACTGAGTGTGTAAGCGAGCAGCTAGAGACACACACACACACACACAGCTGACGCTGGCATCACACACGCACCGAGTCCATCTTCATGCACGTGCCGAAGTCTGCCAGCTTGAGGTGTCCGGTGCGGTCCAGCAGCATGTTGTCGGGCTTGATGTCCCTGTGGATGAAGCCCAGCGAGTGGATGGCGTCCAGGCCCAGCACCACCTCAGCGGTGTAGAAGCGCGCCCACTCCTCCGGCAGGTCGTAGCTGCTGGTCAGGGTCACCAGGTCACCGCCGGGCATGAACTCCATCACCAGGTACAGGTGCCGCTCGTCCTGGAAGGCGCAGCACAGCTGTGTGGACACCGGGTCAAAGGTCAGGTCACATGGCCGACAGCCAATCACGCGGCTGCTGCGCAAGACGCTAGACATTTACATAATACTGTACGTTTAAACGGTGTTTTAGAGACAGTTAGTATTTTATTTTACTGTACACTGAAATTCATACTATAGGAGTCGTGATGAGTGAGAGAGAGAGAGAGATAGAGAGATAGAGAGAGAGAGAAAGAGAGAGAGAGGGAGAGAGAGAGAGAGAGAGAGAGAGAGACTACAGGAGTCGTGATGAGTGACTCCCACCTGAACGATCCACGGGCTCCGGGAGAACGCCATGATGTCACGCTCCTCCCAGAAGAAGGCGGAGTCTGAGCGCTTGACCATCTCAAACTTGCTCAGCTGCTTCATGGCGTAAACTTGCTGAGACGCTTTGTGTCGAACCTGCACCAGGAAAACACCAGTCACAACACTGTCTGTCTATCTGTCTATCTACCCATCTCTCTCTCTCTCTCTCTCTCTCTTTTTCTGTCCACCTATCTAGCTGTCTGTCTGTCTCTACACACTCATATCTGACTATCCAGCTGTCTGTCTATCTAATATGAATGTCCATATCTTTGTCTGTCTTTCTATCCATCCATCCATTCACTCATTCATCCATCCGTTTATCTGTTCGTCTATCCGTCTGTTTGTTCGTCCGTCCATTTATCTATCTATCTATCTATCTATCTATCTATCTATCTATCTATCTATCTATCTATCTATCTATCTATCTATCTATCTATCTATCTATCTCTTCATCAGTTGACGTGTCAGTGCATCTCTTTGTCTGTGTGTGATTGTGTTGGTGTTTTCTCTGGAACTGGTGGAGAGTCTTTCACTGGACAGGTAAGTGCAAGTCTTCTGAACATGTGCACACAAGCCCACACACACACACACACACACACACACACCAGCTGCACGGCTCCAAACGCGCCGCGGCCAATCAGCTTGACTCGGTCGAAGTCGTCCAGCTTGACCTGGAGGTCGCGGAGCTGCCCCACGGCCTTCTCATCTGCAAGCAGCACACACACACACACACACACACACACACACACTCAGCGCCGGAGCTCAGCAGCAGCAGCAGCAGACGTCTGACACGCCCTACATCGCCTCAGGAAGGCGTCGATGTTCTTGTTCTTCCTCAGCGCGGGATGGTTGAGGTCCAGGGCCAGAGCGGTGATGGAGTCCTGAGGAGAGCAGAACACACAACACGGGCTCACTTTAAACAGGACACTTTAAATCACTTTAAATCATCACTTCAGTCGCTTTTGTATTTTTTATCTTTTGTATTTTTTATTCATATTTTTTTCTGTATAATTATGCCGTATTTGACACATTTGATACACACACCACAGCAAACCAGGAAGCTTTAACACTGTGAGAGTGAAGGAGTCTCGGTCCGGTGGGTTCTTGATCAAGAGACGGACCACCACATGACCTGGACATCAGCCTTGTGGCCAAAGTGATAAACTCACACAACTTAAAGTTAAGCTAACGTGTTACTGGATTTCCCTTACACCTCTTAACCCTCCTATTATGTACAAGTCAAAACCCGTTTTCAAATGGTTAGGGTTAGGCCCGTTTTCAAAGTTTAAAATCATTTAAAAAATACATAAACGTATTCAAACTTTTTTTCACTTTGAAAGCTCGGCTTACGTGGTGTAATTTGTCATATAAAAAACATAATTCAGTTGACATATTTGTAACACCACGCTACACGTTTATGTTAAAAAAACACTGTTCGGGTCAGATTGACCTGTGTTGAAAGTTTAGAAATCAAAAAAAAAATACTTAACAGTATTGTTATTTTTTTTACTTGTCTTAATTAGTGTAACCTACTTGTAAACAAATAATGGTTAGGTTGACATTTGTAACACCCGCTACATGTTTTTGTCACAAAGATAATGTTCGGCTCAATTTGACCCGTCAGACAAAATAGAAGCTACAAAGAGTCAATATAATGGATGATATAATGAGTCATTGAAAGCTCGGCTTACTTGGTGTCATTTGTCATATAAGAAAACATAATTCCGTTGACATATTTGTAACACCACGCTACACGCTTATGTTATAAAGATACTGTTCGGGTCAGATTGACCTGTGTTGAAAATCTAAAAATAATTTAATAAAAAAACACTTAACAGTATTGGTATTCTGATCAGTATTTTTGTTTTTACTTGTCTTAATTAGTGTAACCAAAAATGGTTCAGTTTCACATGTGTAACACCCGCTACATGTTTTTGTTACAAAGATAATGTTCGGGTCAATTTGACCCTTCAGACAAAATAGAAGCTACAAAGAGTCAGAAAGATCAAATACTATCTGTTACTTTGCAACAATGACACATAATACACTGCTGTCTCACACACACACACACACACACACACACACACACACACAATTTGACACTGGTATAATAAAAGGCCCACGGGTCAAATTTGACACATTATTGATGTTCCTTTGAAACGAACACAACAGGAGAGTTAAAAAAAACACCTGTAATTGCAAAACTAACGTTGGGATGATATGATGAGTTTATTTTAAATGTCCAGACTGAACCAGAAATGACCTTTCAAATCATTTCCCCAGACCAGCGGTAAAAATAGCCAGAGAAGCAGCAGGAGCCGCAGACGGACGGAGCTCAGAAATAAACCCACGGCACAGCTGAAGCCAGACGCGTCACGTGACCCGGAGCTCCAGGGGCCGGATGTGGCCCGCGGGCCGCGTGGTGAAGAGCGGGGAGCGTCTCTAGCCGAACGTGAGCTTCTCACACAGCATTCTCCTCATTCCTGCCCTGAAAAGCTCGCTCGACAAGTCCTGACAGCACAGCACTAAAGCAGGCGCCGTGACCTCACTTCCTGTTCCTTTATTTGTGGGAAAATACGGTCGCGCTCCCGTGAAGGCGTGTGTGTTGTCAACACGCTGATCTGATAAGAGCACCAACATCAGACATCCAAACATCTCCTGGTGTGTTTATACCCTCCACACGGGCACACGCTCAGTCTGTCTTCATCATCATCACAGCAGTAACAGCACTACAGGTCCATCCACCTCACAGAGCAGAGACATTTACATTATTTAAATTCTGAACCCGACATTACCCACAATCGCGTGTGACAAACTAAAGTGTGTTTAGTCCAGTTTGTTTCATTGTTTGATAAGTGTACCTGAGCAGATCTTACACACGCCAGAAGATAACACACTGCTCCGAACACACACACACACACGCGCGCGCGCGCGCGCGAACACACTTGTCCCGGGCCGGTTCCAGTCTCTCTTGTGTGTGTTTGTGATGGTCTCTCACCAGTAAACTCTCGAGGTTGAGAGCTGAGCGCTGGTCCTGGATCAGACACTCCAGCCTCTTCACTTTGCTCTCCAGTCTCTTTCCCGCGCCCGACATGCTGGAGGTTCTGTGAGGAGGAAGAGGAGAAGGAGAAGAAGAACTCTTCACACGCGCGTTTCATTCACGGCGCCGCGTTTCCGGATGAACGAGCTGCTCCTGAGAAGAATCATCCGCGCGCGCGCGAGTGTGTGTGTGTGTGTGTGTGTGTGGCTGTGTGTGTGCGCGCGCGCGCCCGTCTCGTGCCCGCGCCCGCAGCTTGAACTCAAAGGTCGCGAGCGCGAGGACCCACGCGCTCAAACACACACACACACTCCCGCGAACGCAACGTCACAGAAATCACGTAAATCCACGCCTGCGCGAGTGCGTGCGCGTGCCCGAGGATTCCTCGTCTCTTATCTCAGTCGTCGCTTTTACCGCCAGCGCGTCATTATCTAAACACGACTGGATAATTTTAGCGAGTTACATGTTTGTACTTCACGTGATTCTATTGTAATATTAAATCTCTTTTAAAAACACACTTTTTCTCCTTGGCGTTTAAAACCCGTTACGAGTTGTTGACTTTTACTGTCTTTTATTGTCGTACCTTTGTTTTATATCTGTTTTAGAACTCATTGTTGTAATACGTTTGTACTGTTGTGTGTACAGCACTTTGGTCAAATTAAGGCGCTTGATAAATAAAGTTGAGTTGAGTTGAGTAATGTTTTACGCGTACGTACGTTTAATTTCAATAAAACATTTTGATGTCACTAAATGTACATTACCACCATTTGATGTCAATAAAATCACTTTTACACGAAAACAAACTATACCAAACAATAAATGTCATAACGTCACGTCAACACATTTAATTTATTAAACTGACTCGTGCGCCTCCAGCCCATGAAAAACAATGTAGGCTAGGCTGGTCACGTGCCAAATATTTGTTAAACCTAAAAAACGAAAGGCAATTATATAAAAAAAAAATACACGTGGCTTTCTCAACCGCACATGATTGACAGCAGCAATAAAAAAGTATTTAAAACAACATCCCGGGAGAGACGGGACACGCGGACTCGTCTCGCGGTGCGACAGCGACACCCTGTGGCCAAACTGAGAACAACAGCCCGTGCTTCCGGGTGTTTGCTATGACAACGCATCAACAGGCGCTGATTGGACGGTGGACTGCATCAACGCCAGGAAAGTCACTCAAATGAAATACTTTCGCCTTTGCATTGGTGTGTACGGTGACACGTCGATCTCTCGGACAGCGTGAGGTCGCTCTGCTGCTCATCTGACGCTCGCTTGTTTGCAGAAGAGTAGGAAGAAATGTCAGCCACAGTTCCTTTAGTGGACGAGCTGCTGGAAGACGAGGCGGAGAAGAACGCTCTGCTCTCCAAACCGACGTCTTTCCTCGTCATCGGAAAACCAGTAAGTGTCCAGCATTCACTCTGGACTTGGGATGGACAACATCTCGTCAGTTTGGTTATTTCTTCTTCTATCAGGGTGTCGGCAAATCGACCCTAGCCAAGAAACTAGCCACCTCTTGGAACTGCGTCCTGATTGACGGTAAGTCCAGCCATCACGTGACCTCTCGTGACCCGCGGGCGTGTAACTACAGTATGAATGGTGTCAGATGTGGAGCTCATCACGGTGAACATCGAGAAGAAGACGGCGGTGGGCGAGCAGGTGGGCGTGAGCTTCCACACAGCCTCAGCTTCTCACCCGCGTGTCCTCTCAGCTCTCGCAGATGCTGACTCAAGGCCAGGCCGTTCCTGAAGACATGATGGTCCGGCTGATCCTGGAGCGCCTCCGCTCACCAGACGTGGAACACTTCGGTAGGTCAGGGGTCAGGGGTCAAGGGTCCGGTAGGGTCGCCACCCGTCCCTTGGAACATGTTCCGTATTTGAGATTTTCAATGGATACGAGACGGGTTTTGTCCCGTATTTTTTTTAAAGCAGCATTCCATGCAAATGATCCCTTATGCACATTATGAAGACTCTCCTTTCCCACTTTTGATTGGGTAATAAGCAACGTCAGCGTTAGTTTGATTGGTCTTTTAACTGTCCAGTGAGGAGGGCGGGTCTGCAAAGTGTCATGAGAGAGTGTGACACTTAATCATTACTTTAATACATGAAACATAATTATATACAACATAATGCCCATGTGTAAGTCAAATCAAATTGTAAAATGCAACGCTATATTTTTTTATTACAACTAGGCTATATAAACACTTTATAACTATTCTATGGAAGTGCTGTTTCCATGTCGTTACAACAAAAAAATGTAATGGTATTTTAATAGGGTGGCTCAAATTAGAGAAGTCTGTCAAGTTGTAAACGAGAAAGACTGACTGCATTTCAATTAAATAAATTATTTTTAATGTCTAATTTTTTTAAGTTGTGATCGCTGTATTTAAAGGGTTGTTTGTGGCCCCGCCCCCTAGGTGCTGCAGTATTCATGGTTGCCCTTATTTTTCGGTATTAAAAGTGGTGACCCTGGGGTCAGGTGAGGGCGTCTTCAGCTGTGTGTGTGTGTGTGTGTGTGTGCAGGGTACGTCCTGGCCTGTCTGCCCTCCGTCTCAGAGGAATACATGAAGATTCAGGAGCAGATAGACATGATCAAACACCTCACCACGCCGCCTCACTTCATCATCAACATCAAGGTGTTAGTGGTCTGAGCGGGTCGTGTGATGATGACCTGTGACGCCGCGTCCGCTCCTGTCAAGTTTGCAGACAAGGACCTGATCAGCCGACTGTCGGGCCAGAGGCAGCATCCTGAGACGGGACGGGTGTTTAAAGAAGAGGACTGGACCAAGACTGGACAGGCCCGCAGGACCCTGGTGGAGGAGGATGAGGAGGAGTCGGACGGCGAGGAAGAAGTAACTTCTGCTCTACTCTGATAGTTCGTTTCCGAGGAACATCAATAATGTTTGCGCGTCAATTTGACCAGGAGCCTTTAATTATGTATATAAGTGTCAAAAACCAAAAAGTTCCCAAAAACTGTGTGTGTGTGCGTGCGTGTGTGACAAATTGTATTTGAACTTTCCGACTTAGCTTCTATTTTGTCTGAAGGGTCGAACATTAACTTTGTAACTAAAACATGTAGCGGACGTTACAAATATGTCAACTGAAACAATTTTTATTTATATGTAGATTACATTAAGACAAGCAGGAGAAGTTTCAAAGGGAAAAATACTTGAAAAGTGTTTTTTTTTTATTTTTAAACTTTTAACACAGGTCCATTTGGCCCGAACAGTATCTTTGCAACATAAACATGTAGAGTGGTGTTACAAATACGTGAACTGAATTGCTATGTTTTGTATATGATAATTACACCAAATAAGCCAAACACGAGAAGTTTCAAAGTGAAAAAAATACTTTTAGGTATTTTTTAAATATTTTTAAACTTTGAAAACAATGTGACCCGAACATAATAGGAGGGTTAAAGTTATTTTCATTGACAAAAAACAGCAGTTTTCTTTCAAAAATATGGACATTTCAAAGCGACCCCAAACATTTTAACGGTAGTGTACACTTTATATAAATGATATTAAAACGTAGAACATATAAATATAAAAATGTGTTTTGGTGTGTCGTGGCAAGAAATGTAACTCTTTAAATTCCATGCATTTACATGGATCTTACATGGATACAATGTAAAAAATGCATATCGTAAATAAAATAAAATAATTTACTAAAACTAGTCAGAAGGCCTCGTAACATTTTTTTGTTAACTATAACATAATATAACGAACAAGAAATTATAAAAGTCATTCTTTGTGTTTTCCAGAAGGAAGAGACGGAGCTGGATAAAGACACGATAGCAATGCTGGTGAGGAACCGAGAGAACCATCCTGAGATGGTCAGCTGGAGGATTCAGCTCTACAAGAGGACCATGCTGAAGCCCCTGGAGGTGAAGACCACCACACACACTCACACACACACACTCACCTCCACACACGCTGTGCAGGACTACATGGAGGACCACAACCCCTCGTACCTGTTCGAGCTGGACGGGAACATGGAGCCGGACGTGCTGTTTGAGGTGTGTGTGTGTGTGTGTGTGTGTGTGTGTGATCAGGTCACAGGGGAAGATCTGAAGTGTCCTGCTGTCCTCAGGCTCTGATGTCCTGTCTGGAGCTGATGTCAGTGCCACGCGCCGCTGTTCCTGTGCACCTGCAGATGGACCCTTCAGAACTGGACAGCACGGTCAGGACACACACACACACTCACACACACACTCACGTGTCTTCTCTGGCTGGGGGCAGGAGATCTTCGACACGCTGTCCACCTGTAAGACCCCCGTGCAGGGCTTCCGCTGGGGCTTGAGCCGCTGGTCCTCCTCCTGTCCTGTGGCTCTGACCGAGGGCTGGACCCTGGAGGGGCGGCCAGAGTTCGCCGCTGGGTTAGTGACGCACCTGACCACACCCTGACCACACCCTGAACACACTCTGACCGCACTCTGACCACACCCTGACCACACTCTGACCGCACCCTGACCACACCCTGAACATACTCTGACCACACCCTGACCACACCCTGAACATACTCTGACCACACCCTGATCACACCCTGACCACACTCAGAACATACTCTGACCACACCCTGACCGCACCCTGACCACACTCTGACCACACCCTGAACATACTCTGACCACACCCTGACCACACCCTGAAAATACTCCAACCACACCCTGAACACACTCTGACCACACCCTGACATGCTCTTCTCCCCGGCAGCTTCATGAACAGGCTGTACATCATGTCTTCTGAGGAGGCCCTGCAGAGCTTCCTGCTGAACCCACGGCGCTTCCTCCTGCCGCCGCTGCCCCACGTGCTGTGCCGGGTGTCTGTGGTGGGGCCGCCCCGCTCGGGGAAGAGCACCGTGTGCGCCCTGCTGGCCCAGCGCTACGGGGTGGTGGTGGTGGACGTGGAGAAGCTGCTGGAGCGCGCCAGGCTGAAGCCGCTGGACAGAGTCCGTCATGAGGCCACGGTCACAGCGCTGGAGAAGATCCGGTCCAGGACGGAGGAAACCTCAGGTCAGAAGGTCACACGCCACGTGTCCACTCACGTCCCTGTTATTCAGGAGATTAGTTTTTCGCACTGTGATTGGCTGGGGACCTACCTGGGGGGCGTGTCCAGGATTTCGTTTTCGTGACTTGATTTCTAAACAAAATAGCCTTCAGATTACAACAGCAGCATGATTATTATATTGACATTATTATTATTATTATTATTATTATTATTACAAATCAAGTCAAAAGATTTGAAGAACAAAAGTTTGGACAAATTTAGTGTCCCTCCTATTATGTGCAAGTCAAATGTACCTGTGTTCAAAGTTTAAACATAAAACAAAAAACTGCTTGTCCTAATTAGTGTAATCTACATAAACACAAAATGTTTCAGTTGACATATGTGTAACACCCGCTACATGTTTTTGTTACAAAGATAATGTTTGAGTCAATTTGACCCTTCAGACAAAATAGAAGCTAAAGAGTCAGAAAGATCATAAAATGTGTTTCTATGCAACATAAATACACCACTGTCTCACACTCACACACACACACACACACACACACACACACACACACACACACACACACAAACACACACACTTCGTTGTAATAGTTACATATACGTGAACTGAATCATATTATATTTTATATGATGATTACACCGAATAAGACGAGCAGAAGTGTTAAAATACTAAGATACTAAAAAATTCTTTTTTTTTTTTTTAATACTAAGTATTTTGAAAACTTTGAAAGTGGGTCATATTTGACCCTGAACATAATGGGAGTGTTAAGGTGGAACTCTCCAGTGCAGTAGTAAAGTCTGTACCGTGGTGTCTCCAGAGCTGGAGGTGACTGAAGACCACCCTGATGTCCAAGCCCTCGTGGAAGAAGCCATGAAGGAGGCAGAAGAACCTGAAGCTCCGGCGTCTGCAGAGATGATCCTGGAGACTCTGGTGGAGCACGTGAAGGCCGTGAGTGACCGTGTCACGTGACCCTCAACCATCTCCACCGCTGATGATTCTCACGTTTGCACAGATTGAGAATGAAGATCCCAAAGTTAAAAGAGGCTGGATCCTGGACAACATCTCAGACCCACAGCGGATCAGATACGGAGACGTACATGCGGCTGTAAACCCGGAGTTTCTCTTCTGCTTAAAAGAGGACAACGAGAATGGTGAGTCGGTCTCATAAGATGGCGCGGTTTAGATCCGACAGCGATTAAACTCTACGTTCTTCAGAACCACTGATACTCAAAAAACAAGACCGACACTAAAAATGTGCAGTTTAAGGCAACAGTCATGGAGAGTTTGGTGCTCACACGAACATCTGTGGAACCACGTGGTCTCTTGCAGGACGGACGATATTAAGCAGGATGTACAAGCGTCATAAAGAAGCACTGACTTCTCAACTCCAGGAAAGCAACCAGCAGCCGTCTGAAGAGCAGGACAGGTAACGTTCCTCTTCTCGTGATCTCCAACACCAGTCCATGTGCGTGAGAGACTCACGTCTGGTTCTCCCCTCAGGACACCAGCAGACGACGCCAATGGCGAGAACCACTCAGGTCCAGCTCTTCACATCTCACACCTTTCACCACAGTAGAAGTTATGACCATCTCCAGGTCACATGATCTGTTACACATCAGATGCCGAGTAGCCAGTCTGTAGTAAATAACAGAGCGTCTTAACACTGCTTGACTTCACTAGCTTTAGTGTGTGTGTGTGTGTGTGTGTGTGTGCGCAGAGCTGTGGGAGGAGAGTGCAGAGGTCATGGAGTTCTCCTCACAGATCCAGCAGGCCATGATGGAGGTGAGAAGCTTCCTGTCCGACGACTCCAGCTCCGCCGCTCTAGACATCACCAACAGAAGCCCTGAAGACCTTCTGGAGGAAATGATCCGCCATCTGCAGAGTACGTGTGGTGGAGCTTCTCCGTCTCCATGTCCCGAGACTCACGGCACTTCACCTTTCAGCGCCCTTCAAATACACGGCCAGAGTGATGTCTTCCTCAGAGCTGGAGGAAGAGGACAAGCTCGCTGAGGTGCCGGACGACGGCGAGAACGAGGAAGAGGAGGAGGAGGAGGAGGAGGAGGAAGCAGAGGTCGCAGAAATGCTCTCCATATCTCACGTGGCTTTCCTTCACGCTGACCTTGATGCGTGGCTTTCCTCTGGTGGTCCAGAAGGAGGTGAAGAGGCAGATGGGCGACACGAAGCATTTCTGCCCGGTGGTCCTGCTGGAGATGGACACGCTGCAGCCGTGTCAGGAGGAACACGCTGCCAAATACAGAGAGAAGATCTACTATTTCTCCAGCGCCGAAGCGCAAGAGAAGTTCCTCGGGGATCCGGAGCTTTACGTCTCCAGCACGAAGCTGCTACAGGTACGTCTGGTGTCTCCATCACAGGCCCGACCTGAACCCATCATCTGCCCCGCCTCCAGCCGCCCGCGCTCAGGGTCTTCATGGTGGGGGTGAGGGGCTCGGGGAAGACCAGCCATGGGAAGTGGCTGGCGGAGCAGCTGGGCGTCTTCCACATCCAGTACCGGGAGTGGCTGCAGCAGATGATCATGAAGAAGACGCAGAAGCGCGTGGCCTGCTCGGACGACCCAGAAACCACCGAGGAGAACGCGGACGAGCTGCAGGAGCTTCTGGAAACGGTGCAGCTCTCCGAGCCCGACGACCACCAGATGATCCGACTGAGCCAATCCAAGTCCAAAGTGAGGAGGAAGCGCTCCGAGCTCCACAGCTCTCCACATCTCACGCTGCACCGCTGTGTTGCAGGAGGAACCGGTCCTAACCAACGACGAGAAGGCCATCAAGGTGCACTTACAGGACGGAGATCCGCTTCCTCCAGAGATCATACACGCCGTTCTACTACGCTGGTGGAGCGAGGAACCGTACAAGTGAGCGCAGAACCTCACCAACAGACAGCGTGAAGCCTCACATCTTCTGCCTCACAGGTCCCGAGGCTTCATCCTGGAGGGATTCCCACAAAACCAAGAGGAGGTTGCGTTCCTGGTGGAGCATCACCTGATCCCGGACGTGGTGGTGGTGATGTCACTGGAGGAGGCGGATGTGATGCGGCGTCTTCTGCCCGCCAGACTCACGCACTGGAGAGAGAGACGAGACCTGAAGCGCCAGCAGCTCCGACAGCTCGACCACGTGCGCCGCACCCTACGAGTGAGAGCCTGCCACGCCCGCCACGCCCCCTACAGCCTCACGCCACTAAGCCGCCGCCTTCTCTCCGCCCACAGGAGCTGGGCATCACCGAGCGCAGAGCTGAACTCATGGCAGAACTTGAAGAGAAAAGAAACGCTTCGCCCAAGGTGAGTGGAACCCG
>QKNR01013307.1:38851-52171 GCA_028031935.1 Paedocypris micromegethes | reverse complement strand
GAGAGAGAGAGAGAGAATGATACAGAGAAAGAGAGAGACAGAGAGAGAAAATGAGACACAGAGAGAGACAGACCGAAAGAGACCGAGAGAGAGAGAGCGAGCGACTGACAGAGACAGAAAATAAGAATGACAATGAGAGAGACAGGCCTGACATCAGCTGGGGGACAATCCAGAATATAGATATTTTCATTTATTATACATATATTCAGAATTTATGTTAATTTTCTAACACGTTTTTGTGTGAATTTTAAACCAGTTTAATTTTTTAATATTTCAGAAATATTGCATGAATAATTTGCTGGAGGGGGCGGAGTTTTTGTTAGTACTTCTAAATCTAACTGTATAAACGACTACCTTTTTTTTTTTTTTTTAATCAACCGCAATGTTTATAGTTGTATACACACACACACACAAAATGATTTCAACAGGATTTCAAAGTCTTCTCCGGTGTGTGTGTGTGTGTGTGTGTGTGTGTGTGTGTGTGTGCGCGACGTTCGTGTAGCGGCGGTCGGTTTCCTAGGCAACGGTAACGGCAGACGCGGCTCAGACAACATGAGTTCCGCCGCTCGTCTGGAGATCATCGGCCTAATGAGCAAACACGCTTTTCAAATGGCCAAGAGTGTTGCGGAGGTGAGTGTGTGTGTGTGCGTGTGTGTGTGAGACCTGCTGCTGACCAGTGACCACACACTCCTGCTCTGAGGAACTAGTGCTCGCTCTCTCTCTCTCTCTCTCTCTCTCTCTCACCTCTCTCACTCTCTTCCTGTGTGTCTGTCTCTCTCTCTCTCACCTCTCTCACTCTCTTTCTGTGTGTCTGTCTCTCTCTCTCTGTCTTTCTCTCTCACTCTCTTTCTGTGTCTGTCTCTCTCTTCCTCTTTTCTCGTCCGTCTCTCTCTCTCTCTCACACTCACTCTGTTTGTGTGTCTGTCTCTCTCTCTCACTCACTTACTCTCTGTGTCTCTCTTCCTCTTTTCCCGCCCGTCTCTCTCTCTTTTCCTGTTTGTTACTTTCTTTCTATCCCTGTGTGTGTGTCTTTCTCTCTGTCTGTCTGCCTGTCTCTCTCTCTCTGTCTGTCTCTCTCTCTCTCTCTCTCTCTCTCTCTCTCTCTCTCTCTCTCTCTCTCTCTGTCTGTCTGTCTCTCTCTCTCTCTCGCACAAATAGTTTTTGAAAATGTTTATAAAAATGTTTTAGCATTTTTTAGTTATGTTTAAAGAAACTTTAGTTTTGTCAAGTTAATATTAGGTTTTCAGATTAGGCTTTGAAAAGTTTGTTTAAAAATGAGAAAAAAAAAATCTCTCTCTCAGGGTCTGAGGTCAGAGTTCCCGGACTCGTTCGAGGAGCCGCAGGTCAGGCCGCTGATGGAGTGTGACTGGGACGCGTATTTATCCGACAAGAAGCGGGTGAGAAACACGTCACGCCGTCGACACGTCACGGTGGTGCGTCATTCCGTGTGACGTCAGGAGATGAGAGGCGAGGCGTGGCAGTACCGCGGCAGCCTGATGTGCTTCGCGGACGGGCGTCTGATCGGGGACGAGCTCCAGTTCTCCAGCTGGGCGGAGGCGGAGTGGAGCTTCACCTTACACCGCCCGCGGGAGCTGCACGTCGCCCTGGCGGAGGAATATTACCGCGAGAACCTGCGGCGCACCGGGGTAAACACCCGACGCTCCGCCCCTGCGCGCGCACGTCATCAACCCCGCCCACATCCGCACCTCGTCAATTAACCTCCTGTTGTTTTCGTCCTATTAATTGACCCGTTTTTAGAGTTTAAAAATTAATTATCTTCCCCCACTTTGAAACTTCTCATGCTTGGCTTGTTTGTAAACTAATATAAAAAAACATAACGATTCAGTTAAAATCATATTTATTGTCACGTGCACTTTTGCATGCAGTGACAAGGTTCTGCTGCACGGACACAATTCACATAATTGTAAAAGACGCTCCTCTGGTCTAATTGACCCCTGGTAAAAGTTTTAAAAATAAAAACACAAATCACTTTTTTCTGTATTTTTTCAGAAACTTCTGCTTGTCTTAGTATAAACTACATGTATTTGTTGTTACAAAGATAATGTTCGGGTCAATTTTGACCCTTCAGACAAAAAATAAGTTAAAAAGAGTCAGAAAGATCAAATACTGTGTTTCTTTGCAACAATGAGACATAATACACTGCTGTCACACACACACACACACACACACACACACACACACACCGTTTTGGGGAACTTTTTGTTACAGACACATGCATAATAAAAGGCCCCTGTGTCAAACAAATATTTTGAAACAATTTCAAATTATTACTATTAACAAGAGCTCTGTCAAGTAAGTTTCTTACACCAGAAGACAACGTGTGACATTATTTTACTCGCGTTGTCTTCTGGTGTCTCCGCAGCATGAGTTTGTCTACATGGACGTGGCGATCGGAGGAGAGGCGGTGGGTCGGCTGCTGTTTGAGGTGCGGCGCTCTTCTCCTGCCACAGATGTTGTGTGTTCCTGACCGAGTGCTGGACCACGTTCCAGCTGTTCTCCGATCTGTGTCCCAAAACCTCCAGAAACTTCCGGAGTCTGTGCACGGGCGAGGCCGGACCCTCCCAGAGTCAGCTGGAGCTCAGCTACCAGGGCTCCATCTTCCACAGAGTCGTGCCTAATGGATGGGTGCAGGGTGGAGGTACGACTGCCCACACCCTCCGTCTCTCGGTTCATGCCAACTTTCCGTCTCTTTCATGACTATAAAGTACGTAATGCCACTTTCTGTTCTGTTGCAGACATTTCTCCTGCACAGAAGGGCACTGGTGGAGAGTCCATATACGGCCCGACCTTCGAGGGTATCGTCTCCACGGGCCCGACTCAAGCGTGAGCGTGTTCAGATCCTCACAGCTCCGTCTCTTCTCCAGACGAGAACTTCGTGGTGTCCCACAACAAGCGCGGCATCTTGGGAATGGCCAACAAAGGTCCCAACAGCAACGGCTCCCAGTTCTACATCGCACTCCAGCCGGCGCCCTGGATGGACCAGACATACGTGGCGTTCGGGTGAGGAGAGTGTGTGTGTGTGTGTGTGTGCGCTTCACGTCTGTCTGTCTGTCTTCTGGCTGTCTGTCTGTCAGGCGGCTGGTGGAAGGCACACAGGTTCTCCAGAGATTAGAAGACGTTCCTACCAACAACGACCGGCCCGTGGCGGAGTGTAAGGTGCTGGCGTGTGGCGTGTTTGACCCCGGGGTCACAGAAGATAAAGACAAGACACCTGATAATACCGAGGCCGACTAAATGTCACAAAATATTTGATGTTGTTCTGCTCAAACTTTTTTTTTCCCAAACGGAATATTTTCATTCACTCCTTTAAATGTGTAAAAATAAACTAAAAATGTGTAAAAATTTTAAATAAACTAAATCAAGAGTACAATTCTCTGAGTCTTCTGCCATGCATTATTAATCCACAAGGCAAAAGCTTCACACACTTGTGGCGTTTGGTTTGTTGAGGCCTGAGACGTGCGCGCGCCCGGACAGACCGACCGAAGCGGGAACGATGGCGACGCCGTTTTCCCCGCCGCTCTACGAGCAGAGATACATGTTCATCGTCGATTACGTGAAGAGTCACAGACCGAGAAAGGTAAAGAAAGTCACGCCCGCGTGTTCGGATTCGGTGACGCGGGTTTAACGTCGCGGCGCTTGTCGTGAGCTAACGCGCTAATCCGCTGGGCCACAGTTTTACCTCAGTAAATGTCTCCTTAAGTAAGTGTTCACCTCAGTAAATGTCTCCGTAAGTAAGTGTTTACCTCAGTAAATGTCTCCGTAAGTAAGTGTTTACCTCAGTAAATGTCTCCGTAAGTAAGTGTTTACCTCAGTAAGTGTCTCCAGTCACAGTTTTACCTCAGTAAGTGTCTCCTCAGGTCGTGGATTTGGGCTGTTCCGAGTGTCGCTTACTGAAGAAGCTGAAGTTCCATCGCCACGGCATCCAGCACCTCGTGGGAGTAGACCTCGATGGCGCCTTGTTGACCAGAAGAAAGTAAAGGCCCAGCTGTGTCTAATGAGTGGCTTTGCATGATGAGATACTACTAAGTACAAGTAACTAAGTAGAAGTATTAAACCATGTGTGTTTGTGGTGTGCAGGCGTTCTCTGGCTCCGCTGTTGAGTGATTATCTTCAGCCCGCTCAGGAGCCTCTGACCATCGAGCTGTACCAGGGCTCCGTCACACAGAGGGACCCCCGCACCAGGGGCTTCCACCTCGCCACCTGCGTGGAGCTGTACGTGTGTGACTGGCGTGGCTGGGCGGGGCGGGTGGAGTAACGCCTCTGTGCTGTCCTCAGGGTGGAGCACCTGGAGCTGCCGGAGGTGGAGAGGTTTGCCGAGGTGCTCTTCGGCTTCATGGCTCCGGGGGCCGTGATCCTCACCACACCCAACGCCGAGTTCAACCCACTGCTGCCCGGCCTGAGGGGCTTCAGACACCACGATCACAAGTTCGAGTGGAGCAGAGCAGAGTTCCAGGCTTGGTGAGAACCTCTGCCACCACCGTTTAGGATTGGAACATGGTTTAGTGAGGAGGCGGTGTCGTAGGTCCCAAGGGGTCTGCTGGAGATTCGGTTACTGGGTGGAGTTCAGTGGAGTGGGGGTGGCGGCGCCCCCCAGCAGCGGGGTGGGCTTCTGCACCCAGATCGCCGTCTTCCACAAGAACCTCAATCAGCCTCAACGCTCCCTCAGCGAACACCTGGAACCTTCCGCGTACAACCTGGTACGTCACTCGCATTTTACATTTTACACAGACTGACTTGATTTAAAATGTTGTTGTAAGGTATTTATGCAGAAATAAAGAGCAGTATTACGATTTTAACTCTCTTTTTAGATCTTTAAAAATGTATGTTTGGTACACTAACCTGAGGTGTCTTCGGTCATTCATCTTTTACATATTCACACTTTTGACTCTTAGATTTGTTCATGTTACACACTCTCTTCCTCGTCTCTCAGCTCTACAGGGTGACGTATCCGAGCCTGAGTGAGAACAACATCTACCAGAAGGTTCTGATCGGAGAAGTTCTGTTCCAAGCACAAAACCTCAGGCAGGACTGGCTGAGGACGGAGAACACGGATCCTAACAACAACCTCCCCGAGGCTTCAGGCGGGCAGCAGCGGGTCTACCAGCAGGGCGGGGCCGTGTGTGTTCCGCTGGCACGGGTGTGGTCCTGCCCCAGAGTGAGGGCGCTGTGTGCCAGCGAGCACCGCCTCAGACAGGACCTGCTGAGGGACTCACGCGTGAAGCTGAGTGAAGATGGAGCGCTGATGATTCTGCCTGCTAGGGATGAAGGTGATGATGATGATGATGAGGAGGAGGAGGAGAAAGAGGGTTTTGAGGTGACATCATGTAAAGTAGAAGCCGAGGAGGAGGACTGGGATGAAGAGCTTAGGAGGTGAACATCTGATAAGTGCAGTGTAAGCGTGTGGTTGCTCGTCATCACAAATACACACCTACACACCTGCTTTGTGACCCGTGGTTTTATTTACCAGTGTGACGTACACGTACATTACCAGGATCAGAACACAAGGCACGGAAGCCACTACAGGTCAAAGGTTAAACGGCGGAGACACTGTACAATCACAGGGACCGAGAACTTCACAGAAGAGATAAAGCCACCACGTGTCACGTCAGGTGCATCGAGAGGTTTATAACCAAACAGTTTCACTACAGCTCGATACTTAAAAATAGACTTCTATATTGGCAGTAGATCCATAGCAAAGTGACACTTGGATTAGATGATGTCCAGCTAGAAAACAAGGCTCACAAACAGGAAGAGGAAACGCATCCAGATCTCAGCGACGCAGGACCTTCTAAAGGAAGAGAGGTGAAGGAGCGTCAGACTCGGCGTGAACGCGCGACACAAGGCCGTAGATCATGTGACCACACTGATATCCGCGCGCAGAGATTCGAGTAATGAAACGTCAGCTTCAGGTCTCCAGCGTGTGAAACGGCCTGACACACACACACACACACAGAGAGAGAGAGAGACAGTCATGCAGTTCTACACACACACATTGACGCTTGATATGATCCCTGACATGATCATCAAATTAAGAAGCGCTGTCACGTGTGAGAAAACCAAAGAAGAAGTCAGGCTGTAAAAGCGTCGTGCCTGTTGTAATCCTCAGAGTTAATGCGTCACAACACACCTCACCAGTTCACCTCCGTCCTACATGATTCAAGCGCAGGTGAGATGAGACCAAGAGGAGGCTCGGCCCATTGGTCCAGTCAGGGAATGAAAGATTGGCATTAAAAAGTGCACAGACATACGACAACAACTCATAAATACACGGTCGAAAATATACAGAGAAACCCAGAGAACAGGAAGAATCATTTGGCAGCAGTGGAGGAGGATGTTCACGCGTTCTCCCTCAGCGTTTGATCACCACCTGCTCGTAAGCTCCAGCTCCGACCCTGACGAGGCACAGCTCAGCATCAGCACCAGAGTGAGGCCGTGTGGGCGTGGTCTCACCTGGCCGGGAGGTGGTGGCTTCCGAGCGCCGTGCTTCCCCCGGGGCCGACGAACAAGCGCAGGCCTTCCTCTGCAACAGCACGTCACGTCACGCTCACCTCAACACACACACACAGACCACGCCCGGCCGCACCTTCAGCGCTGGAGTCCAGCAGACTGTGGCTGAAGTCCTGACTCTGTAGGATCTTCTCCACCACGTCATCAGCATCCACACGTGTCGCGTCCACCCGCTTCAGCTGAGACTCCATCGAGTCCTGCTTGACCGGAAACCTGTGTGTACGTGCAGATTTCATTTACTTTATTTTTTTTACGCCATCTCAGCTTAAAAATTGGAGAATCTTTTGCGGTAAAACGTTCTTAAAAACATCTGTTAAAACATTTTCTGAATAAAACCGTTGTCTAATATCACACAATCGATCACAGTCAACTGAAGAGACGAGGCACGTGACTCTCTGACCTGCTGGCGGCTCTGTCCGGGCTGGGCGGGGCTGCAGGGGGCGTGGCCGTCTCCTCGCTGGGCTCGGGGATGCTGGCGATCCCCGTGGAGGCGCTGCCCACTGAGGTGTTCCTCCTGTGAGAGCACTCGGACACGCTGGAGGAGCGGGAGTGACCGGTGCTGTAGCCTGAGGGAGCAGATCCAGACCTTCACACTGCTCCGCTCTGACCGCAGGAACCCACCTGACACCCTGGACTGCTGGCTGGCGTAACTGGACGTCCGCGAGTGTCCGCACAAGCCCAGCTCCTCGGGCAGAGACTTGCCTGCCGTCTCTGTGGACACACACACACACACACACACACACACTGTCTGAGTCTCGCTTGCCTTTCCAATTAAACCATCCTCACGAGAGGAAACCATCAGTGCTTTCAACCTCTCCTGTGCTTTCGGTCATTCTCAAATTCAAATTTACATTTTATTCGTCACATCCACAATTAGTTTTTTCAACAACGTGAAGTGAAATGTAGTTTGCAATCGTCCAGCATGTTAACTGGGGGGGGGGNNNNGGGGGGGGGTAAAACACAATAAAAAGCAAAAAAATACAAGAACACAAAATAAATAAAATACAATAAAAACAGAGAGATAAAATTTGAATTAAATACAAGTGATAAAAAAATACGGGGAGAGACAAAGGAGAGAAATACGGCATAAGTATACAGATAAAATATGAATAAAAAAAAAATACAAAAAATAAAAATACCAAAGCAGAAAAAGTGACTCAAGTGATGATTTAAAGTCTCCCGTTTAAAGTGAGCCAGCAGTCATCGTGTTAGAGAGACAGAAAAACTCTTTATTCTTTGTGGCTGCGTTAAAATCATAAAATAGTTCCCAGAGACTCAAGTCAAGCTGCTCTTATTAGAATGATCAGTGAATATCAGCATTCGGTCTGAAGGATCCAGACGCGGCACAGCTGAATTATACATCACACGGTGACACAGCGTGTGGGAGCAGGACAGCAGATAAAACACACACGCTTTACGCCCGAGAAATGACTTTTATCATCATATTAAGTGCAACATTCAATGTTGAGCGAGAGCGTCAGTGTGGACTCGCCTTTATAATCCCCATCATTGATTAGGATGATGTTACTCGTGTTGTACATTGGATTTCGTTTTGTTGATTTGATTAAATGGATTTAAACTCATTCAAAGCCACTGACTGACGCAATAGTTTGAAAAATACGAGACCTGACCTGATTGGACTTTATTTTTTTTATGAATAAAAATATGCAAGATACAATAATAATAAAATGTGGCTTTAAATAAACAACTAGCCTCTGTAATTAAAATCGAGTGAATTGTTTAATTTTGGCATGCATATGAAAGACAAAGGTGGGCGCTGTGTGTGTGTGTGTGTGTGTGTGTGTGTGTGTGTGTGTGTGTGTGTGTGTGTGGTTTATTGACTGCGTAATGGAATGGTTTCCGTGTTTCCAAAGCAAACGAGGCTTCACCTGATAGGGCGAGGAAAGCTTTCTGCGAGTCTCCGCCCTTCCTGTCCTCCAGCAGACGCTGAGCATCACCCTGAATCCCTATGACCGTGGCTGTGGACGGAGGCCTGGACACACACAGAGAGCCGTCACATCATCACGTCTCCAGCCGCCACGTAGGTTAGTGTGTGAGATGAATCACAGCGTGTGGCGTCTCCTGCAGCGCATCCCGAACACACACACACACACACACGCGCGCGCATTTTGCCAAATAATAGTGAAATAACTAAAAGCGTGAGAAGATACAGAGCTTTTGCGGTGGCGGCTCCATAACTGTGGAACAAGTTGCTCTTGTACGTCAGACGGGCTTCATCACTACCAGCTCTTAAATCACTCCTTAAAACTCATCTGTTTTTATTGGCGTTTGACCCCGCTTGAGTTGCGACGTTGCTTTTTATCTGTTTTTTTTTCTGTATTTTTCTGTATCTGTTTATGTAATATGTGTGATTTTTGATCTGGATGTGTATTTTATTACCTGCTGTTTCGTATATAACATTCTGTTTTATCACGTTTTTTAATCTATCTTACTGTACTGCACTTTGTAACAAGTTCTATTGCGTAAAAGGGCTTAATTAAAGTACATTACATTAGATGAACCTGATTCAGAGCCTCTATAAGTCAGTCTGGTGGCTGGGCCACAGCGCCACGACAATCTAGTTCCCGTCTGTGGCCTTTAAGATGACAAATCTTTTGATCATTTTGATCATTTTAGTCATTTTAATCATTTTAACGTTTAATTGAAGTTTGATGGGCAAAACGCTTCACCCACACACCGGTCGTGCAGCGCGCGCGTGTGCGTGTGTGTGTGTGCGTGTGTGTGTGCGTGTGCGTGTGTGTGCGGCGCTGGGTTCCTCTTGACTCAGCAGGCAAATCTATGTTCCAAATGCTGAATTCTAAGCAACACAGAATGTTTCTGGGAAAACCAGAGCAAAACTAGACACTGATTCTTGGATCTACTCACGTTTTGAAGCAGGGGTCTCCAGACATCAGCTGTGTGCTAATGATCACCTGAAACACACACACACACACACACACACACACACACACTTCACTGCGATTTAAATTGTGCAAATTTACTTTTTCTTAGATTTTCAAGGTAAAAAAGTAACTTCATCATTTCACATAGTTCTTAGTCACTTTTTTACTTATTTGTATTATACAGAGATTTTTTATGCATATGTACATTTCTATTTTTTGCTTCTTTTATTATTATTATTATTATATTTCTCCTTTTGTGTATTTTATTTTTTTGTTCGGTTGAGCAACTGTAACCGAGAAAGCAATTTCCCCCTGGGGATGAATAAAGTTTTTTGAATCTTGAATCTTCTTTGTGGAACAAACTTCTTCTCCAGTTCCTCTCCATTTTCTTAGATTCTAGCAGCTTGACAAAGTGCCTGAGGTTCGACTGAAACTGTTTCATGGGGCTGGTTTCCAAATTTCAGTAGATAGACGACATTAGTTAATACTCTCCTCGCAGTGTTTACCCCGAACAGCACATACAATACGACTTCTGCTACTAACAGCTCATCTAAATATGTCAATTACTGCTCTTTACTACTGCAGATAGTGATGTGGAGAAGAATTAGGATCCAGTTCTCATTGACTAGGATCAGAGTGCGAGGAACCTTGAGGATGGAGTTGTCCTGTCTGGTGTTCTTGGTGTCGTATCCCTCCAGCAAACATCTGCGTGTGGTGCTGCCCGATCCTGCAAACTCCGCCAGATTGAGGTCAGCGAATCCCAGCTGTGGGCGGAGCAGGGACGCTCAGACTGGTAACCAGATCCATCTCCAGAGAGAGAGAGAGAGAGACAGAGACAGAGACAGAGACAGAGAGAGAGAGAGAGAGAGAGACACACACACACAGACACACACACAGACAGAGAGGGAGAGAGACAGAGTGGGAGAGAGACAGAAAGAAAAAGAGACAGAGAGATAGAGACAGAGAGAGAGATAGAGAGATAGAGACAGAGAGAGAGACAGAGAGAGAGATAGAGAGATAGAGACAGACAGAGAGAGAGACAGACAGAGAGATAGAGAGAGAGCTTTACCTTCGCATACGCCTTTCCACCTTTCAGTTCCTGTGAAAGATCAAAACGACTTTCATTGTTGTTCAGTTGATCATTTATTACGATGCTTTTTATACAAATAAGTGTGTGTGTGTGTGTGTGTGTGTGTGTGTGTGTGTGTACCTTCCTAACGGAGACGCGGCAGGCGCAGGGGTCCAGGACACCCGTCCCAGCGTTAGCGCTCATTTTGCAGGGGAAGGAGAAGCGTTTCCTCCAGCGGACGCAGTGTTCCTGGACCGTCTCCCTGTGAGAGGAAGCACATCAGTGACCAGAGTGTGTGTGTGTGTGTGTGTGTGTGTGTGTGTGTGTGTGTCACTGCTCAGGGTGAAACCAGCAGGTCAAACATGTCACCACCACAAACACAGTGACACGCCTCTTCCTGCTCCACCAAATCATCTGAAATGACCCACATGACGCCACGGCCAAGAAACATTTAGGGAATGTGTGTCGTTGCCATAGCAGCGCGTGGAGAATCTGTTCTGACGGGGGAATTACTCAGAGACTCTCAACCTCACCATCATCTGACACACTAGTGAGGAAACGACAGTGTTCCTCTCAAAAGCCTCGCCGTTCATCACACGTGAGTATTTAATTTAATTGTGTGTGTGTGTGTGTGTGTGTGTGTGTGTGTGTGTGTGTGTCGCTCTGTGATAGGTCGGCTACCATGCACTCCCGATCCCCGTGACCCAGAAATGGAAAAGCGTTTCAGAAAATGAATGAATGGAATATGGCGACGTTCTTGAGGGGGTTTTGAAGCTGCACCAGCACAGTAAATGACGCGTTCTAGCGGCGTGTGTGTGTGTGTGTAAACAATACGACCTATGGATGAAACTGCGAGGCGCTAAACATTTCCCCGAGCCTGTGAGACAGAAAGGGCCGAAGCTCCGCGTCACAGAGCAGCAGCAGCAGAAGATGTGGAAGATGTTTCCTCACCGCGACGATTCCTCGGAGAAGCCGCCGTCGAGCAGGCGCACTTTACAGAACAGAACCCCGTTGACGAACGGAACCGACGACAGCTCGTCCAGCTCGAAATCCACCCGGAACTTGAACTTCTTCTTCTTCATCATCTTCTCTCCCTCAGCTCATCTCATGTGTTATTTAGCGCGTTCGGGTTGATGCTGAGGCGCTGAGGGGAACATAGCTGATAGCCGTTAGCACGACTGAAGCCGCCGTTATTAAACGACAGCAGCGGGCGATGACTCCCACACGTCCCACAAGGTTCCCCGGGTGAGCGAGCAGGCGACCGCGCAGAGGACAGACGGAGACCGGGAGCAGTGACGTCTCGCCCCGCTGAGCTCCTGCCGCCGCCGTGTTGTGTTGCTCCGGAGAGTCGGTCGCTGAACGGTTCTTTTCGAACGAATCTTTGAAATGACTCGCAGATTCATGAACCGTTCACGCGCCAGAGCTTCGCTCGCAATACATACAGCCGATTCACTTCTAAATAAAACAGTTTTTTCGTGTTTGAAATCCAAGTCGAAAATATGATGCATGATTAATAAAAGAATACTGTAATTTGGACGTTTGTGGACGTAATGATTCGATTCACAGCAACGAAGTGTTCGTTCAAATAAGCGATTCAGGAAAATGATTCAAACTGTCTAATTACGCCCCTTCTCCCCTTAAAGGGCCAGTCACCTCACGAAGAGCCGGATATTAATTTACGGATATTAATTTAGCACATTATTACAGCAAATTGAGTACATTTTCATATACAGTATTGTGCAATATAAAAACACGTCCAATGAGAAAAGTCTCTCGTACATGATTCCATTTCCTCTGGTGGTCTTCCTTCTGTTCTTCACAAAAAGGCGTTTAGCAAACGAAAGATGGCGCTATAAAACTTTGTAAACTAGGGACAAATACTGCACTGTAAATAGTAATTAGTGTGCGTCTGTGTGTGTGCGGGTTTTCTCACCTAATTGTTCCGTCGCACACGTTGCGCTATTTTATTTCTAACGTGTATATATAAGTAAGTATATACATATATTAAAGGTGCAAGTTTAAGTGTACTTTCAACATAAACGTTTTATTCGATTAATAGTGTCTGTAAAAGCGCAGCGTAGGCAACAGGAGGTTGTAATTACACGGGGTGTTTCTGCAGCTGCTGCGTGATGATTTGTGGGCGGATCCGGGACAGTGATGTCACGCCGCAGGAGACGGTCGGTCACTTCAGGCTGTAGATCCGCTGGAGAAACTCTGGGATGAAGAGGAGGATGATCAGCTGGACGTCCAGAGGAGCCTGCAGGAGCGTGTGAAGACAGCCTGGCCTCCATCTCTCCACCACAAGAGCATCAGTGTGTGCGTGACCGGGGCGTGTTCCTGACAAGGAACTTGGACGGGCACGAGCCACGCCTTCTCCTGTGACCTCATCAGGCCTGTGTGACCTCACAGTGTGTGTGTGTTAAACTGCAGAAGAACGAGTCTTACGAGACTTACTTTCAGGGAAACACGCTAGATTGGTTTAACTCTTAAACGCATCTCGTGAGTCGTAGATCGATTCACACATTTATTCCTCCTCCATGATTTACGTAAAGGGTTAAAAAGCGTTAAACAGTCGAGGTTTCGGCCTTTATAACGTTCACATTCCACCCGAATCATTCCTCTTCTCCTGGGAATCGAGTCCAGGACGAACCCGCACGCATCAATCTGAACAACGCCACAGTGCGAGGAGAGTCTCCTGCTTTTTATTAACGCTTTCTTACAAAATCCTGTGAAATCTGGAGCCGTTTTACAAACCAAACAAAAGCTAGTGAACAGAGAAACGTTTCTGATTGATCAGACGAGTCGATCAGCCGCTCGTGT
>QKNR01013287.1:85613-191103 GCA_028031935.1 Paedocypris micromegethes | reverse complement strand
TCTTTCTTTCCTTCCTTTCTCTCTGTCTTTCTTTCCTTCCTTTCTGTCTGTCTTTCTTTCCTTCCTTTCTGTCTGTCTTTCTTTCTTTCTTTCTTTCTTTCTTTCTTTCTTTCTAGCCGTGTTTTAGAACATAACCCTCCTGTTATGTTCATTTATATAATGTTCGCGGGTCAGTTTGACTCTAAGTTCACCTTTAATATGCATAGAAGTGTCAGAAACCAGAACAGTGTGTGTGTGTGTGTGTGTGTGTGTGTGTGTGTGTGATTGCGTGTGTGTGCGTGTGTGTGTGTGTGTGTGGTCTCACTGTTGCAAAGAAATAACAGTATTTGATCTTTCTGACTCTTTTTAGCTTCTATTTTGTCTGAAGGGTCAAATTGAGTCCGACATTATCATTGTAACAAACATGTAAACAAGAAAGCGGGCGTTACAATTACTTTAAACAAAATTTTGACCCGAATATAATAAGAAATGCATGGACGACGCGCAAAATTGTACAAGATAATAACGTCCAATCAAGTTTTGGGAATTCGAAAAGGATTTGTGCTATTATCTACTATTTTTATATATGTGATTTATAAAAATATATGTAACAAAACATGTGATTTGATATTAGCGCAAAGCTGTTGCACTGATGAAACTTCACTGGGAAATTGATCAACTGGGAAAACAAGTCCAACGCAAAAACAACACAATCATGAACGGCCAAAAAACACCTTTAAATTATACACAATAAATCGTTTTGTTTTGTTTTTATACAAGATAAATCAACTCTTTCACATTAATCTTCCACTCCTAATTCTAAGATAGCTTGTTGTTGGCTTGTAATGGACAATAAGCAAGATTTGTCGTCACATTTTGGTATTTTTTTTTCGACTTTTGAAAACGTTTTTTTGCAGCGCAGCAAAATTCAAACAAATTAACAAACTCAAGTGCCGACACCGTGATCCAGGGTAGTGGATTCCTTCTAAATTACGAGTGTAAGAGAAAGAGAAGAAGAAGTGAAATATGACAGCTCAGGAAAAAAACTAGAGAAACACTCGCGATTAAAAACGTGCTCGAAGTGTTGATTATGGCTTTTGTGAGTTTTTTCGGACATTTTTTTGAACATTTTTTCGAACATTTTTTCAGACATTTTTTCGGACATTGTTTTGGACATTTTTTCGGACTTATTATCAGATGTTTTTTCTGACGTTTTTTCAGACATTTTTTCAGTCGTTTTTTCGGACATTTTTTCAGTCGTTTTTTCGGACATTTTTTCAGTCGTTTTTTCGGACATTTTTTCAGACATTTTTTCGGACGTTTTTTTGGACATTTTTTCGGACTTATTATCAGACATTTTTTCGGACGTTTTTTTGGACATTTTTTCGGACTTATTATCAGACATTTTTTCGGACGTTTTTTTGGACATTTTTTCGGACTTATTATCAGACGTTTTTTCGGACGTTTTTTTGGATGTTTTTTCGGACGTATTATCAGACATTTTTTTAGACATATTTTTAGACGTTTTTCAGACATTTTTTCAGACGTTTTTTCAGACGTTTTTTTAGACGTTTTTTTGGACATTTTATCAGACACTTTTTCGGACGTGAAATTACGGACCTGTGCAGCCCCACAGGAGCGTAGTCGACAGGCGGCGAACAGTCAGGAGAATGCGCTTCTCTGAACTTCAGAGGCCGTGACCTTTGACCTCACACTCCGTGTAAACTTATCCAGTGACTGTCTGACCCCCGGATAATTGGCCTTAATTACTTCCTGTAGCCGAGCGGTGAAAAGAGCCGAAGAAAGGCGTCTTTAAACTCCCGTCCGCTGGTCTTTCTGCGCTGCGGCAATTTATCCGTCAGTGGAGGGATTTTCTTCAAAGAGCAGGAGCAGTGGCAGCACAATCTGCACGTGCCTGAGCGCCTGTAATTACAGGGCCGAGCGCTGAGTCTGTCCAGCTGGATCCCTGACCTCTGACCCCGGACCTCTGACCCCCGCCTGCTAAGTAACTGCAGACTTTCACTCTAGATAAACTATCGGGGGCCGAGCTGCACTCTCTCACCGACACTCGCCCGCGCAGGAATGTTCCGCCGCTTGTTTAGGAGCCACGGAGAGAGAGAGAGAGAGAGAGAGAGAGAGAGAGAGAGAGACAGACAGACAACAGAGAGAGAGACAGAGAGAGAGAAAGAGAGAGAGAGACAGACACAGAGAGAGAGAGAGACAGACAGAGAGAGAGAGAGACAGAGAGAGAGAGAAAGAGAGAGAGAGACAGACACAGAGAGAGAGAAAGAGACACACAGAGAGAGACAGACAGATAGAGAGACAGACAGAGAGAGAGAGAAAGAGTGTGAGAGAGAGAGAGATGGTGAGAGAGAGAGAGAGAGAGAGAGAGAGACGGACAGAGAGAGAGAAAGACAAAGAAAGAGAGGGAGAAATAAAAGTAAACAAATAGATAAATAAATTAAATATTTAATCAATAACAACTGAACACAAACTGCTCAGGCTTCAAGTCGTAGAACATCATTTGCTTTTTTAACCATTTTCTTAAGTCTGTAGACCTCTGTGTCTGTCCGGGAAATAGTCTCCTACTTTCACCCCCTTTTCATGCTTCGTGTCTTTCAGAAAATGCTTTATGTACTTCAGACTGTAGTCCTCCTCCTCAACACTGTTCTTCTTCCTCTTCACCGAGGTCTTTCTGCTGGACTCTTTCTCCTCTGGAGGTTTCTGAGCTCCATCACGTCTGCTGCTCTCAGGTTCAGGTCTCCGTGTAGTTTCCCTGCTTTTCTTCTTCTGGCGCTCCACCTTCTCCACCTTCTCCTCCACCTGTTTTTCACTGATGCTGCTTTGTTTTTCTCCGTGTTCTTTCGGTTTTACGGACAGTTCCGTATTAGATGAGACGTTTCACCACATCTAAAACACTTCATTTTGGCAGTGGAAACAAACACATTATAGTCGATTTCGTCGAGCTGGAATTTCAGAGTGAAAGCACGGTCACGCTCGGCACGGTCATGAAGAGCCATCTTCTGAAGGACATGACGTGTCTGATCAGTGGAGAGCTGCTGATGATCAAGATCATCTCCACCGGCGACAGAATCTCACCGTAGCGTGACAGAAAGAGAGAGGGAGAGAGAGAGAGAATGGAAGAGAGTGAGAGAGAGAGGAAGAGAGAGAGTGAGAGACAGTGAGAGAGAGAGAGAAAGAGAGAGAGGAAGAGAGAGAGTGAGAGAGAGAGAGTAAAAAAGAGAGAATGGAAGAGAGAGAAAGAAAGAGAGAGAGAGAGAGAGCGTGTGTGTGAAAGAGAGAGAGAGAAAGAGAGAAAGAGTGAAAGAGAGATAAAGGGAGAGAGAGAGAAATAGAGTGAAAGAGAGAGAAAGGAAGAGAGAGAGTGAAAGAGAGAGAAAGGAAGAGAGAGAGAATGCAAGAGAGAGAGTGAAAGAGAGAGAAAGGAAGAGAGAGAGAGAGAGAATGCAAGAGAGAGAGTGAAAGAGAGAGAAAGGAAGAGAGTGAGAGAGAGACAGAGAGAGAGAGAGGGAGAGAGAGTGTGAGAGAGAGTAAGAGAGAGAGTGAGAGAGAGGAAGAGAGAGAGAGTGAGAAAGAGGAAGAGAGAGAGAGAGAGCGAGATGCCGTGTGCGTAACATCTAGGGCTGCAGCAAACAATTGTTTTTGAATCAATTAATCTATTGATTATTTTTCACCCAATTAATCGACTAGTTTTTTATTTATTTATTTTTTTATTAGTCTAGCGATTATTTTTCTTTTAGGCCCAAACGATTATTTGTTCATAAAAATAAAATAAACATGCTATCTGGTGTTGGTTCATCAACACTGTCCTTTATTTCGGGCGATATGAAGCGTAGCCGTAGCAAAAAATTCTTTTCTAATCGTCTAATCTGCAAATTTTTTCCGATGAATCTAACGATTATCCTTATTTTAGGCGTTTTAGGAAAAAAAAACGTTTTTCTGTACGTTAACGACTACGTGGACGCGTCGTTGCGGCTCGAGTCGTCACGCCTTCTTCTATTCGAAGGCCCTGAAATTGTTCCGCGAGAAGCTCCACATCTGCTGCAGCCGTTAGCGGAAAACAAACAGCCGCTTCCTCCTCATCCCGTCTGATCGCGATAACATCTCACCCGCGTGTTTCAGTGGAGCGGGACAAGGACGTCGCCCACCACAGGAGGAACTTCAAGGAGTTCCGCTTCGACCTGACGCCCATCCCCGAGGGCGAGGCCGTCACCGCCGCAGAGCTCCGCCTCTACAAGGACCAGAGCCGCGGCAGGTACCAGAACATCACCCTGAGGGTCACCATCTACCAGGTCCTCAAGGAGCATCCCAGCAGGTGAAGCCCAGGCCCTAGTCGCTCCTGCTACTTTGGTTAGCCTAGCATGCTAAAGGTGTCCGTTCTGGAAAACGCGCAGCTGCGATTTGTCTTTCGTCGCGCCGCTCCAGGTTCTTCTGGATCTTCTGTTTGTAAACGCGCGTCGGTTTGGTTTTCAGCCTGTTGCTGATGTGATTTCCAGACATAATCAGAAGCCGGAGCGCATGTGTTTCCCATCAGGAATGTTTGCACTAAACAAGGCGGAAAAACGCCGCTCGTCTTGTTTACCGCTGCCTGCTGGAGGAGAACAGAAGAGAGATGCAGACTCCGCGGTCCAGCCTCCATGCTCTCCTCACTCTCCTTCTCCTCACTCTCCTCATTCTCCTCACTCTACTCCTCCTCACTCTACTCACTCTCTTCGTTCTCCATGTTCTTCTCGTTCTCCTCGCTCTACTTACTCTCTTCATTCTCCTCATTCTCCTCACTCTCCTCGTTCTCCACTTTCTCCTCGTTCTCCTCACTCTACTCACTCTCCTCGTTCTCCACGCTTTCCTCGTTCTCCTCACTCTGCTCATTCTCCTCATTCTCCTCACTTTACTCTCTCTCCTCGTTCTCCTCACTCTACTCACTCTTCTTGTTCTCCACATTCTCCTCATTCTCCACGTTCTCCTTGTTCTCCTAACTCTACTCACTCTTCTTGTTCTCCTCACTCTACTCACTCTCCTCTTTCTCCACATTCTCCACGTTCTCCTCGCTTTACTTACTCTCCTCATTCTCCTCGTTCTCCTCACTCTACTCATTCTTCTTATTCTCCACGTTCTCCTCATTCTCCACGTTCTCCTTGTTATCCTATCTCTACTCACTCTCCTTCTTCTTACTCTACTCACTCTCCTCCTTCTCCTCTCTCTACTCACTTGCCTCATTCTCCACATTCTCCTCGCTTTACTTACTCTCTCTCATTCATGGAGGAGACTGGCACCAGTGAGCCGGGTTCTCCCCAGGGTTTTTCCTCGTTAAAGAGGTTTTTT
This sequence comes from Paedocypris micromegethes, assembly GCA_028031935.1. Classification (NCBI taxonomy): domain Eukaryota; kingdom Metazoa; phylum Chordata; class Actinopteri; order Cypriniformes; genus Paedocypris; species Paedocypris micromegethes. The sequence continues at coordinate 185,781 of QKNR01013287.1, read as the reverse complement.
TTACCTGGCCACTGTTGCGTATGTGCTTGCTCGCTGGTCTTTGTCTTGTCATAACCACAGCCACTCAGTCAACACCAACAATCCAGACAACAAATTGAATAAAAAGCAACATTTCCCTTACATATTTACATGTGTGCTTTGAGACAGTTAAAACTGTGAAAAGCGCCTTACAAATACTCATTATTATTATTATTATTATTCTCCTCACTCTACTCACTCTGCTCATTCTACACGTTCTCCTCGTTCTCCCCACTCTACTCACTCTCCTCATTCTCCACGTTCTTCTCGCTTTACTTACTCTCTTCATTCTCCACGTTCTCCACATTCTCCTCGCTTTACTTACTCTCCTCATTCTCATCGTTCTCCTCACTCTGCTCATTCTACACGTTCTCCTCCTTCTCCTCGCTCTACTCACTTTCCTCATTTTCCACGTTCTCTTCGCTTTACTTACTCTCCTCATTTTCCTCACTCTACTCACTCTGCTCATTCTACACGTTCTCCTCGTTCTCCCCACGCTACTCACTCTCACGCGCCCATGATAAATATTGTCAGACTGGTGAGTTTTCGTGAGTGGTTTAAGTCGAAAAACCACCAAAGAAGAAGTTTTGTCTGGAATTTGGTAAGTACTGGAAGTAGGTAACTGTATCATTATTAACGAAAGTGTTTTTAAGTCCCGTTTTGCCCCGTTAACACAGTGAAACACAATCCGCCTCAGAACAAGAAGCATCAGACCAATGCATCTGACGAGAGATTATAGTATTGCTAGAAATGTATTTAAGAATTAACCCTAGATGGTGTGAAGCACGTTTGCACTTGTATTTACAGTAGATGTCTATGCTCTGATCAATGACAGTCGAGTATTTTTCTTCTTCTGGAAAGTGCGAAAGATAATGCAGATTTGTTTATTTTAGCGCCTGATGGTCTTGACACTCCTCATTCAGACACATTTTCATGTTCCAGCCTTTTGTGTTTTTTAAGGCCCCAACAGTATTGCAGTTTTTCTCCGTGGTATCGACTCTTTTCTAAGTATTATATCAAAGTTCTAGTATTGTGACACTCTCCATGTTCTTCTTGCTCTCCACACTCTCCACATTCTCCTCGATCTCCACGTTCTCCTTCACAGCCCAGCGTTGAAGCTTCTCTGAGCAGGGTTTGTTTTCCTGGAGCGTTTGACTTCCTACTGGAGAGACGGATCAGAAGAACATCAGCATGTTCCTGCTGAAGGTCCGGCACGAGCAGAACTTCCCCGCTCTGCTAAACACTTCAGGCCGGCGGTCACGGGGAAAATAAAGTCACATCCTGTTTATCCGAGCCTCCCCTGCGTCTACTCAATTACTGCAGCAGGAGCTCCTCTCCACACAAACATCAAGCGTGGAGGAGAACCTCTCCCACCCCGGCAGTCACGGAGCAGAGGACTGTGGGAAGTGGAGTCCAGCCGTGCTGTGCAGATGTTCTGGACGGTAGAAGACTCGTGTTGGAGTGTCAGCTCCGTGGTTTGCCTCATCATCTGGAGCTCCTGACCCAACATGGACGCCGTTTATGGGACAGGCTCCACCTTCCTCTCCCACTGCGGTTTTCCTGTGATGAAACCGCAAAAAAGTTTCACAGTTTAGCACTTTCCCAAAACCCCCAAGAAAAAAAAAAGGTCCGCAGCGGCTCCGACGTGTTTGGAAAAGACCTGTTGGAATTTTGCTCTAGCGAAGCTGGAGGGTTTTTTTTGTCGCAGAATTACTTGGTTTGGCAGGCGGTTGGACTCAAAGCGACTCACTGACTGAACCGTGGACTAGAACCTGTGACCTTTTGCCCACAAGTCCCAAGGGAGGGGCTTCTGCACAGTGGGTGGTGATGATGATTCCCAGAACAGACTGGGGGAAACTGTCTTCACCGCCCACCTTCAGTAGCTCCACCCCCTGATGCCGATTGGCAGATTCTGTGCTGGACCTCTCAATTCAAATCAATGTTTCTCTTTTTTACGAAATTTCTCTTTTTTTTTTAATTAGGAAAGTGTTGTTTTTGTACAATTTTGCTACATTATTTTGGTGGAAGACTACTTCAGAATAACGGTAGAAATGTTTTGAAGCTATGTCTGTGAAAAGAGGGAAAAAAAAGAGAAAAGAAGATATCAAAAGGGGATCCATATAAACAAATTGTATTATTATTATTATTATTATTATAATTATTTGTAGGAACCATTTCTAGTTGGTAACATTTATTTATTTTATTATAATTTTTTTGTTTGTTTTTTCTGATATCAATGCTTCTTTGTTTGCCATTTTGTTAAATTCATTAATTTCCTATTATCATTAAGAAAAATTATTATTATTATTATTATTTTTATTTTATTCCTTATATCAAGAATTTAACATGAAACCCTGTATACGTGCGGCAAAAAATCTGAAATCGAAAAAAAAAACACCAAACAGATTTGAACAAAAAGATCAAAAGATTGGGAGCGAAAAATACAACAACAAAACCAAAATTCCAAGCGCTTCCAGTCCTTTCATAGATATTTCCGGGCACTAATCATGGAGTGACTCCGACAGCATCGGTGAGATAGTGCGGGCTGTGCGGGCGAGCGAATGGCCCCCCGTCCCGGCCTGTGGGGACACGCTGAGCTCAGACTCGCTGTGTGGCCCGCCTGCTTGGGAATGTCGGCCGAAGGATAAACAGGAACGCCGTGATGACCGGAGGCTCTGATGGACCTGCTTGAGCTCTGATGATCCCTGTCTCAACAGAGAAGCCGAGATCTTCCTCCTGGACTCGCAGAAGATCCGCTCCACCGATGGCGGATGGATGGTGTTCGACATCACGGCCACCAGCAACCACTGGCTCCTGAACCCGCAGCAGAACATGGGTCTCAGGCTCTTCGTGGAGACCACGGATGGTAAGACGGGCCGGCGAGATGTTCTCCGCTAATGCTGGACAGAAGCTCGGCAGATGTTCCACAAATAGAGAATCACATGGCTCCGCCCGCAGTGTAAATACAGCACGTGTAAATATTATTGCTACGTAGGAGAAGCTGCGGCGTCGCGTTCCTGGTGAGTCACGGCGGTAAACAGGAACTGAGTCGTCACATCGTTTCGCTTTGGAAATGTTTGACTTCGTTTTGCTTTCCCGGTAAATGATTCCTTTAACGATGAGGCGTGCGGAACTTTTCCGTCCATGACGACGCTTCTTCCGACTAAAGCTCCCGCTAGACCTTCTGTCAGTCGTTTATTTCCGTGTCTTTCCAGTAGGGCTGGACGGTACGAGGTCAACTTACTCGCTCAGTTAAACTATAGGCTAACTCTGTGTTCGGATTTTATTTAAGGCGCAGGGGGTCATCTGAAAAAAGTAGCCGTGGCGTTTATTCAATTTTCAGACCAGAGAGATGAGAGAGAGAGAGTGTGTGAGAGAGGGAGAGAGAGAGAGACAGAGAGAGAAAGAGACAGTGGGTGAGAGAGCGAGAAAAAGATAGAGAGAGAGGGAGAGACAGTGAGAGAGACAGAGAAAGCAACGTGAGAGACAATGAGATGGAGACAAAGAGAGAGACAGAGAGAGAGAGACATACAGAGAGAAAGCGAGAGAGATGGACAGAAAGAGAGATACAGAGAGAAAGACACTGAGAGAGAGAGACAGAGAGCGAGAGAGAGGAAAAGTGACGTGAGAGACAGAGAGAGAGAAAGCAACGTTAGAGAGACTGTGAGAGAGAGAGAGAGAGAAAGATACACACAGAGAGAGAGAGAGACAGCTATGTGAGACAGACAGAGAGAGAGAAAGCGACGTTAGAGAGACCGTGAGAGAGAGAGATACACACAAAGAGAGAAATAGAGAGAGACAGAGAGCTAGAGAGGGAGAGGGAAAAAGAGAAAGAGAGAGAGAGAGAGCGCGATGTGAGACAGAGAGAGAGAGAGAAAGCGACGTTAGAGAGACCGTGAGAGAGAGACGGAGAGAAAGAAAGAGAGAGAAAGAGAGAGAGCGATGTGAGACAGAGAGAGAGAGAGAAAGCGACGTTAGAGAGACCGTGAGAGAGAGACGGAGAGAGAGAAAGAGAGAGAGACAGAGAGAGAGGGAAAAAGAGAGAGAGAGAGAGCGATGTGAGAGAGAGAGAGAGAAAGAGAGAGGTAGATAGATAAATAGAGACAGAGATAGAGAGACAGATAGACAGAGAGCCAGAGAGAGTTAGATAGAGAGAGAGAAAGAGAGAATGCTGTTAGAATGCTCCATCTTCCATTAGCAATGTCTCCGCGACGTCATAAAAAGTTGTAACGAAACAAACGTAACTAAATGTTAAACACTGTAATAAAGTGTTTATATACATCGTATATACAAATACAATTCATGAATGTGTGACGGTTTCCACGGTATCGCAAAATCCACAGCGTGGTTTTTTTCACGTCCACATCGATTCACCGCTACCGTCTAGAAGAAGAAGAAGAAGAACTTTGAAGAAGAAAAAACTTTATTGGCCAATTTGCGAAGACAACAAGGAATTGGGTTTGGACCGACTCCGCCTTTTCCCCTCTTTTGCAAATATAGACATACCTATATAAATGAAATACAAGAAAAAGGAAAAAGCAATGGCATGAAATAAAGGAAACACAAATAACGTTCTATTGTCTATTGTTCTCCGTCTCTCCTCAGGTCAGAGCATCAACATGAAGTCCGCGGGCATCGTGGGACGCAGTGGCCCTCAGTCCAAGCAGCCGTTCCTAGTGGCATTCTTCAAGGCCAGCGAGGTCCTGCTGCGCTCGGTGCGGGCCACGGGAGACAAGCGCAAGAGCCACGCCCGCAACAAAACCCCAACTCAAGCCAAGACCAGCCCCGCCCTCAGGGGGGGAGGTGCGTCCCTGCTCCTGGACCCATGATAGGCCAATTAGCTTTATTTATGAGGCACTTAAAAACGACTCAAGTTGACCAAAGTGCTGTACGCAGAAGTTTATGTAGTAGTAATTGATTAGTAATCGATTAAGTGCCTCTGTGATGAGCGGCGTTAGTTCAGTTTAAGTTCTTCCTGCCCTGTGATTGGTTATTCAATTTCTGCCCTGTGATTGGTCATTCAATTCATGCCCTGTGATTGGTTATTCAATTCCTGCTCTGTGATTGGTGGTTTAATTTCTGCCCTTTGAATTGGTTAAATTCATGCCCTGTGATTGGTTATTCAATTCCTGCCCCGTGTAATCGGGGGTTTAATTTCTGCCCTGTGATTGGTTATTCAATTCATGCCCTGTGATTTATTATTCAATTCCTGCCCTGTGATTAGTGGTTATTCAATTCCTGCCCTGTGATTGGTTATTCAATTCCTGCCCTGTGTTTGGTTTTTAATTTCTGCCCTGTGATTGGTGGTTAAATTTCTGCCCCGTGATTGGTGGTTACATTTATGCCCCGTGATTGGTGGTTAAATTTTTGCCCTGTAATTGGTTATTCAATTCCTGCCCTGTGATTGGAGATTTAATTACTGCCATGTGACTGGTGGTTCAATTTGTGCTTTGAATGGTCGTGCCCTTTAATTGGTGGTTTAATTCTTGTCCTGTGACTAGTTGTTCAATTACTGCCCTGTGATTAGTGGTTTAGTTCCTGCCCTTTGATTGGTTGTTAAATTTGTGCCCTGATTGGTGGTTCAGTTCCTGTCCTGTGGTTGGTTGTTCAATTCCCCCCCTGTGATTGGTTGTTCAAATCATGCCCTTTGATTGGTTGTTCAGATCATGCCCTGATTGGTGGTTAAATTCCTGCCCTGTGACTGGTTGTTTAATTCCTGCCCTGTGATTAACCTGTGTTGTTTAATTCCTGCCCTTTGATTGGTTGTTAAATTCATGCCTTGGGACTGGTTGTTCAATTCTTGGGATGATTGGTGGTTTAATTCCTGCCCAGTGATTGGTTGTTCATGTCCTGCCCTGTGATTGGATGTTTAAATTCTTCAGTTCATGCCATGTGATTGGTTGTTCACTTCCTACCCTGTGATTGGCTAATTCAAATAGTCGTGTTCCTCTGCTTCAGACAGCTTCTGAAAGCTGTGGGGAACAGTGGAGTAATTCATGGGCGTCTTTCACCTGTTGTTCTAGAGCGAACAAAGCTCAAGTATCATGTGCCTCTGCTTTGCCGAGCGTCTGGCTGGAGAAGTATTGCTCCTGGCTTAAGGAACTGGTCATACTACTGTATTATTTCAAAAGTTGGACATCTACTTTAAGAAAGTAGTTCCATCTACTTTATCCATCTGTTGCTTCGAGCTAGAAGTAGCCGTTCCAGACTCGAGTTCCAGTTCCAGACGAGGTCTAGAGCTGCAGAGTTACGTTCTCTTGGGTTTCAGCATCTGCACAGTCCTCAACAGGTGTGTATGTGTGTGTGTGTGTGTGTTCCTCTCCAGGGCAGAACAGCAGCGAGCAGAGACAGGCCTGCAAGAAGCACGAGCTCTACGTCAGCTTCCGAGACCTGGGATGGCAGGTAGGAACGTTCCGGAGACCCGTGGCTGCTCAGGTGGCGCTCTAATCCGCTGTTTGTCTCGGACCAGGACTGGATCATCGCTCCCGAAGGCTACGCCGCCTTCTACTGTGACGGAGAGTGTTCGTTCCCGCTCAACGCGCACATGAACGCCACGAACCACGCCATTGTGCAGACCCTGGTGAGCTGCTGGGGCGGGATGAATTATTCACCGACTCCTCGCCTCGTCAATAATGCAGCGTGTTTGGACAAACGTCGCCTTCTCGCTCGCAGGTCCACCTGATGTTCCCCGACAACGTGCCCAAGCCCTGCTGCGCGCCCACCCGCCTCAACGCCATCTCCGTGCTGTACTTTGACGACAGCTCCAACGTCATCCTGAAGAAGTACCGCAACATGGTGGTGAGGTCCTGCGGCTGCCACTGAGGGGGGCTCTGCCGCGACCACGCCCTTATTTATTTGCCCGCTGTGACGGGACGATCTCGCCCGGGCGTTAGTGTGTGACTCTGTAACCTGCGTCATTATGTGTTATATGATGTGTTATTACCGTGTTATTACTGGAGCGCCTTAAAACACAATTCCAAACTCGTCTCGCTCTCTTTCTTTCGATGTCGATGAGTGTGATATAGTGACTGGCGTATGAACAGACGTTTACGAAGATGGTTAAGCATATCATAGTGAAGAGACGGACAGATGAAAACATTTCTGACAGCATAACATAACGATTGACAGATAGATAAGACAGACAGGATGGACAAATGAATATAGTTCTAGAGCCCAGAGACAAACCGAAGATGGATAGATATTCATGGGTGGAATGACAGACAGGTTGAGAAATGGGCAGAAAGATTGGTGGACAGTCACGCTGTAAAAATGCTTTACTGAGGGAAGGACTGGAAGAGAGACTGATATAAAGCTAGAGAGACAGATAGACAGACAAATATTGTAGACGGGTAGCTAGAGAGACAGACAGACATAGTGACAGATGGATATGCAGAAAGAATAGCTAGAGGCAAGACAGATGGACAGCTAGAAAGGTAGGTAGTTAAATACTTTATTCCTCCCTGAGGGAAGTTCTTGTTCACAGCAGCATACACGTGGGGGATACAGATAGCATACAACGACAAACAAAAGACACATTGCACACATATTGAATACAGTACTTATAAAACTTTTAGGCCTTGCATGCGAGTTGAAGAGATTGAAAGACTTGGGCTAAAGAATCAAGATAGACAAACAGAGACAGATAGACAGACTTCTGGTAGAGCTAGAGAGAGAGATGGACAAACTCAGTGGCACATAATCAGACAGACAGATTGTTAGGCTTCATTTGGTCGCCACACGTCCTTTTAAATACCGAATTGCTGTGGCGACCCCTGATAAGGTAAAAGCTGAATGAGAAGTAGTAGTAGATTTTTCATCATTTCCTAAAGCAGCGTCTTGCAAATTATCCCAGACACATTTCATAAAGACGCCTCCTTTCCTAGTTTTGATTGGGTATAACTCGACGTCAACGTTAGTTTGATTGGTCATATTTATCTGTCCAGTGAGGAGGGCGGGGCTTTAGAAGGAGTCCGGGAAACTAGTATTTGCCTAGGGCAGGGGTGTCAAACTCATTTTCACCGAGGGCCACATCAGCATAATGACGGTCCTCAAAGGGCCGGATGTCAATTATAAATGTAATTAAATAGGAGTGGACGGTATTGGGGGGGGGGGGATCTAACTTTATTTAAAGCAAGAAATTTGACGCATGATTAATCTGGATAAGCATCTGCCATTTGTAAGTATTTTAAAAATAGCCCAGGCGGGGGTTTTTTTTTGAGAGAGAGAGAATGGAGAGAGAGAGTAATAGTGGGATACACAGAGAGAAACAGAAAGAAAGTGTGTGTGTGTGTGTGTGAGAGTGATAATGATCTACACAGAGATAAAGAGACAAAGGGGAGAGTGATATGCTGAGGGAAACAGAGAGAGAGAGCTACACAGAAAGAAAAATATAGTAAAAGAGACTGTGAGTGATAGAGAGATACACAGAGAGAGAGAGAGAGCCACACAGAGAAAGACAGAAAGAGAGAGACACAGAGAGAGAGAGAGTGTGTGTGTGTGTGTGTGTGTGAGTGATAGAGTGATATAGCTACACAGAGAAAAAGACAGAAAGAGAGAGTGATAGAGAGACAGAGGGAAACAGAAAGAGAGAGAGAGAGTGAGTGAGAGGGATACGCAGAGAGAGAGCTACAGAGAGAGAGAGAGAGAGTGTGTGTGTGTGAGTAATAGAGTGATATAGCTACACAGAGAAAGAGACAGAAAGAGAGAGAGTGATAGAGAGACAGAGAGAAACAGAGAGAGAGTGAGTGAGTGAGAGGGATACGCAGAGAGAGAGAGAAAGAGAGAGAGTGTGAGTGATGGAGGGATAAACAAAGGATAGACTTTGATTCACTTCGCGTGAAACCAACGTTTAGAAACGACTTTGATTAAAAAAAAAGCATCAAACAAGCAGAATCAGCGCAGCCACGCGTCTCTCGAATTTCTCACTAATACAGCCGCTCTTGATTTATACATCTCAATCATACTCGTTGGCATGGAAGGAGAAACAATATGGGATCAATTTAGTGATTCGCAAGCGAGAAAAGTGATTCGCAAGCGAGATACTCGATATGAGTGAGCGCAACCTGTGAATTGAGCGAGCGCAGCTTGATTTGAGCGCGTGCGTCTAGAAGCGGCACAATGGCGGTGGTCTGCTCCACAATTGGTTGGCTTTGACCAATCAGAGCAAGGCGTCAAGTTCGTGCCAAAAAGATTTGTAGTCGCTCCATTCAAGCTGCGTTCGCTCAACTCACAGGTTGCGCTCGCTCAATTCGAGCTAAATTCAATTTGCACTCACTCAAATCGAGGTTTCTAGCCCGCGAATCTTTTTGGCACTAAATTGATCCCATATAACATTGCCGCGGCTACCGTAGTCGAAAGGCATTGTGGGAAATGTAATTTTTGATCAAAGGGCGCTCCGTGTTTGTTTGTTTTTTTGGTCCGCGTGCCTTGAGTTTGAAACATGTGGCGTAGGGTAATTTTAAACTTTACTTTTTATAAGAAATTATACTTTACTTTTCACATGAAATAAAGAACAGTGTGTGACAAGAATAAAAAAAGATGTGTTTAATATGAACTGAGTAAAAAACGAGAGAGAACGACTAAAATCAAACTTTATCTCATTTAGCCTGGCCTTCACACTGTCAAAAACTGTAAATTGTTAAAATGTTGCAAATACAATGCAAGTGGATCACATTCCATTGTTGTATAATGATTTGTTTGTCATTCTTATGTCAGACACATAAGGTTTAATTTATTACATGAAACCTTACTTTTAATACATTAATAAACAACATAATGCCAATGTAAAAAAAAAAACAACTAGTAAAATGCAACTTTCTATATTTTTACATTAGAATTACCAGTAAGCTGTAAAAAACTTTACTAGCTGATTTTATGTAAGTGCCATTACCACGTTGTTACTGCAAAAAAACGTCTAAGTTTACTTGCGTGACCATCGTTCCCTGAATTGTCGATGGGATACTGGACGGTCCTGATTTGATCTCGATTTTAAGCTCGTTGTCAGGGAACGAGACGGTGTAACAATAGCAATAATAATGAGATTATAGTAATAACAGTGAACATATCGTGTACATATTTACAGCTCAAAAGTAAAGTGACCAAACAGACTCCAAAGAACCTCAGTCTCCTTGGTAGGTGGATGCGACTTTGGCCCTTCTTGTCAGAGGTGTAAGGTACTTGAGTAAATGTACTTTGTTACTTAAGTATGTTTTTGGCTACTTCGTACTTGCACTAAGTATCAAAAATATAAGCAACTTTTACTCTCTACTCCACTGCATTTCTGATTGAGTAACTGTACTTTTCACTCCACTACATTTGAATTGACACTTGCTGTTACTCGTTACATTGTGATTCATTTACATTGCGGTTGATTTCTTGGGCGGACGAGGCAATAGTGCCATCTATAGGCTGCTGACGATACTGGAAGCTATTTGTGTGGAAGCTAATTATACACCACGTGATTAGAGAAAACCAGCTTTTGCCGAAGCTAAATAAAAATATTGGCCCTTTTTGATACTGAGAGCTCACGGAGAATCACAAATTTAGCTCAGAATTGTATTCGGTTTTTATTTTGCTGGTTTGAGTTTGATTTGAGACTGACTTTTTGTTACTTTTATTTATTTTGTCGCACCACTTTTGTAACATCGTGGTGTAAAATTTAGTTCCTGTACTAGAAAAAAAAAAACTCATATGAGTAATCATAACTCATAAATAAAGAGTTTGTTTTTCATATTTTTTGTGGGGTTTTTTTTAGCCTAAAATCAGTGTGAGTAAAATACTTTGCTACTTTCACTCAAGTCTTCTTTTAAGCTGGTGACTTGTTTCTTGTAATGGAGTAGTTTTTACAGTGAGTATCGATACTTTTACTCAAGTATGGCTGCCGGGTACTTCTTACACCCCTGCTTCTTGTACAGGTCATCGGTGTTATCGCTCCAGTCCAGTCTACAGTTTAGAGGAACACCAGGTCTTTGAAGCTGATCTGTAATCCAGAGAATTTCTGGATGTGACGTGCGTTGGTGTTGTACGTGAAGTCTGAGGTGTAGAAGGTGAAGTCCCCTGAGGACACCACCGCATCAGACACACAGGTGCGTTTACCTGACATACTGAGGTCGGTTGGTGAGCTAGTCCGTTCTCAGAAGTTCTGGCCTTATGGAGAAGTCAGAAAACATGGCTCTCACAGCGTTTCCAGAGGCCTCCAAGAGAATCAGCAGGTAGATGACAGATGACTCCATCTTTAAAAAGACTTGCATGTTTAGCAGCTCCCTTAGCAATAAACTCTCCAGCGAGAAGGGTGGAGCTTAAGAGTCCGGGAAACTAGTGTTGGCCCAAAGTAATATTCAAAAAATATATATTATAATTTACTGTTTTCTGCATGAAATAAAGAACAGCGTGTGACAATGATAAAAAAAAAAAACAAAAAAAAACGTGTTTAATACAGTGGTTCTCAAAGTGGGGGGGCGGTTCTTTTCGAGCCATTCGATTATTTTTTACTGAATGCGGCTCTGTCCATTTGAAAAAGATTCGAATGATTCTTCTTGCAACAGAGCCAGCAACGTTTCCGTGTTTACGTGATAAACAAATCGTTCACTAATTAAACTTGTTCATCCCGAGTCATATTATAATTAGTTCATTTCGAATGAATCATTCACAAACAAATCAGTTTGTAAGGTGCTTTCACATCTGCCACTTTCGATTGAATCGCACCAGAGTTCGTTTCCCGGGTTTGGTACGGTTCGTTTGGGAAGGTGTGAAAGTGCCGATCGAACTTGAATTCGCACCAATAGCGGACCAAACAAGCGCTTCCAAACAAAGTCTAGTACGGTTCGTTTGTGGTGAGAATACGATCCGAACTCTTGAAGTGTGATGCGCCTTTGGCGTGTGCAGATGTGCGCGCTTTACTCTCAAAATATAAATGTGTGTGTGTGTGTGTGTGTGTATATAAAAATGTACGACGACTTGGCACAATATCCCAGCGCAATTCTCCCTCCTAGCCATTTGTCTATTCGCTTTTTGTCAAGTAAATTTATCTATTTACTTTCAGGAGTTCTGTTGGAATTTACTCGCAATTCTGACCAGTCGAATACATCTGGACAATGATGGAGTGATGTGGAGGTTGTCACATGACTGCATTTTGGTTCGGATGAGAGTAACAAGTGTGGTGTGAACGGACCAAAATGCCAGAACAATGCAACAATGTATAATTGCCCTATAATTGCCCTCGGTCCAGACCAAATTAACCGAATCACAGATGTGAAAGCAACAGTCGAACAGTCTCAGGCAGGGCATTTAAAAGTTAAATACAGAAAATACGTATGACGAAGCAAATCTTGCTCTTGCCTTCATAATTAATGTCCAATTTGTTATGTGTGTCCTGTGCCTTAAAACGCTGGCGCTTAACGCTTAAAATCTCATTTAGCCTGGTTTTCAGACACGGTGTAAAATGCAACTTTATATATTTTTACCAGATACATGAAATACCAGAAGGCTTTTATATATGTATTGTTTCCAAGTTTGGATAGTCGGACTGCAAAAAATTGCAACTATTTTAGCCAAAATCGTTATCAATGCCACCCTTTGAAATAGAGAAAAGATAGATGGAAAATGAGATGGAAAAATCTGTTGGTAAAAAAAGTTGTAAAACACAAAGATTGACTGCATTCTATGAAAGTTTTTTTTTAATGTCCAGTTGTTCATCCTTTCCTGAAAACATATTTGTCATTTACCGTCACAGGCCGGAGATCACTGTGCTGCAGTGCGTGTCTTATTATACTGTAATAACCGCGGTAATAACCACACCGCTCTTAACACAGAGAATTTTATTTGATAGAACATTTAAAGGCATGAAAGCGCTTTCAAACTGAGCTAATGGATGTCGGTTAAGACTGTTCAGTTGAATAAGTGAAAATGATGATTTTACTGTCACATTTAAATGCACAAACAACAAAGAAGGAAATAAAGACTTGTAATTGTATTTAAAACAAAATGAAAGTCAAATTTAAATCACAAATGATGACAAAACAAAAATGGTCAATTATTGTATCTGCACAATTTGAGTTTCAAATTAATACTTTTTTATGTTAGAATAAGTCATCATCGAAGTCCATTAGGTAGCCATTCTCAGACAGATCTAGTTTAGTCAGACGAGAGACAGATTTCAGAGCTGAACAACCTTCTTCTGTCACTCCACAACGACTCAAACTGTGAAGAACAACGACACTCTTCAGTCTCTCAGTTCAGAAACATCAAGACAATAAACAACAAATCACTGACACTTCAAGACTTTCAATGAATTTCAGCGACAACTGAATCTAAAATATATAATTAAATACTTATCACTTTTTCCTCATTTAAATATTTTTCATTTTCAAATTCTTTTTCTATTTTATTGGATTTTTTATGGTTGACCTATATTTGCATATTTTCTGAGAGCAGAATTACCTGAGTGTGTGTAGATTACAATGAGAATCCTTCAGGAAATCAGTGAGAACCTCGACTCCAGAGACTCTCAGTTTATTCAGAGACAGATCTAGTTCAGTCAGACGTGAGTTTGATCTCAGAGCTGAAGTCAGAGCAGAACAACCTTCTTCTGTCACTCCACAACAACTCAAACTGTGAAGAACAACGACACTCAGTTGAAACATCAAGATAATAAAGAACAAATCACTGACACTTCAAGACTGAAACTACATTCATCTTCAACTGGAATCTTCTGCCACTTAGTCTTTAACAGGGTCGCGGGGAGCTGGCGTCTATCTCAGTAGACAAGATACACACTCCGGGTTAGTGGCCAACCATTCGCAGAGCAGGACACAGAGACAAACATTCACACACTCACTCATACCTATATGGTCAATTTTCCAATGACAATTCACCTGAAACTTGTGTTTTTGGAATGTTGGAGGACACCCGAGTACCCGCAGGAAACCCACGCTACCACAGGGAGAACATGCAAACTCTACACAGAACGGCCTCGATCTCACACCTCGAGTGTCAAACGGAACCGTCTACCGCTAACTACTGCGCCATTGTGCCGCCTTATTTGAAATCAAGACTTACTGTGAGCAACAAAGCGTCTTGGTTACTAGTATAACCTCTGTTGTCTGAGACGTCTGTCAGTGATAGTGACAATGGGAGATCGGATGGGTCGATTGGAGGCTCTAGAGTTTATTAAGCTTATGAAGCGTTTAAAGTTGTAGATTTATGGTTTAAAAGATTCATCCGGCTCGGAGAAAGCAGGAAGAGTGAGGTTTCAGTGCAAGTAAGATAACATCTACGGTTACTTGCTGAATAGTCAGGGAACGAGACGTCCTCATTTACCTGGCTGTGGGATATCGGTTGGACGCCATTCATGCCTCGACTCTAACAACTGGCCAATGAACCGTCAAGTTCATGTCACCTTTGAACCGGAACAGGTGGAATAAAAGGGACACACGCCCTTGTGCATCTATCCTTCGCTGGTTGAAGTCAAGCCTCTGTCCATGAGCCCTAGTGTGCAGAGCGGACTGCACGTGTCTCTAGTTTGGCTCGAGGGTAGAAGAACACTTGAAATGGAGACTGGCCTCAGGGTCTGGGGTTAGCTCTGTCTGTCCAATGGGGTCACTGTGGAGGCGGACGCTATGTGGCCCAGGATCCTCAGGAAGAGCTTGCACGAAGCCCAGGATCAGGGCGTGAGCATCTCCAGTGGACTCCGGATGCTGGTGGCTGTCTGCGCAGAGAGACCCGAACATCTGGCAGAGTTGAGTTAGAGCCTGGAGAAGGAGATCTGCTGAGGAAGGTCAGACAGCTGGTTTGGAGTAGCCAGCTAACCAGGAGTCCAAGATCGAATGGCCTGCACTTCGTAAAAATGTGAAGAGAAGGCCAGGACCTTGTACTGCTACTCTTAGCCTCAAACGCTGAGGAAGTGGAGGCAACGGAGTTTCAAGGGTGAAAGTGGTGAACCAATCCTGCGGCTGAACTGCCCTCAGAATGTTCATCGGAGTAGCCATCCTGACCGAGAGCCTGTGCAGGTGTCAATTCAGGGATCTCAGGTCCAAAAGGCCCGCAACCCACAGGTCTTCTGGGAACCATGAAATACGGGTTGTTCGATGTTGGGGCAACCATCTAATAAACGGGATTCGTAGAAGAAAGAACGTATCTAGCATTTAGGAGCACTCAGCGCAACTCCTCTCTACGTAAACAGGGAGTTTCAACTGTTTTTCAGGGTTTTTTTAGGAAGAGCGAAGCCCGCTTGGAGTACTGCTGATTCCAACGCTGAGTTGGCACCGAAAAGTCGAAGAGGAGAAGGCTTTTCCCAGAATAGTTTAAGGTTGGTAAGATTCATCGAGGGGACAGCAAGGCTATAGAGAGAATATCGCTGGTTCCTCTATAGTGTAGAATACCCGAACCGAGGCTAACCCCAGGGCTGGGGATTTTACAGAATATTCGCAGAATTACCTGAGTTTGTGTAGATTGCAGTGAGAATCCTTCAGTGAATCAGAGAGAATCTTCACTCCAGAGTCACTCAGATTATTCTCAGACAGATCTAGTTCAGTCAGACGTGAGTTTGATCTCAGAGCTGAAGTCAGAGCAGAACAACCTTCTTCTGTCACTCCACAACATCTCAAACTGTGAAGAACAACGACACTCTTCAGTCTCTCAGTTCAGAAACATCAAGATAATAAAGAACAAATTTATTGTATTTTCTTTTTTTTTTACAATGGTACCCCGACTCTCATGTGTCCAATTTAGCTAACAAAAACTTTCAGTTACAAAACAGGTCTCCGAGAAACTTTTTTTTACCAGTTTATGAATTTTCTTTTTTGTGAGATGATTTTGCTAGATCACTGCTAGAATGCAGGGAGTTAAGATTCCAAGCGTGTAAAAAAAAATTGTAATTTTTAGTAAGTTAATTCTTCACTCGCATCAAATAAACCAACAAAATCACTGGTTTGTTTCAGAGATCTTGCTTCCACAATATAAAGTAAGTCTTCCACAGAGACACGGGACTTCCTGCTTGTTCTGTTTTAACAACCTCTCCTGCTCAAAGGAAACTTTAACTTAGCACACGATTCTCGCTGCGCGTTACACTATATATCGTCTATGCGGTTCACGTAAGATTGTCTGTTACATCACTATATACTAAACCTTTACAAACGTCTGCCAACAACACAACTGCTATGTAGCATGTTTTTATTACATTTACTGTATTACCATTTTTATCATTTCTAAATTACGTTTTTATGAATTTAGGAAGGCTTGGCACAAACTAGATGGATTACATACAAAATGCGGCCCCGGTAACAAATGTAATTTTGAAAGTTCACTGTATGTACCACTGTATTTATTTTTTAAAGTGTAAAAAAATGGCTTACTTTAGGCAATAGATACCACTAAAGAATTTTGAAATGTTTATTTTTAATACTGAGAAATTGCACTAAAGTTTTGCCCTACATTAAGAAATTCTTTAGTGAAACCTCGCAGATATTTTTTGTTCAAACAGAATTTTATATTCTTCATTTTTTTATGAAATGTTTTTTTATGCTTTATCTGATATTTTTCACATTTCCGAGAGCAGAATTACCTGAGTTTGTGTAGATTACAGTGAGAATCCTTCAGTGATTTAAAAAGAGTTTTCACTCCAGAGTCTCTCAGATCATTATCAGACAGATCTAGTTCAGTCAGACGTGAGTTTGATCTCAGAGCTGAAGTCAGAGCAGAACAACCTTCTTCTGTCACTCCACAACCACTCAAACTGTGAAGAACACACATCGTACTTTAGACCAGGGGTGTCAAACTTATCAATCAGGCCCACAAACAGGCTTAATCCGGCTGGCGAGATAATTTGAACTTAAAAGTAGCTGCTGTTCTGAAAGTGTCCACTGGATGGCGCAATAGCAATTACGTTAAGCAGGGAAACTGTTTATGCCGGAGCGAGCAAGTAGTAGTGACGAGAAGTTCTATTCTTTTATCTGACTCAAAGGTTTAATTCTCCAACAGTATAGTGAATGAATCATTTCGAGTCATTTGTTCATTTCATTTTTTTGCCAGCGCTGTAAAACGGCCATGCTCAATAGCGGCCACCACCAATTGCGGAAGTGAAAATAACTGTAAATGCGTTAACGCATAAAAAAAACCCAACATGATTCAATATTAAAAATGAGTCGCCCGAGTTAACATGGTAATTTCAGCAGCACTCATTTTTTCAAACTATTGTGAGATTGCACTAAAATCTTTGCAATAAAACACATTTTTTTTTAATGTTTTAGTGCAATTTCACAAACAATACTAAATGAAAACTGGAACTTTTATTTTTTTTCTATTTATTGAATGTTTCACTTTATGTTTGTATGTTTCACCTTATGTACATAGTGTCAGAGAGCAGAATTACCTGAGTTTGTGTAAATTACAGTGAGAATCCTTCAGTAAATCAGAGAGAATCTCCACTCCAGAGTTCTTCAGTTTATTACCAGACAGATCTAGTTCAGTCAGACGTGAGTTTGATCTCAGAGCTGAAGTCAGAGCAGAACAACCTTCTTCTGTCACTCCACAACAACTCAAACTGTGAAGAACAACGACACTCTTCAGTCTCAATATATATATATATATATAATATATATATATATATATATATATAGCCGCAACAAGATAAAATCTAGATTTGAATGTTTTAAGGTTCATTTGATTGTATTAAGCCCAATGTAAATTGCTAGTACACTTTAGTGTGAACGTTACACTTTAAAAAACATTCTTTAAGAAACACAACGCAGAACCACACCGTTACACCTTCTCTAGATCCTAGCTAGCCTGTACAAGTCCTTTTCTCCTTCCTTTGTGTCCTACAGCTCATACTGAGCTTTGGTCTCTTCACTTTGTGTTGCACTGTCTTGTACTCATGTCTAGTTTCCTCAGTCCTTCCTACATCAGTCACTAAGCTCTCTCAGATGACCTCATCAACACCTGTGTACTCCTACCTCCACTTTTGTATGTCACTCTGTGTTCCTCGCTCTTCTGGAAGTAAGTGTCGACTAAGCCATTTACATCCTCTTGCAAAGTCTACCACCATCTGTTCTTCTAGATTCTTCTAGGCCCTCCTCTAATACTACGTGCTTTGCTGCCGTTCCACCTTGTCTCTTGCACACACAGTACATCTACCTTCCTTCTCTCCATCATGTCCTCCAGCTCTCTGCCTTTCCCGGTCATTGTGCCAAAGTCAAGAGTCCCTATTCTCAGGTCTATGCTCCTGACCTCCCTCTTCTCCCCAAGAAGAGAGTCCCCAAGTCTCGAATGATCAGGTGTGAAATTTCTGTGGACCATTTGAACCAT
The DNA here is from genome assembly GCA_028031935.1 of Paedocypris micromegethes. Lineage (NCBI taxonomy): Eukaryota > Metazoa > Chordata > Actinopteri > Cypriniformes > Paedocypris > Paedocypris micromegethes. The sequence continues at coordinate 167,463 of QKNR01013287.1, read as the reverse complement.
TGTGAACTGTCTGTGAAGTCCCTAAAAATCATGGAAAATGTTTGCACTTAAAGCTCTGCATTGAAATTAAATACATTTACAATTTTAGCACAACGGTGCAAATAAAATGTTTTCATTTCATACAACAATGCTAAATTTAAAACAATTGAGACGTATTTTTGTCCCGCACCAGAAGACGGCAGGTTGAGAAACCACATGTTTAATGAAGATGAACCAAAGAATTCTTGCAGGAACTCCAACATAAAACTAGGTGCAGTAGCTCAGCATAAACATCAAAGAACAGAACATGACATCAAGTTAGAAACATTAATAATCGGCATTAGTGGATTCAGGTGCTGTGCCTGGAGCAGATGCGTTTCTGAACAATTATTGTATTTTTATGTTTAAAAAGTGTATGTATTAACATATTTGTATGTTCTGAGAGCAGAATTACCTCAGCTTTTGTAGATTACACTGAGAATCATTCAGTAAATCAGAGAGAATCTTCACTCCAAAGTTTCTCAGATTATAATTTCCAGACAGATCTAGTTCAGTCAGACGTGAGTTTGATCTCAGAGCTGAAGTCAGAGCAGAACAACCTTCTTCTGTCACTCCACAATGACTCAAACTTCAAGATAATAAAGAACAAAGACAATCAATCAACTATTTTTAGCTTCAACTGGAACTAAAATTATAAAATTAAATACTCATATATTTTCCTCACATTTGAAATATTTTGATTTTAGCCAATGCATTTAAAAGCAATGAAATGTTTTAGTGCAGCTTCACACACATTTTTCTTTTATTATTTTCTAGAATATTTTGAACAATTGACAATTTTATTTTTATTTTATTTTTAGATTTTCTATGCTTTACTGGATATTTGCATAATGTCTGAGAGCAGAATTACCTCAGAGTCTGTAGATTACAGTGAGATTCCTTCAGTGAATCACAGAGAATCTTCACTCCAGAGTCTCTCAGTTTATTCAGAGACAGATCTAGTTCAGTCAGACGTGAGTTTGATCTCAGAGCTGAAGTCAGAGCAGAACAACCTTCTTCTGTCACTCCACAACGACTCAAACTGTGAAGAACAATGACACTCTTCAGTCTCTCAGTTCAGAAACATCAAGATAATAAAGAACAAATCACTGACACTTATCAAAGACACACAAATCAAAACATTTTCAACTATTTTCAGCTTCCACCAGAACTAATATTCTAAAATTGAAATTTTAATTGTTTTATCCACCGATACAGGTAGGAAGGTGCTGGGTGTGTCATCTGGAAGAAGTAAAGACGACAAAGAAACTTGGTGGTGGATCAACAAAGTACAGGACTGAATCCGGAGGAAAGGGTTGACAAAAAAGAAGTGGAATGTAGAAAGGACCGAGGAAAGTAGAAAGGAGAACAAGAAAGTGCAGCACAGAATGTAGAGGGAATGTAGAGGGTTTGGCAAAGACCAACGTTGTAGACAGGTTAGACACAACGGAAGGAGACTTTCCTGGTATTTTACCGGCATTGCTGTGTGAAAGGGGCTATTGTCTTGAACAGGCTAGCCAGCCAGAGATATAGGGATGTACATCAGATAAGAGTGATTAAAGACAGAGATGGAAAGGTGCTAACAAGCCAGTAGAGTGTGCAGAGAAGAGGGAAGGAGTAGTTTGAGGAACTGATGAACGACAGGGAGGAGGATGTGGATGTTGGGAAGCAGGAAAGAGAAAGCAGAGATTAGAAACGATGAGGTGAGGAAGCCTCTGAAAAAGATGAAGAGCGGAAAGGCTGTTGGTCCTGGTGATGTACCTGTGGAGGTGTGGAAGTGCCTAGGAGAGACAGCAGTGGAGTATCTAACCAGTTTGTTTAACACGATTCTAGAGAAGATGCCCGAGTCCGACTTCTGGTCAGACAGAAATCTCCCTGGACAATGATGTTTGCAGATGACATTGTGATCTGCAGCGAGAGTAGAGAGCAGGTGGAGGAAGAGCTAGAGAGGTGGAGGTTTGCTCTGGAAAGAGGAGGCATGAAAGTCAGTGGTAGTAAGACAGAATACATGTGTCTAAACGAAGAGGGGGCAGGGTGGAGGAGTGAAGTTACAGGAGTTTAAGTACAGTGGTACCCCAACGTACGAAATTAATCCAAGGCCGTGACTTCATGAATTCATGTTTTTTTTTTACAATAAATGTGTTTAAATTGCCCATTGCTAGATGTTTGTAAAGGTATACTATATAATGATACAGCGGATAATACTCACTCGAATGGTTACTGCCATCTTGAAATGATGTCATGCAAATCTAGACTCGGACACGGAGCTGCTGCGCCATTATTTTTACCAACGGCAGACGCGCAGAAGCCATTCTAGGAGAATACCAGCGCATTTTGTATTTTGGAAGCAATGCATTTGAAACTAACCAGTGCTTTTGTTGTTGTTTTTTGTTTACTTCATGTGCGTGAGGATTAAACAACTGTTTTTGCGGTGACGCATTTTCGTACCTCGAGTTTTTCCACTGTGTGGAAAAGAGGTGAAGAGGCGAGTGCAGGCAGGATGGAGAGGGTGGAGGAGAGTGTCAGGAGTGTTGTGTGACAGAAGAGTGTCAGCTAGACTCAAGGGAAAGATGTACAAGACAGTGGTGAGACCAGCTATGCTCTACGGCTTAGAGACAGTGGCAGTGAGAAAGAGACGGGAGGCAGAGATGGAGGCAGCAGAGATGAAGATGTTGAGCTTCTCTTCAGGAGTGACGAGGTTGGACAGAATAAGGAACGAGCACATCAGAGGAACAGCTCACGTTACTTGTGCTAGCAACAAAGTCAGAGAGGCCAGACTGAGATGGTTTGGACATGTGCAGAGGAGGGATAGTGAATATATTGGTAGAAGGATGTTAGAGATGGAGCTGCCAGGATAGAGAGCAAAAGGACGACCAAGGAGGAGATATATGAATGTTGTAAGAGAGGACATGAGGTGAAATGTTTGTAATTCCTACAATGATAAATTTTAAAAAGTTGAAACATTTATTTTATTTTCTTTGTTTAATAAACGTTGTATTATTTGATATTTGGATAATGTTTGAGAGCAGAATTACATGAGTTTGTGTAGATTACAGTCGGAATCCTTCAGTGAATCAGAGAGAATCTTCACTCCAGAGTTCTTCAGTTTATCATTACCAGACATATCTAGTTCAGTCAGATGTGAGTTTGATCTCAGAGCTGAAGTCAGAGCAGAACAACCTTCTTCTGTCAATCCACAACATCTCAAACTGTGAAGAACAACGACACTGTTCAGTCTCTCAGTTCAGAAACATCAAGATGATAAAGAACAAATCTACAAAACTAGAACAAAAATATTTTCATCTTCAACTGAAACTAATACTTGGCAACTAAATTAAGGTTTCTGCAAGAAGGTTATATAGTGGATTTTGTTATTCAAGCTATTCAGTTATTATTAGTCTTACATGCAAGGTTAGAAATAATTTTTCAAAATGACCAACAAACACAAAATAAATAACTCTTACAGTTCAAATTCAAGGTTCATTTTGAGAATTCCAGATGAATAAATGTGTGTGTGTGTGTGTGTGTGTGTGTGTGTGTGACTTACTCGAGTGAGGAAGATTGTTTAATGGCAGGAAGAAGCTTCTGAAGAACTGTATCTGCTCTAGTTCCTTTTCGGACGAAATCTTCCAGTTTAAAAGCCATCTTCTGCACTGACGTCAGCAACGCAAACACAAAGCTGAACACTGTTGAAATGGAGAATTTCGTGGTCTCGGTTTAGCAGTACTGAAGCTGAACAAGGCCTTTTGATAGCAGACGTGCGTAGAGACGTGCGACTGGTCTGGTGGAAACACGTAACTAACCAAACATTAAACTAACCCTTCAGTTTGTACTCGTCTGGTTGTCACGGTGATTCCGTGATTTGTTGTCAAACGCTCATGAAACCAATACTGCCGCAATAACAAATTGTTCTGAAATGATGAACAGCCCTGAAATAAACCGATTACAGTCCCCAAGTTATTGCAATGTCATTAATTACAAGAACTGGACAGAACTGTGCGAAACACAGGTAATAGAAGCCATCATTGATGAAACAAAAAAACGTTCTTTTATTGTGTTTTATTATTCACAATACTAATGATAATATTTGCAATACTATTTTGAATTTCATAGGTGTCTCTCACATTGTCCCACAACTGTATTAAAATAGTGTAGATTAATGTGTTAATTAATTTTAACTTTATTAAAATATTTTTTAATAATAATTTATTTTTAGTTTCCATTTCTTTTGCTTAACTTAGTTTGTATAATATGGACAGCTGCCAAGTTATTAGACAAATAAAAAAAATGGTGGCAAAAAGTAACGCAATAGTTCCTTTTGACTTTTCCTGATAATTAGTTACTTTTACTTTTCGTAACTCAATTACTAACTCAGTTACTTTTCGTTTAGAAGTAACTAGTAACTGTAACAGATTACTTTATTAAAGGAACGTTCCCAACACTGCTAATTAAATATTAAAATGGGCAAATAGATTTACATCTCGAAACGCTTTCATCTTTTGAAGACAGAGAATTTAATAAGCATTTAATAAACGTCGTTTAAATCAACTCCTGCTATGTCTGCAAAGAGAAAGACAACACGCAGAAATCTCAGACCGTGTGATTCCGTTTTTCTGCCGTGCAAAGTTTTTCTCCGGCACAACAACCAGTTTATTTCCCAGTGTCATGGGTTCGTTGGCTGTCTCAAGACAGGAGGTGAATGGATCCCCGTGCGCGGCACGAAAACAGTCGGGAGACCAGGGGTTAACTCCTCAGTGAAGGTTTAATCCAAAAGGCACAAAATAAACAAGGCGAGACGAGACAAAGTACAGCCATACATAACGGTAGAACGCGACAACAACTGTGACAAAACCCGGTGCTTAAATACATAACACATGACCAGACAAACGACGAACACCTGAAACAAATCGAGACAATAAAAATAAACGCGGGAAAACGGGAAGTGACGTGAAAACAGCTGGTAAGAACAACGGACGCACGCGGGGAAAAACCTAAACAAAACACACGTGACAAGGAACCAGGACGACACAAGACAGCTGACATAAGTAAACAAAACATTGTGACGCGAAACCGGAAGTGACGTGAATGCACCGAACGTGATCAAAATAATAGTCCCTGAATAAAAGTTCAGCCCAGCATCAGCTGGGATCCATGACACCCAGACGTGAGGTTTGACTTCCTGTTTCTCAGCCTACAACTGCCGTGCTAAGTTTGTTCCTTTCTTCCTTTTAAAAGTGCAGAGGGACGTTTTCGTCTCAATATAGACGCATTTGTAGAGTCTGAATTCCCACGCTAGACTACAGAACGTAGAAATCCAGTATAACGAGAAATAGCCGATAAACTTGGCGTAACGGGGACTGTACAGCAGCAAGGTAGAGCAACAGATTATAGGAATTCCTTCCCTCCAAATTAAAAATACAGGCAACGTGTAGTATTGGTTCGCCTCCTAGTGCCAAGGGCGGGTATCGTTATTGCATCATAATTCCATATATATGGGTACAAGCGACCATCATTACACAATAACGCAAAAACAGTGGCATAAATTTAGCACAGAGCGCCCAGCCCTACTCCTCACACGGTAATGTTTGTGGTAATGAGGGAAGGTAACTTAAATAATCGACTCGAAATAAACCTGAACAATCATACGTTCTGAATGTGGAATTCGATTATCTTTCTCTTAATCACCCAGCCCTCTCACGCTTCTCTTCCAATGTCATTCCAATGTCATAAACGTCTTCCTTCCCACGACGATGTGCCGGAGTTAGCGTCAGCGGCGAACATGCTGCTCGCCTCAGTCTGAGTAGGTGGCCATGAATCTAAGCGCCCGGAATATTCCGAAGGACAGGCGCTGAAATAGCTGCGGAAAGTTTTTGGACGTTTCTGAAGGAAAGAAGGTAAAGGGTACCACACTGGAAAAAAGGTGCTGGCTAGCGTGTGACGCGCAGGCCAAGAATCACAAGCCGCGCCGCTAATTTGGGCTCAAGCGGGGGATTTATTCCTGTAACGTGGAGCCATTGTGCTTGACGACCATCAGGAGGCGGACAATCCGCTCGTTGTGTTTAAACTTAAACTTGAACCTTTAACCCTATCCCTTAACCCTAACACTAACCCTAACACTAACCCCTAACCCTTAACCTTAACACTAACCCCTAACACTAACCCTTAACCCTAACCCCTAACACTAACCCTTAACAATAACCCCTAACACTAACCCTTAACAATAACCCCTAACACTAACCCTTAACAATAACCCCTAACACTAACCCTTAACAATAACCCCTAACACTAACCCTTAACCCTAACCCCTAACACTAACCCTTAACCCTAACACTAACCCTTAACCCTAACCCCTAACACTAACCCTTAACAATAACCCCTAACACTAACCCTTAACAATAACCCCTAACACTAACCCTAACACCAACCCCGAAGACGAACCCGTAACCCGAACCCCGAAACGATAACCCGGAACAAGAACCCCGAACACGAACCCTTAACAAGAACCCTAACACTAACCCTAACAATACCCCTAAACTACCTAACCTAACCCCTAACACCAACCCCTAATACTAACCCTTAACCCTAACCCCTAACACTAACCCTTAACAATAACCCCTAACACTAACCCCTAACACTAACCCTTAACACGAACCCTTAACACTAACCCTTAACAATAACCCCTAACAGTAACCCTTAACAATAACCCCTAACACTAACCCTTAACCCTAACCCCTAACACTAACCCTTAATCCTAACACTAACCCTTAACCCTAACCCTTAACAATAACCCCTAACACTAACCCTTAACAATAACCCCTAACACTAACCCTTAACAATAACCCCTAACACTAACCCTTAACCCTAACACCAACCCCTAATACTAACCCTTAACCCTAACCCCTAACACTAACCCTTAACAATAACCCCTAACACTAACCCCTAACCCTAACCCTTAACACTAACCCTTAACCTTAACACTAACCCCTAACACTAACCCTTAACCCTAACACTAACCCTTAACCCTTAACCCTAACCTTAACACTAACCCTTAACCCTAACACTAACCCTTAACAATAACCCCTAACACTAACCCTTAACAATAACCCCTAACACTAACCCTAACACCAACCCCTAATACTAACCCTTAACCCTAACCCCTAACACTAACCCTTAACAATAACCCCTAACACTAACCCCTAACACTAACCCTTAACACTAACCCTTAATAATAACCCCTAATACTAACCCTTAACCCTAACCCCTAACACTAACCCTTAACAATAACCCCTAACACTAACCCCTAACACTAACCCTTAACAATAACCCCTAACACTAACCCTTAACAATAACCCCTAACACTAACCCTTAACAATAACCCTTAACAATAACCCCTAACACTAACCCTTAACACTAACCCCTAACACTAACCCTTAACCCTAAACCTTAAACCTTAACCGTACCCCTTAACCCTAACCCTTTACCTTAACCTTAACCCTAACCCTAACCTTTAACTCCTAACCTTAACCATAACCCTTAACCCCTAACCCAACCTTTTTCAGTCATAAACGATGTAAAACCAGGCAGGGGGTCTCAAGCCGCATCTGTATTTTCACTCCTAACGAAGAACAAGTCGCCGGAGACGGCTGTTTGCGTTGGTGCTGAGCAGGTTTGTCAAATAGCTATTCGGTTACGCTGCCGTGTTTTCTTCCCTGCGGGGTTTATTTGGAAGGTTTCAGCTTTCAGTCGCCTCACAACGCTGCCCGAAACCCGATCTAATCTAAATGTTTTCTAATTTACCTTGGTCATCTTCACACGTGCGGTTCCCCTCACTCACACTCTGGCGGAGCTGCTGAAGCATCTGGGATCAATGTTTCCCGCTCCTGGACAAGGATGAATTCAGCCGCTCCGCTCCGTCAGATGGCCGAATGTGTGCAGCGTTTATTTTGGAGGAAACTCACGACTCTTTCAGCACCTGCACAGAAGCTTCAGCAGTCTGAGCCGAAGGTCGGTTCAATCTGGAATAGAACTCAATTCAGGTTAAAAAACCAAACGCACGCTTTGTCAGCGCAAAAGTTCCATTACTGAACATTCGCCTGAGTCGGATTTCCGAGCGTCCGTGTCGACAGTGTCCCGCCGTAACTTCGGAGATGCTTCAGCTCCTCGAGAAGTTTTTAAGAAGATGAATTAATATGGGAACCATGTACATGAATAAAGTCTTTGTTGGGAAATGCTGGTGGTTTGCGCATTTGGATTTTTTGGGACTGGTGTAGTCCACGGACCCCCCATGCCCCCCAGACGGATCAAGGCTGCCCACTGCTCCGGGTTTGTGTGTGTCACTTCACTGAATGGTTAAATGCAGAGCACCGTTTAGATACTGCCCCTAGTGGTTACACTGAAAAAATGTACGTTTTTTCCCCACATTTTGGGAACGTTTTTCTGCCTTGTTCCTTGACTGGGGCATTTATAGTGCAGAATGCATTCCTATTTATGAAATGTTCGCCCCACAAAATGGCTTTTGCACTAATTTTTTTTGTACGTAGAGGTACAACTGCACAATGGTTTTTACAGTGTAGGTCAGGAAATGGTCTTATCTCCAAATGTGTTTTGAGTGTGTTAGTGTGGCCACTAGGGGCAGTATTGAGACTGCGCTCTTCACTTAACCATCCAGTTAAGTGACACACACACTCACACACACACAAACACACACACACAGTGAGCTGAGAACAAACAGCAAAGTGTGTTTGCTACTCTGGACTGATTGTTTTCACAAGGAGCAGATGCCAATTTGTCCTGTTTACAGGAGCTCTGACTTCCAGCGTTTAGTGGATTAGAAAAGCCCGCAGATGTCTTCTGGGTCACTCAAGCGAGTCCTTGGTTCTAGTCAAGCATCTTGAGAAACTTCTCTTACACAAACCTTTTGCGTTTTCTCTACCAGGTCTTTGAGAAAATTGAATTCACATGATAGCAAATGGCTGGAATCCGCCTTGTGTTTTCTGCAGTTCCGAGGATTTTTCAGATGACTTAAACCGGCTTTGATGCTTATTATGAAGCAGCTTCCTGAGGAAAAACAACATTCTCACATCTGCTTCCATGTTGAGAATGAAAAACAGCGGCCTTCATTGACATAATGGTGCTATTCTCCTCCATCTCAAGCTGAATCGCTCTTTATTATTCACATGCACCATTTTGAATGGAACACTGTAGTTCTAAAACGCGGACAAGGTTGTTGGTGCGTGTCAGTCAAAGAAAGAACAACTCACAACGGTCACACGTATTATTTGAATCCGACACAGGTGATCATAATAATAATAATGTGGAATTGAAACTGTTAATCCCGCCTTAGTGACATTTCTCTCTCTCTGCTTTTCACCCATCCGAACAGTGAACACACTAAAAACAATACGTTCCAAAGTAATGCGGGCCTAGATATTTGCTAAGAGAGTGTCAGCTTACTCTTTTGTCTCAGTCTCTCTCACTTTACTGAAATAGTTGTGTAATTACTCGATAATTTCATCATCCTCAGAAAAGCAGTAACACACCCAGTGATACTTACAGAAATATTTCCTTGCATTGTAATCCGAGGTGTAACAAGTACCAGACCACCATACTTGAGTAAAAGTATGGATACTTAATGTACTGTACAAGTTACACCAATACAAATAAAAAGTCATCAATTTTAAAAAGGATTGAGTCGAAGTAGCAAAGTATCACATTTTAGAATAACTTGAGTATTTTACTATACTGAATTTAGGCAAAAGACATATTTTTATTGAAATGATTTAAAATTATTCATGAGGTTTTGTTTTATACAGAAACAAAATTTAACAGCCCAATGTTTCAAAAATGATTGAAATTCTTTTCAATCAAAAACTTTTTGTGCAAAAAAAAAAAAAATTCACACACAAAGTATCCATTATTTTTTCAGTATTATTTAAAGTATCAGTATTTTTATTCATCTTCAAAAAAGCTGGTTTGTAAAGCTCTTGACTTGGTAACATCACAATACATGTTATACATTACAATTTTTTCGCCGTATAAGACACACTTTTTGTTCCCCAAAACTGAGGGTGAAATGTTGGTGCATCGTATACGGCAAATGCAGAGATGCGCGGAGCGCGGTCACTGCCATCTTGGTGTGCAATACCGCGGTATACATACGTTGTCTCACTTTGCAGAAAATTGTGAAAGAATGAAACCATGATTTCACAAACGAAAACAGACTTTAATCAAAATAAAACAAGCTGATTTTCTCGCGCGCGTCTTTAAAACTAAAACACGAAGACCTCCACATCAGGAGTGCAAGTCTTGTTTTTAACCGTGATGTGACCGGGATGGCACCACCGATTACTAACCAGCATCGCGAGTCCACCACCCTTGGTTTTTCCACTCAATTCCACTGCTCTGTCCGCTCTCGCGAGTGTGTAACCATGGATGCTAACAGTTGAATCGGGGATCCCTTCTGTCAGCCAGCTCTCCGTGAGCAAGTATAAGCTCACACGGTAAGCCTCATCGGTTTTTAGCAACGCTTCCAGCTCATCACACTTGTTCTGCAGGGAGTTCACGTTCCCCATTATAATTGATGGCACGAATGGTTGCTAATTAATGTGTAATACTGTATTAAGGTGTATACATAGATATATAAAATCTAATTCATGAATTAGTTTAGTTTAGTTTAGTTTATTTGTTTGTTTAGCCCTTTAAAATCAACTAGTGTTGAAACAAAGTGCTTCACAGATAAAAGGTCTTACACAATAAAACACATTTAGGCTAGAAAAAACAATATAGAGCATAGAAAATGATTTCATAGTTCAAAGAGTAAAAACACCGGATACACTCAGACAGTACTAAAAGCCATTGAGAACAAGTGCGTCTTGAGCAAGGATTTAAAATTGGGTAGAGACGAGGCAAGTCTGATGTTCAGCGGCAGCTCGTTCCATAGTTTCGGAGCTGCCACTGCAAAGGCTCTGTCTCCTCTGAGCTTCCGCTTGGTCACGGGTACACTCAAGAGCAGAGTGACCGTGCTGGTGTAGACGGATGCAGAAGCTAGGAGAGGTACAGAGGAGCAGCACCATTTAGACATTTAAAAACAAGTAACAGGAGTTTAAAATGGATCCGGAATCGTACGGGCAGCCAGTGTAGGGAATATAAAATCGGAGTGATGTGTTCTCGTTGGCGTGTACTGGTTAAAAGGCGTGCAGCAGCGTTTTGAACCAGCTGAAGTCGAGATATAAGTGACTGATTTAGACCAAAGTAAAGTGGATTGCAGTAGTCGAGTCTAGAGGTTACAAATGCGTGGATTAAGGTTTCAAAATGCTGTTTTTGCACAACTGGCTTGATTTTGCTCAGTTGCCTCAGGTGAAAAAAGCTAGATTTAACAACAGCCCGGACCTGGCTTTCAAATTTAAGGTTTGAGTCCATTTTAAACCCAAGGTTTACAATTTCCGATTTAGCATATCCAGCCAAGGAACCCAATTTTACAGGCACCGGAGCCCCCGAGAATGAATTTGCGGCTAACACCATAACCTCGGTCTTTGACTCGTTAAAATGTAAGAAGTTCAGAGCCATCCAGTCCTTGATATCTTTTAGGCAGTCCAAGAGAGAGTTTGCAGAAAAACCATCCTTCTTACGAAGAGGAACATAGATCTGGCAATCGTCGGCATAACAGTGAAATGATATTCCATGTTTCCTTATGATGGAACCCAGAGGTAATAGATACAGCGAGAACAAGATGGGCCCTAAGATAGAACCTTGAGGAACTCCACAAGAGAGGGGAGCAGAAGAGGATTGGCAATCTCCAAGCCTGACACAGAAAGTTCTGTCGTTTAAATAAGATTTAAACCAGCCCAGTGCTGTGCCCTTTATGCCGACCCATTGTTCTAATCGAGATATTAGGATTTTGTGGTCAACAGTATCAAAAGCCGCAGTTAGGTCAAGCAAAACAAGGACCACGCTATCACCAGAATCCATATTTAGCAGCATGTCATTAACAACCCGCAGGAGGGCAGTCTCCGTACTGTGTTTTGTTTTAAAACCAGATTGGAAAATCTCTAAAAGATTGTGCTCGTTTAAAAAATCGATGAGTTGGCTATATACAATTTTTTCTAAAAGCTTTGATAAAAACGGAAGCCTGGAGATTGACCTAAAGTTTGTGAGAACAAGTGGATCAAGCCCTGGTTTCTTGATAAGGGGTTGCACTACTGCATGTTTAACATTTTTGGGAACCACCCCGGAGGTAAAACTATTATTTAAAATAGCGAGAACTGATGGCCCTAAAATTGGAAAAAACCTCTTTAAAAAAGCGAGGAGGAAGAGCATCACACGGTGAGCCTGATGGTTTCAAGTGAACCACAAACTCCTGTAGGCAAGGCAAGGCAAGGCAAGTTTATTTATATAGCACAATTCGTACACGCGGTAATTCAAAGTGCTTTACAGTGCATCTTAAAATACATTAAAAAATACAATACATCCTTACAATATAAAACACCATTAATAGTACAAAAAAACACACAATAAAACATGAGACATAATAACAATAATAATAATACTACTAATAATAATAAAAATTATTATTAGAAAGATAAAAGAGACGTCTGAACCTTTAATCAAATGCCCAACTGAACTGAAATTTAAACTTGGCTAATGTTTCTAACATTCACCGGAAGTTTATTCCAAACATTAGCTGCATACTCTGAAATGCAGCTTCCCCTGTTTTGTCCTGACTCGGGGCACCAGCAGGAGGCCCATCCCTGAGCTCCTCAGAGTTCTAGATGGTTTATAAATTGTTATCAGCTTAGAGATGTATTTTGGTGCTTGGCCATGAAGTGACTTGTACACCAGCAGAGCAGTTTTAAAATCTATTCTCTGAGGCACTGGGAGCCAGTGCAAAGACCTGAGGATAGGACTAATGTGATCGTACTTCGTGGTTCTGGTTAGGACTCGAGCAGCAGCATTTTGTATGAGCTGCAGTTTTTTCAGCTCATTGTTGTTCAGACCAGTGAATAGGGCATTACAGTAGTCTAACCTACTAGAAATAAAAGCATGGATAAGAATCTCCAAGTCTGTTTTTGTCACAAGTCCTCTGATTTTGGCAATGTTTTTAAGATGATAAAAAGCTGTAGATGAAATTGATTTAATGTGACTGTTAAATTCAAATCAGGGTCCATTAGTACCCCAGATTTCTGACTTGATTTGCCGGTTCCAGGGAAAGAGACTGCAGATAACTGCTGACATTTTCTCTGTTTTTTTTGGGGGCCAAAGACAATGATTTCTGTCTTGTCTGAATTTAACTGTAGAAAATTGCTTTGCATCCAGATGCTAATTTGCTTAATACAGCACAAGAGTGAATCCACAGGTCCATGTTCACCTGCTGTCAGTGACACATATATCTGGGTGTCTCTGCATAATTGTGATGAGACACATTATTACTGGCAATCACCGCCCTAACGGCAGCATATAGAGGTTAAACAGCAGGGGTCCTAAAATTGACCCCTGAGGGACCCCACAGGTCAAGCCCATATGCTTCGACACACAATCACCAATTTCAACAAAACAACTCCTTCCTTCTAAATAAGATTTGAACCAGTTAAGAGCAGTACCAGTGATGCCAACCCAGTTTTTCAAGTCTCTGTAGAAGGATCCCATGATCCACAGTGTCAAACGCTGCACTCAGATCCAGCAGGATTAATACCGTAGCTTTGCCAGCATCAGTGTTTAAACGGATGTCATTAGTTACTTTAACAAGAGCCTCTCTCTGTGCTGTGATGTGGTCTAAAGCCTGACTGAAAGACATCAAATGTGTCATTTGTAACCAAAAATTCTGTTAGTTGTTGGTAAACAACTTTTTCAAGAATTTTTCCCATAAATGGCAGATTAGAAATAGGCCGGTAGTTTTTCAGTACTGCAGCATCAAGACTACTCTTTTTTAGGAGAGGCTTAATGACCGCAGTTTTTAGAATACTTGGAAATATTCCAGATTGAAATGACTTGTTGACCATTTTAGTGAGAGGCGCTAAAACACTGGTTAGCACATATTTCAGTAATCTGGTTGGTAATACGTCAAGACGGCAAGTAGAAGACTTCAAACAGGTGATAATTTCTTGAACAGTTTTTTCTGTTGCAGGGGTGAGATCACTAAATTTGGACAGGATAGCAGGTGGTGAGTCAGATATTTGATATGTGGTATTATTTGAGTTTTTGATGTTCTGAACCTTGTTTTTGAAAAAAACAGCAAACTCATTACATTTGGAAATAGATATCATTTCAGGCGTGATTTGAGTCGGAGGATGTGTTAAGCTATTTATAGTTGTAAAAAGAACTCGGGAGTTATTGTTATCATTTTGTATAATATTAGAGAAATATTTTTCTCGAGTTTCATGCAGGATCCGGTTGAAGATGAGCAATTGTTCTTTATAAATCTCATAGTGAACCTGGAGCCCAGATTTGTGCCATTTACGCTCCGCTTTTCTACACTCACGTTTTCTTGCCCTGACCAACTCATCTGTAGCTGAGGTAAGGTGATAGTCTCAAACTGATGAAAAACAGCAGAGCAGGGTTGAAGTACTGACAGGTCAGATACAGGAGGTACTATTTGTGCTCGTGCTATAGCCACCTTGTCAATAAAAAAGTTAAGAAATGTCTCACAGCTGTCAGCATTAAAATCAATACACGTAGTTGGTGGTGCATTGAGAAGTTTGCTAACTGTCTGAAATAAAACACGGGGGTTTTGGCGGTTAGAGTCAATGATATTTCCAAAGTGTTTCTTTTTAGCGTCTCTTACAGTGGACTGGTAAGCGCGCCAACGGTCTCTAAGTATTAGGAGAGACACCTGCAGTTTGTCCTTTTTCCACTTCCGTTCAGCTCTGCGTCGTGTCGTGCTGCCCGAGTCTTATTGGTCAGCCAGGGCTCAGATTTTGCTTTAGGCTGCCTGACTTTAGAAGGAGCCACCACATCCAGAATAGTCTGGCAGTTAGAGTGAAGGATGGTGCTCAGCTCGTCCGAAGTGAGTTCTGATTTTGACTCTGCGATAACACAGCGCTGACGGCTGAAAAGTTCAGAAAACTGAGCAGCAGTGGAAGGGTTAAAAACTCGGGAGAGCCTGGGAGGCATTTGAGTGTTAACAGTAATAAAAGGCAAAACAGTATGAAATAACACCGGCATATGGTCAGAAAAAACAGCATCGCGGGATTCCAGATTAAGGATAGGAAGGCCATATGATAATACCAAATCAAGTGTGTGTCCGCGCTCTTGTGTTGGTCCAGTAACAGACTGAACCTGATTAAAAGAGTCAAGAAGGTTTAAAAAGTCATTTGCCATAGGCTTGTCGGGGCAGCACACGTGAATATTAAAATCACCAACTAGGAGCACAGAGTCGTATTTGGGCATGGAATGAGACAGAAAGTCAGCAAACTCATTTAAGAAATCCTTGTTGTACTTTGGTGGTCTGTAGATCACGGCACAAAGCACAGGGTGAGAGCTGGCAAGTTCAAATAAGCAGCATTCAAAGCTGCAGAACTGGATGGGCAGTGAGAGCTGTTTGCACTTGAACTTGTTCCGGTAAATAACGGCTATTCCCCCACCTCTGCCCGTCATCCGCGGGGAATTTAAATAACAGCAGTCATGAGGCAGAATCTCCGTAAAAATTGTGGACTCGCCGGCATTTGCCCAGGTCTCAGTGACGCACAGAAAGTCCAAGCCAAGGGATAAGAGAAAATCCCGAATAATAAAAGTTTTATTTGCGAGGGATCTGGCGTTTACCAGCCCAATCCTGGTTTGCTGCGGTGTGTCGTTCGGCCACGGAGCGCGCTTGAGAGATCGCAGGTTCCGCGGATTCACTCCGTGTTGGCGTGAGCGAGGAGCAGACAGGTGACGTGGCACACAATGTTCCTCGGCGCCGGTGATAGACACCAGCCAAACACCAACCAACTTCGGTGATCGCCGCAGGTGGCAGTGATGGTTCGAATCGGCGGAGAAAAACGACGAGCCACGACGAGCCGCACAGAGCCTTACTCCAACCAATCTCCCGCTCCGTTTTCCGCGGCTTTTTGCGTGGAGATCGCCCAGGTGTGCGGTACAGGTAAGCTGGTATTCCAGATAGAGGCGGCATAGATGTGTTTTTACTCCACGTTCTCCAAACACGATTGCAATCGGGTGGCTTGAGATTCAATAAAGACTGCCGACTGTACACTAGTATGGAGTTGGCTTTGTGAAGAAAAAAAGTCAATAGGAATGAAATAACAAACAAGATTAGCAGAGACTGACGGCCAGCCATAAACAACGGCGCCATCTTTACCCCCTGAAGTAATTCCAAACCGTTGATACCGTGAATTATCATGGTATCAACGGTATTGCAAAATCCATGTCATGGCACATCTCAATACCGCTATTCACGTGAATACTGCTAAACCGCGCAGCGCTACATCACTATTTACTGGCTTTACTGACTGTTCATTTCACATGTTTGGCATACAATTGTTCTGTTGTTAACTTTTATACAGTTGATATAAAATATTTTACTACAGTATTTGGTTCAGAATCTTTTTTTTCTAGATTTTCCTCCTTTAAAATTGGGTGCGTCTTATATGCCGGTGCGTCTTATATGGCGAAAATACGGTACATTATTATATTATTATTGTAATTATTGTAATTAAATTATTACATTAAATATACATTACCTCTTCCGTCCAAGAAATTATATATAAATATAAAAGGTATAAATCACACACTGTTACAGAATGTAACGAGTAACGCTAAGTGTCCATTCAAATGTAGTGGAGTGAAAAGTACAGATACTCAATCACAAATGCAGTGGAGTAGAGAGTAAAAGTGGCTTATATGTTTGATACTCAGTACAAGTACAAAGTAGCCAAAAACATACTTGAGTACAGTAACAGAGTCCATTAACTCAAGTACTTTACACCTCTGATTGTAATCAACCATTTCTCAAGGTTATTTGTTTAAATTGTTTTTTTTCCCCCAACTTTGCAATTTTTTTTTCGCACAACGGGCCGAGCGTGTTCCACACTTAATGTATACTCTCATTATGTGGCAGAAAGTGCTGATAGCAGCAGAAGTCACACGTGGGCCGGTCCGTGTGATGAGCATCTGGAGCTGAAAGAAAGACTCTTTCAGGAGGAAACGACTGCCCAGGTTTGCAGCAGGGATTTATAACACGGCACCGTTGACATTGGCACGAGTGGACATCGAATCGCCGCCGTCACGGATGATCAGTCATGGCGGCTCGAAGGAAGACGAGGCGTGTAAGAGTGGGAAGCCCTTCTCGTGTTAGGCTGACACACGGTAGAGTTCAAGTTCAAGTTTTGGTTTTCTAGCACTTTTCTTAGTTCGAGGCCAACGCCAAGTCGCTAAAGCTAGAGCAGGTTTCCAAGGGGCCACGTGAGAAACAGATCATATCGCGGAGGGCCGGACCAAAAAAACTAAACTCATTTCTGTTCAATATTAATAATAATAACGGTTTGAGCTCCAAAACGAGCTGACTTTGTACATCATCCTTACCTGCTTTTAAATCACTACTCAAAATCCATTTGTTTTCATTTGTGACATCATATTACTTGTCTTTTTATTTAGTTTGTTATGTGGTGTCTGCTGGTTTTATGTATATTATCATCTGTTTTACCTTGTATTTTCCTTAAATAGAAGTGCACTTTCTCTAAATTAAATGTGTGTAAAGGGCTATTAAATAAAGATGGTTTCAGTTAAAAAAGCAGGGGTGCCACATTTGGGTCTAAAAATACACATTTTGGGATATGGAGGAAATACAGATTCACAAACGCAATTCATTAAAATACACGAACCGGTGCACGAAGCGGAGGCGCGGACATTTGATGTTATTTTCAGGCTTTCTGATCGCGGAGAGGAGGTAAGAAACAGAAAGTACAGTAGTACTGTAGTGCAAGTAAGATTTTTTTGCACAAAAATCAACCCGTTTGAGCGATTGCTGAACTGAACTCCATCCAGCGCGGATCAAGCAAAAAATGAATGAAGGTGTGCAGAAACCAATGCGACAAAGCAAAGTTTGAAAATAAAATAATCATTGAGCTAAAGAAGGCAATTGTAGAGAAGCACGATTCGTCTGCTCTTAGCGAAAGGTCTGCGCATGCTGTTTAACAGTGCAGAGAGACAGAGAAAGAGAGAGAGAGAGACAGAGAGAGAGAGAGAGACAGAGAGAGAGAGAGAGAGAGAGAGAGAGAGAGAGAGAGAGAGAGAGACAGAAGAGAGAGAGACCGCACCTGAGATCGAGCAGACAGAGAGTAGACGAGATAGAGAAACATGAAGAGAGAGAACAGAGAGAGAGAGAGACAAGAAGAGAGAGAAAGAGAGAGAGAGACAGAGAGATAGAGAGAGACAGAAGAGAGAGAGCAGAAGAGAGAGAACAGAGACTTCCAGATAGAGAGATGATGAAACAGAAGAGAGAGAGATAGAGAGGAGAGAGAAACAAGAGAGAGAGACGACGAGAGAGAGAGAGAGACAGAGAGTCGACGAGAAGAATGGAGAAGAGAGATCAAGAGTGTCGAGAGAGAGAAAGGAGAGATTGAAGAAAGACTAGAAGAGACTATCAGAGACTAGAGGAGGAGGAGACGAGAGAGAGAGCGAGAGAGAGATGCTAGAGAGCCAGCGAGAGAAGAGAACGATAGAGATCGAGAGAGACAGAGAGAGAGAACAAGAGAGAGAGAGAGACAGAGAGAGACAGAGAGAGAGAGAGAGAGAGAGAGACAGAAGAGAGAGAGAGACAGAGGAGAGAGACAGACAGAGAGAGAGAAAGAGAGAGAGAGAGTCATTTAATAGTGTCAGTTATAGACGAATAGAACAGATTGACTGAATGACTTTCACGCAGCTGCCGTAAATAAACTGAACATGTTCTAGTATTCTGGATATTGCGCAGTACTACTTTATATGCTATATATTGCTAAAACACCTCAATATTGTGTGACAATAATACAACCAGATTGATTGTATTGACTTGGCGTTTTGTCTCAGTTTTCATCTTTTTCCCACATCTAAAGAAAATGTGAGTGGAGGATGACAAGAGAATGGAGTCCTGAAGGAAGCGGACATAATAGAGCAACCCAACACGTTATCACGCCATCTCTGAAGCCTCGGGCAGAGGAGTCGACGCCGGGAAACAGAATCTCCAGCATAATGGTGCCGAAAGAAAAGTTCTAGGTGTGATCCCCCGAAACGGAAGAGTTGTGTGTGTGTGTGTGTGTGTGTGTGTGCGAAACTTAGAAAAACTAAGCTGAGATGACTTCAGGCAGGTGACGAATCATCTATCCATACTAAAAGCTTCCTCTGTTTCTGGGTCCGACAGATGCCGACCCTGCGTGCCCTACCAATACCCCCATACCTGTGGGGACCTTTCAGCTTTTAGTTAGTTCGTTTAAAAGTTCTCTTCATTTTCGATAGTTGCTGTATTTTTATGGGTTAAAATTTGTGCTGTCAAAGTTAACGCGCGTGATTCATTTTAAGGGACCAAAATTGGCCTGAAAAAAGTGCGACTCGACTTCGGATCTTGTTAAAAAACTAAGACAATCCATTGCAAATTTAACAAATATTATACTAAATGACTTTACAGTATTTCAACAAGTGTTTATTCAGTGTTGAGTTTACATTGATTTACATATTACACCTCATTATCCAATATAACAAGCTTCAGTCATTTAAACGCAGTTAATCGTGATTAATTTGGTCAGGGAAGTGTGACTAACTAGTTAAAAAAATTAATTGTTCAACTCTATTTTATCATCCGGTCTTGTTGCAGTGTCTCTGTGCCACTAGGGGTCACTTGCTCTTTACTGGCTCTTGTGCCATTTGGTTCAGCTGTGACTTGTTAGGATTGTGTTTCAGGAGTGTGTGTGTGTCTTCATCTGTTCATCATCTCCAAACAGGCTAGATGAAAGGGTGAAGATCAAAGTGATGTGGACAATGACAGGAAATGGGGAGAAGAGATGAAAAAGTAAAAACTGGATTACGACAAGGTTGTAGTATAATGGTAATAATAGTAGTAATCTGAACAGTACATTAGCCATTATTGGAAAACATCCAATTCCGCTATGTGTGTAAGGCCAGAAACAATAAATCATGCCATATTAAACTGTAGAAGACTTGAGAGACAAAGAAATGGAGGAACTAAAAATGGTTGGGATTACAGGAAATGTAATTTACGACACAATGAAAACAGTGAAGAGCAAACAAAGCCAGGTACCGTATTTACGCAAATATAAGCACCCCACTACTTTTTTTTTTTTTTACATTTCTGGTTCAATTACGTTAATATTCTCCTAAAAATATATATTTGTTTTTTCATTAACACACCTAAATTGTTACCCATGTCATTTTGATATCATATTTGAAATTGGCTTCATATTTGAAGTTTTCGAGGGTCAAACATTCGAAAAAAAAAAATGCTACTATTTGCATAATTACGATAATTATTTTAAATAACTGGCGAACTCAGGACTAGTGACAGGAATATAAATACAGACAGAAGAAAGAGGGAGTATGATGTAAATATAAATTGAACAGAAGAGGGCGGTAATGCGACAGAAATGGACGCAAACCGACAACAAAAGACGAAGGATCAAAGGTTCGTTTACGACAGTTGGTTTTACTTTGGGTTTCTCCTATTGTGAAGCTTTTGGTTTAATTTTGTGGTTCAAGTTTTGTTGGCGCATTTTTTTTCTTCCTCGGAATGAGAAGAACATGTGATTTATTTATTTATTTTTTTGCTATTTTATATGTTTTTAAGATGGGGTTTTTTCCTCCTTCGGAAAAAATATTAAAAAACATCTATTTGTATCACATTTGTATATGTAAGTATCACAGACATTTTATGGGAATATAGGAGTTGTTGTTGTTGTTGTTTGTGTGTGTGTGTGTGTGTGTGTGTGTGTGTGTGTGTGTGTGTGTGTGAAAAAATTGTGTAATCTGTACTAAGCAGAAAACAGTGACTTCCTGTTTAATCTGGCTGTGTGGCAAGCATCGCGCTTTAAATAACTAATTCTCCTTGTCTGCTGCTTAAACCTTTTGGTTAGATGAAGTTTTAAGTGGCTGCGAAACCCACTGCTCTCGAACCGGCAGCACAGAACAAAGACTAAATAAAGAGGATAAATAAAAGAGAATAAATAAAAAGCCACGAGGGGAAAAACCAAGATGACCACACGGGAAAAACCCTCATCACAAGCAACAAGACCAGACCAGACCAGACCAGACCAGACCAGACCGAGCCTAACGAACAAATCACACCTGGCTTGAACAAACACACGAGAGAAACGACAACAAACAGGTGCGAGAAATTAAGCAATTCAACACAGGTGGGAAGCCAATCAAAACCAGCCAACTAATTATTCGCCAATGAAGATCAAAACAAAGGGGTGTGGTCAGCAGTGACTGGAAGAGACCATAAGACTTCATCAAGTTCTCCTGGAGTCACACATCCAGTTCCAATTTCAGACGGAGTAGACATGGATCAGCTACCAAGAATAATCTACCGGACTTGTTGGCATGTTATTTAATCATTTTGTTATAAGGTAATAATAATAATAATAATAATAATAATAATAATAATTAAATAATAACAAATAAAAATAATTTAATTTAATTGGCGCCTTTTGAGACTCCCAAGGTCGGTGTGTGGAACTGAACTGAAAAAATCCAGAGCAGTTTTATGAGTGTCTGCAAATATCAACTTCCTTAGTCTTGTATTAGTCAGAGTTTCTATTCGTTTCTTTCTTTGTGCAGAGAGCGTGTGAAACTTCATGACGTGAGAAAGTTGGTCAGTTCATTAGTTCGTCATCAGCTGTTCGTCATTCTTTCTGGTCAGGATGAAGTGCTGAGCTCCACACGTCCTCTTCTTCGTAGGTTCGTTCAGTTTTTCGTAGGATCGCTTCTGTTCGTAGGACGACGTTCCTGTGGATGTAGAGGCGAAGCTGAATAGACGTTTTCATTCTCCGTGATAGGGTAATAAGACCCCACAATGATGTGCTCGCATACCCTGGCAAATATTATAAAGGAGCGTTACGGCTTTTCTAAAGATTGGTTGATATATTTATGTCAACTTTGGGAAAACATTCTGTGCATAGCGCTTCATGTACATATGTAAAGCTTGAACATACTTTGACACAGTGCGTATAACTTCATTTAATGACTCAATGTCTAATATTAATGAATAGGAAGGCTGCATAAGGTAGAAGCCTGGAACCAAACCTCACCCTAACCTTAGCATCACTACTATTGTCTTACAGCCCCTTCAAAGTGCTAATAGCTTTTGTTCTTGCTGGTTTCACTCCCCTGCCGAGGTCCTGAGTGGTCCACATCCCTGCCGGTGGAGTGTCGATACCACCGGGATGGAGACAACGTCGCTTGAGGAATGTCGTACCACCAAAGGTAGGTCAGGTTCTCCCTGGTTTATTTCCTCTCACTCCGCCAGAGAGGTTTTGTTTTCCTAGCCACTGTCGCCATCTAGCTTGCTCTTCTGGTCATAGCCCATAGTCTGAACAACGAAGAACAATTTTCTTCTTTAAAGATAATTTTACTCCTAATTCCACATAGCGACTTTGCATTGGACTGGAATTAAGAAAAGCGCTATATAAATAAACTTGAACTTACTCATTTCAGGGTGTACTAGTGTGACTGGAGGCTTTGATGGCACGCACATTCCTATTAAAGCTCCTTTTATTGTGAATAGAAAATCCATTCTCAGTATCAATGTGCAGGTATGTAAATTTCCATCTTCCTTATTGTGACATCTTCATTAATGTAGTGGAGAGTCAGCACTAAGCCGCATATTTCAAGAAGGTATGTTCATTACAGGGTTGTTTTTTTTATTTCAACAGCATTTTTTTTTTTACACAGGTTTCAATCATTTCAGGACATTGAAATGGCTACTTGCTAGGGAACCGTGGGGACCTTGTCTTGGGGATGGACTTTTGCGATGGACAAAATTGCGTTCTATACTCTGTTTGGCCAGTTTTTCTTTCATGTCTTCAAAATAAAATGAAAATTTTAGCCTACTCTTTCACAGTCATACCCCAGGTTGTATCATCGTTCAAAAAAATAAAAACCCTACACTGCAAAAAAAAAAATCCACATGAGAAAACAAAAAAATATAAAACAAAACGAGTAAAAAAAAAAATTCAATCAAGTAAAATTATCTGCCAATGGGGTGAGAACATTTGACTTGGTAAGACGGCTTGAAACAAGACGACAAAATATTGTTACACGGTAAAATTGTTTCTGCATTTCAGTTCTTGTTCTCATTGGCTTTAAAATAAAAAAGTTTCTGAAATTGAGAAACATTGCGTTGTTAAAATAAGATTTCACTCGACGTTGCTTGTTTCAGGAAGTTCTGCGTTAAAACACAATGTCTACTTTGAGAAATGTCTCGATTTAGTGTACAATATTGTCAAAATGTGTCCTATTCTCTTGAGTCATCTCTCACTCTTAATCCTAACATAGTTATTAATTTATCTTGTAAGAAACAATAACAAGATTTATTGTCTAATTTCAAGATTGTTTAGCTTGTCAAGAATTAATTTTTTGTAGTGTACCATTAGGCGTAATATTAAAATAAACAATTAATCAGTTTTTTTTTCCCTGTTTTTTTTTTCAATCTTTAAGCACAGATTAATATGCTTGTTTCAAGAAAACAGGTCTTTGTTTCAAACTGTCTTACCAAGTGAAATATTCTCACCCCATTGGCAGATAATTTTACTTGATTTAAGTCTTTTTTACTCGTTTTCTCTTGTTTTTTTCATGTGCGTTTTTTTCAGTGCAGCTTTACTTTTTCAATTTGAAGCTGTATAAGGTCAACCTCAAAGTCCCCTTTTTTTTTTTTTTTTTTACATTTCTTTTGGAGATGGACCCTCTACGCCTGCATCGTCCTGTTCTGAAACCGCAGACATGGTTCCATATCTTCATCCTACAGTAGAAATATGCAATAAAAGTAGTAAGCACGAGAATGACAACAGACTTACACATGTCACAGACTGTTACATGTTACAGACTGGTACAACAACACAAGGACTGCAACATTGGACAACTCCATACAAGTCTTGTTCAGCACCTTGACCAATTGGTCAATAAAGTCATGCCAGAAGATTCCGGTGTTGCAAAAGTCGATGTCATCAATGTGTCTGGACAATTGATTTACGCCAGAATCATTTTTGTTTCATCTATAGATGTGGACAGGGACTGCCTTCTCCCAACAGACTTTTTTTTCCTGTCACGGAGTTTCACTGGACTGATTTTTTTCCTTTTTGCCACAAAGGATTCCAGGACTCGGGTGGAGTTACTGTGCTGTTTTTGGGAATTTATTAATTAACAATTTTCTTGTTAAGACTCATGCTAGTGTGTTTTGACGTTGATTACATGATGTTGTTGAGGGTTGTTTATATTGAGTAAATGTTTTGTTTTGGGGTGAGTTTATATACATTTTTTTAAGTGATATATCTACACAGAAATATATTTTTTGCTTTTTAAATTGGGTTTTATTTTACATACAAACATCAATACAAACATTCTCAAAAATCATTTATTTTCGGTTGTCCTTGTATTCATTCAAGCAACGGCACATTTTTTTACCTGGTTCTATAGTGTGCATGACACACACATATATATATATATGTGTGTGTATTTATATATATATATATATATATATATATATATATATAATATATTATATATATTACACACCGTATTTTCTGGACTATAAGCTGCTACTTTTTTCATAGGTTGTGAACCATGCGGCTTATACAAAGGTGCTGGACTGATTTTTCTGCAGATTTTTTTCCACCGTTAGGGGCGCTCTAAACTGGAATTAGAATCAAAGTCACAAAATAAAAAGAAGACAAAATAAATGCAAAGAAGAATACGCTACTTCCTCTTTAGCAGATATAAGTCGGTCTGTCAAACTCTTCTTTTCAAAAATCTTTTCAAATCCTCACCCCTTCATCACAGAACCCACACGAAGAAGTTCATATGATGGAAGTTTTAAGTTGAATGCAGTCTTCAAATGTACATTTACAATTCAAAATCGCCCTGTAGTAAATATCTAATCCAAAAACATACATATCTGTGGCTTGCAAAACTTTTTTAATAGAATGGATGCGGCTTGTATGCAGGTGCGGCTTTATCTTTTTTAAATTATTTTTTTTAAATAGAGCGGATGCGGCTTATATACAGGTGCGGCTTATAGTCCAGAAAATACGGTATATAAAATGTAAACCCCAAACTCAAGGCAACACGTTAAAATTGTATATATTTTGTGTTTTGTTGAAACTTAGACCCGGAGTAGATTTTTCTTTTCCTTTATGAGAAGGGTTACAATTCCACCACGTCTTTTATTTCGTTAGCCGGAGTGTCTGATGAAGTGTCCCTGAACAATCCCATCCACAACTGGACGGCCTTTATTTCGGGAGAGTGGCGGTGGCACGTATGAAAGCGATAAAACTTCCCACTCCGCCGCCCTTAAAAAAATAAAATTTTATTATTTTTTGGGGGTCCAAAAAAATAAAAAATATAAAATGATTCTTCATACACACAATCACTGTAACGCAAAAACCAAAAACACAGGCCGTCATTCACACACCATAAGGAAATAATCTCGGTCAGATTGTTTGCCAAACTACATTTTCAATCGCGCTCGGACAGTTGATGTGATGTTGATAAAACCGACCGGTCAATAAAACTGACCCCTCCGCTTGGTTACGTCACTCATATAAATGACCATCTTTTCATGACCCAGATCGAAAGACAATTGTTGACATTGTGTTCTACGTTTCTTATTGTACTTGGAACCAAAAATGAAGTTGTGCTGTTTAAACTTGGTCGACCCATCTGTCCAGTTTATCAGTTTATTCATGACTTTCACCAGTTATTCGTTTGCTGCTTTCCCTTTCATATATCCAATCTCTGTTAAAAACACTCTCGACGTTACGTGGTCAAACACTGTCTTGGTCCATGAATATCAGACCAAATTTAGGACCCAATGAGCAGGAGACGTTCAAAAGATCTCAAATTAATGTGATATCATTCGTGATCAACCAGTTGGACAGTACATGATCACCTTCACAGTCTTAGGACCAGAATCTCAGACAGACACAAGACGCTAGTTCTTCATCTCCTGTAGGTTTGGGTACAAGCATTAAAAACGCTCTTCTGGAAGTTGGTGATTGTCCACTTCTAAACTACCTTGTACCAGTAGCAGATTGTCCTCTGTTACAGATTCACAGAAGCCCACAGGCAGACCTTTGCTGTTCTCCAGGCGTCTCAGAGCTCAGTGTCAGTGTGTTCAGCTTCCAGCTCTTCGTCGTACTCCGCTGACCTTTGGCAAATCTTTGTGAAAGTTTTCTGCCACTTCTGGGAGCCACTAAAACTACCGCACACTTCCGGATTTCTCCAGAGTGTATTAAAATTTAAAGCTTGGAGTTTCTAGAGGACAATCCGTCACGTTTGTCCTTCAGAGCTTGGATGAGCTTCAAGAAGTACCTCAAGAAGTTTCAGAAGACCAAAGTATGGCCAACTGACAAGCCACCGAGTCCTGACAAGCCCATTTTTCTGAAGGTCTCGTTATCTCTTCCAGGGTCTGTACTGCATTGGCCTCCTCAGACAACTGAGGCAAGTTCTCAAGGAAAGCATTGTCCGCTTGTTCACAGTTCAGTTCCCTTTTAGTTCCCACTCGTGCATGCTTGCATCGTCGTTTCTCGTACAAAGGGAACATCTATTTTCGGTGGTTGAAACGTTTTCTTGTCTTGAGCTCATTTCGTAAGAGACTATGGAAATCCCAAAGTAAACTAAAAGGACAGAAAAACATGACTTACGTTTGACGGTTTTTGAGCATTACGTTTTGCCACAACCTTCTTTAGGCGATACACTTCTTGTTCACTGAATCTACAATTATCCTTAAAAGTTTCTGCTTTTTCTGTAAATCGCATGCCCTCTGGGAAGTATTCTTCTGGCATTCTGCTCCCCTTAAGAAAAGATTTCATGTCTTCTGCAGTGCAGTTCTGGGCAGAGAAACCGCTCTGAGGCTAACTATAGGAGATGCCGCATTCTGAAGTGTCTGTCTGACTCGGGTTTGCATTATCAGACTGACTCATGTCTTCAATATTCGTTCTTTAGCTCCGGTGTGCTTTTGTTTCATACATCTTTTCAGGGCCATTTTAGCATCTTCTAGTTCCATCATTGAGATCAGTTCCTGAGATCATATAGGCATATCACAGGGACGACACCACATTTTTCATCAACTCAAATTTTTATATAAGAAAACTATGACGTTGTTCATGCGGCAAGCCATTTCAGTGTCACTGTTGTTCTCCTTTTGCTTTTTCTGATCCTGTAAATGGCCTTCATTGCTTCACCCTGTTAAACTGCAGCAGCTGACAGTCACTGCGTCTGCAGAATATCGTGGGTGTGCGTAAATATCTCAGGCGCTTGGTGGAAACCGTGACTGTAGAGTGGCATCACTCCAGCCGCTCTCTGACTCACTGGGCGTGCGACATAAACGTACAGGAAACCAGATCTGACCAGTGACTTCCTCTTTGTCGCTCTTCGTGTTTAACCGTCAACACTGAACATCTGCTTTCAGTCCACAGCCATGGAACCCGCCGCCATCAGAGAGGGATACCTGGTGAAGAAGGTAAGACTCTTCTCGATGCCCGGGTCTGGAAAACCTCCGCCTTCACCGCTTTGTCTTCATCTCTATGGTCAAACTCTTCAATTGTGCCGATTTTACCCAAGTAAGAGACATGTTAAGGCTTTAAAAATATTTTCAGACATTGTAATTTACCCGATTTGAGAATTGAGGAGCTGTAATTCTCAGCATTTGAAAGAGGAACAGAAGCAGACAGGAGGTGAGATCAAAAAAGAGATGTGAGAGTCTGAAACCCTCGCTGTTATTTTATTTGTCTTCTGTTTTTGTCTATTGTGAAAAGTGAAAGACCCATGAAATAAGAGAAAACAACTGCCGCTTTAACGAATCTTAAACCTATGTGAAAGATGAACTAAAGCACATTCAGTGACAGTGAGAACGTCTTTTGAAGGATCATGAGTGATGAAGCTGGACAGAGACTGACCAGAAACCGAAATCAGTCTTTAATTACAAAATCACAACCAGCCAATTAATGAAGGGAATATGGGCCCGACACTTAAACATAAACCCGACACTTAACATAAAATGCAAAATATTAGATGCTACAACAAACAGAAAAATGAAAGCTGTCCTATATGGCGCATGGCTCCTCTACAGTAGAAGAGAAAAAGCACGAGACTGTTCTTGTCTGACTCTGCTGATGTTGGAGGGACTCAAGGGTATAGATATGTTGTCTTTAAAAGTTCAAGTTCGAGGGTCTGCAGAAGATCAGACAGAGAACGGCTTGGGGGTTCGGAGTTATTCTGTGAGCACATTTCACACTTCACACTCTAATGATGTAGAGGTGGTGTTGTACATTGTGGTAAAGCAAGGGTTCCGATGCCTCCACCCTAGGGGACGGTGCTGAACACGTGGAAGGTGCTCTGGGTGGTGTTAGCAGAAGATGCCATGGAGTACTACAAGAAGAAGAGCGACAGCAACCCAAAGGGCGTGATTCCTCTGAAGGACGCCACTCTGACCAGCCCGTGCCAGGACTTCAGCAAACGAACGGTGCCCGCTAGCGTCATTCACACAAACGTCCACCTTTCTCAATCACGCTTCTCGTTCGTTCCGTAGTTGGTGTTCAGGATCTGCACGGCCAAAAACCAGGAGCATTTCTTCCAAGCCACTCATCTGGAGGAGAGAGACAGCTGGCAGAAGGACATCAAGAGAGCCATCGCTTGCTTACAAGGCGGCAAGAGTTTCGCCAGGAAGTCGACACGGAAGTCCATCAGGCTGCCGGAGAACGTCAACCTAACGTATGTCTCCCAGCGAGGATGAAATCAGACTCAATTCGCATCTTATAAAGAGTTTCTCCTGTGTGTCTTCAGGGAAATATACGCACTGATGAAAGATCAAGAGCGAGGCGTTAAAGAGCAGAAGCTGGAGAAGGACAAGAGGATGTTTAACCACTGCTTCACTGGTGAGGAACAAGACGAGAAACTGCGAGAAACGTTCTAATCACGTTACAAAGCCATGATAGGACGCGGACATTTACGCAAATACGAGATATAACGGTTACATTTGAACTTTTAAAATTTGGTTGGTTTTAAATAGGAGCGTGTTATTTAGCCACTGCTAATCAATGAAATGCTTTTGAAAAAGAGGTTAAAGTTTCTGTATTTCTGTTATCGAGCCAACAAAAGCTTATATGCGCGTCTGCCTTGGAAACCGATATTTAAAGAAAGAAAAGAGGACAGAAACACAAAGTGTTTCCGTTTATTTGTGATTGCTCCTGCCTTTTCACAAAATGTGGAAAAATGGGTGCTTATATTTACGTGCATATTTGAAATATGCGCATATAAGCACCTCCCAAGTTTTTGAGCGTCTAAATTTTGAAAAAATAAAAAAATGCTTATTTAATACCGTAATTAAATTCATATAAGTATTCATGAACAAAATATATTTAACATCTGTTTGCCATTTAATCTTCTGTAGGCCTCCTGAAGACTCACCATATATATATTTAAAATATTTGGATAAATGGATAAATATCTCTCCAGTTTTTCACAATTGATCTGTTTCCTGCCAGTGTTCATTTTGTTGACGAAATATTTTCATTATCGTCAACGACACTTTTTCTCTGACAAAAGCAAAACGAGAACTAAAAAGTCCCGCTCAGGGACGAAAACTATAGCTACATTTATTGACACTTTCGTCAATGAGAAAAAAAAAAAAAAAAGCAAAAATGCCTTTTGTGACGATGTCCAATTATAATCCGAGTTAAAAAAAAACTAAATTAAAAATATTTGTCAAATTAAACACTAGTTCCGTCTTCACACATGGTTTTAGATGCTTTCCTCTGAAAAAAAAAAAAACTAAAACAACATTTTAACTATATTTCCTAGTAGGTCAATCAGCAACACCAGATCATGGGTTCTACTCCCAGGCAAAAAATGAAATTGATGGGTTGCAGAAGAAGAAAAACAAACTATAAAGCTATGTAAATCCCTTTGGACCAGACTATTCCAGATACTGAACTATTGGGCTGGTACGTGTGCTTGCAATGGCGCCAGTTGAGTTGTAACTTTGAGAAGAGGTATTGCTCAACTGAGCAAATGTTGAGGAACTGATTAAACTGAGAAGATCAGCGCTCGTATTGTTAACCACAGAATTGCTTAAATTTGAGCAAGAAAAGTTGACTTCTGGCCCCCGGGTGATAGTGGTGACCCAAATGCAAATGAAATGAGTCTTTACATCTGAACAGAAGGACTTGAGGTGAGAGGCTGATCTTTTGCGATGAACCTTCAGGAAGCATGGTGGTGGACTGGCTGATCTCTGAAGGACGCTCCAGGAACCGGGCCGAGGGAGTGATGCTGTCCACCGGGCTGCTGA
This sequence comes from Paedocypris micromegethes, assembly GCA_028031935.1. Taxonomy (NCBI): domain Eukaryota; kingdom Metazoa; phylum Chordata; class Actinopteri; order Cypriniformes; genus Paedocypris; species Paedocypris micromegethes. The sequence goes on along the minus strand of QKNR01013287.1, from coordinate 136,970 downwards.
ACGAGGGCTTCCTACAGCCTGCTGGAGACCGGTCCAGAGATGCCACTGAGAAGGGAGTGGAGTCGGCGTTTGTGGACCACCCGGACGCTCTGTACTACTTTGTGAGTCTTGTGTGGTTGAAGGGGGTCCACTCGGGGGTTAAACGAGAGGGTTTTGCAGGCGGACAGTGGATTCTTCTGTGAAGGTTACTCCAGCGACGAGGACGTCCTGCGGAGAGAAGAGTTCAGAGGGGCCGTAGTCAAACAGGGCTGCTTGCTGAAGCAGGTGAGAGCCATCTTGTCTTCTTCAGCACACAGCAACATATGGGTCCATGTCTTAGGCCGCAGTCAGAAGACACGACAGAAGCTTGTAGCTTCAACCACGGGTCGGTTGGGAGTTCTTGTGTCACGTGTTCTCATGTTTTGAGAGTTCATGTCAGATTTTTAAAATTTTTTTTTTTTAAGAATTATTTTAGTTTTTTCGTAACACATTTTAAAAAGCGGAACCATGAACACAAAATGTGCGTAAAAGAATTGTACTAGTATATTTTTATTATTAGTTTTTACTTAGTCAATCTATGGAATCAGATGGCAATAATATCAAACGTAAATTTCTTAGAAACAAACGAAAATCTTCACATTTTGGTTTGAACATTTTTTCCGCCTCAGATTTTTTCCGTCTGTTTCATTTTCTTTTCGTTTCGACTTCTGGCACTAGCTCCCATCACTCTGATTGGCTGGTGAGAGTGTGATTGACAGCTGCTGGACCAGGAAGCGCGGTCCGGCCCTTTTGTCAAATGTTCGAACCCAATGTGGCCCGTGAATCAAAACGTTTGCCCACCCCTGCTTAAAACCTTTAAAACCTTTTAAACCCAGGCCCAAACCTTTTAAAAGGTTCAGGAGATGGCTAGATGATGATCCGTTTCAATCTCAAGTTTCTGTAGATGGCCACTTCCCTGGGTTTGTGTTTGAAACAGGGTCACCGAAGAAAGAACTGGAAGGTGCGAAAGTTTGTTCTCCGGGACGACCCGGCCTTCATTCACTACTACGATCCCACTAAGGTGAGCGCGGCCGAGTGAATCGACTGTACGCTGATGCTGATGCTCCCCGACAGAGTGAGGAAGAGCCGCTGGGTTCCGTTCCGCTGCGAGGCTCCGTCGTGACGGCGGTGGAATACGTTCCTGACGGTACGCCATCGTCTTACACGGTGAATCGACCAGATTCTGATGGTGACGTTCTGACACGCAGCCAGGAGACACGAGGTGGACGGGAATCTGTTCGAGATCATCACGGCGGACGAAATTCACTACTACCTGCAAGCCGCCGGCGCCGAGGAGCGCAAGGACTGGATCCGGACCATACAGAGCGTCTCCAAGTCGGGGAAATGACCGCGTAGCAGCTCCACCAATCAGGCGAGGGCGTCCACAGTGACGCATGCAGATACTGAAGTGCCACCGTCTCTCACTGACGGTTTGAACAATCGCCCGGCTCACAGCTTTCTTGGTTACTTCAGCCACTTCCTGTTTTTCTCCAGTAGGGCTATAAACGCCAGAAAACCGTTGCGTAAAAGCCTCACACCAACCACAATGCCTCCGAGTGTGTGAAACTCCTAAAGGTCGAGCAGATGTTAACATTTGCAATCTATTGAATCCACCAACTGTTTGGAAAATAAATTCAGGATTGGTCTGTGCGACAATGACGTTTCTATTATCACATCAATTTTCCGGTGTGTACCTCTTGCCTTTGTAAAGTGTTTCTGTTAATACTTTGCTTTATTATGCATATATTGTATAGCTATTTTTACAGCAAATCATTTCAGCATATTTAAATATAGTGTGTATTTAGTTCTCAGCAGTAGCTGGAATAATCCATTTCTCATTGGCTGTCGACACATAGAATAGAATAGAATAGAATAGAATGCCTTTATTGCCATTGCATCACTTGGTTACAATGAAATTGGGAATACTACTCCATTTGGTGCAATACAAGTAAAAAAAAAAAAAAAGCACAGAGAGTAAAAATGTAAGAAAATGTACATAGGATAGGCTAGAATATAAATAGTACCTCTAGAAGAAAAATATAAATATAAAATGAGAGTAAAAAATAAATAAACATCTTCGTAAACCTTTCCATGTCAGCGTGGTATCTGACACTAGCAAACGTCGGAAAACGATGATGCTACTAACAATTAACCTGCAAGCCATACAGACTAATCAAAACTCACAGTTCGATTTATTTTTACACTGATGACCAAAATAATTCACATTTAATTTCAGACACAAGGGGGCGGTAAAGGACAATGTACTAATATATACAGGCAAGAAATACATGATCTGCACATCTACACATTCGCAAAAAACAGAGATTTACATGCAAGTTTGAGCCCCAAGTTTTTGGTCAGTTTCCCACCTTCTGGGAAGTCCTGCTCCTCGCGACCCAGAAGTGGTAAAGTCGATCAGAAAAAGCGATGAAAAATAACAATTAAATAAGAAACACAAGCCAAAGATATCGGAAAGAAAAACCTTAACATGTAATTTGACAAGATTTTGAAGATGCCATCAAAGCGGCGAGAACATGAAGAAGAGCGGGATGAAAAATTAATGAAGGTCAGCGTGGGATGGATGCGGCCGGACAGGTGAGACGTCAGGAGAAGTGCTTCGCTGAGTTAATATTAATCGCGGAGGGTTAATAATGTATCCCTGCGTTCCTCCACAGCTGCACGTGTAAATCGAACATCTGGATTTCAAGGACAATCTCAGTGTTTAGCTTCAGTCGCTTGAGCATCGCTCGGACTGACGGCGCGTTCCATCACTCCTTCCGCTCTTAAACTCTGGCGTTTTTCTCTGCCACTGACCCTAATGCATCTATTAGGAAAGGTCACACGGACCTCTGAAGAACACGGCCTGCTCTCTGAGCCCAAGGCTGGAGTCATGTGACCGTCTCCAGAAGGTCCAGAATCTCCTCAATCTCATCTTCCCCCTCAAGGAACCGTGATCTACAGGCATCGTGATATTAACATGTCCAGCAACGAAAAGAACGAATTGCGAATGAATAGGAGCAATGCTGCTTCACTGAGGAAAGTCGTATAAAAGATTCGCTCGTTTTTAACGAATCGCTGCCGAACGACACGTCACTACTGTCACGACCCCTGAAACGTCAGATCAGCGCCAACTGTCGATGTTTGGAAAACTCGCAAATTGTGAATCTGCACTGTTTTTAGTCAGTGTTTTGAATACGCTTTGTTTTAGTTTAGAGTATTTTGTGAGCCACTCTTGCTCCATTTTGGGTCGTTTGGAGCTCCATAAATAGTTTGAAGCTTTATTGATAGTCGCTTCATCAGTCGCACACGCTAAAGTCCACAATTTGCGCTAAACGTGGACAAGAACTAGTCTCTAAATCTCTGTTTTATATTAGTTGATGTGGTATCTCTAGATAGAAATAATAATTTAAAAAATTAATAAATAAATAAACGAATTTGAATCACGCCCCACCAAACTTAAAAAAAAAAATAAAAAGAATAAAAACCCCATAAAACACAAACTTAAATACTTGTGTTAGAAATATAATTCAAAATATAAATATATTTCAATCTTTCTGTCTTCTTAAGGCTTTATATGAATCTAATATATATGCATGTAAATGTTAAAAATATATCTAAAAATGTCCCATATATTGGATATATGTGAAAATATGTGTTTAATTCAATTAAAACAGTGTTACACGGATACATTTCTTCTCCATGTATGGAACACTTTATTTATAGTCCTTCATTGATGACATGGATGCCTTTTATATTTAGCTTGTCTTTCCTTTTTTCACTTTTTCTAATTTGAACACCTAATAGCTTTACAGATTCGAATCAGCGGATAATGTACTGATGATGAGAACATTTTTACTCTTATTTCCTAATTACGCGTAGCGGCTTTGTGTTGGTCTGGGGCCAAGAAAAGCGATATATAAATAAACTTGAACTTGACCAGAGGATTTGGAAACAATCTTTGAATGTTTTTCACAAGGCAGCGATTAGCATAAGGTATTTATTCACTCACATCTGAGCTAGTGAACGTCCGATTCATACGCTCTACAGCGCCACTCCCATGGCAAAACTATTACCGTTTTTATTCAATTGTCTTAGATTGAAGTAAATTTGTTTGCGTTACACTATGAATGATTTAAATCGTTATGCAACAGTAACTGAGAAACTGGGCGAAAGTTCTTAATTGATCAGACTTTGCTAAAGACGGAGCAATTACCACCCGCGTTATAATTGTTACAGTTGCTCACCTGCTGGACCTGCAGTTGCCTTTGTGCGTCACTGGGTGGCCAAACAATCCGCCATCAAACACACTGCTGCTTCCAGCCATTATCGATGACAACTCTCGTGTTTGCGTTTGACCCCGACGCCGACGTGACTTTATGTTTCAGAGCCATCACACACAAGCAAATCCCATTAAACTGTGAAGATCAAACAGAAGATCTACCGGTGACTGGCAATTACACGAGACTATTACGTGTTTGCTGACTGAAAGTACAAGCCGGTAAATGTCTAAGACTGACATTAAAGGACACGAGCCGAGCCCAGAAAGATTGATGCAGCACCATCATTATGCCTTCAGGTCCACACACCACAACAGTGATTGGTGGAGTAACACACACACACACACACACACACACACACACACACAGAGATAGTGGGAGATAGAGAGAGAGAATGTGAGTGAGTGAGAGAAGGAACGTTCTAAAGAAAGATCAAGTTCACAGCGTTTTTAAAGAACTTTTTATCGTTGACAACGGTCCCGTAGAGCTGTACACAACTAACCGTGGTTGTAGAGTTTGAACTAAACTAAATTGACCAAACAAATCTACGTATTTGCACCAGGCAGAACATTTCAGAGTTGTGTGCTAAAATAAAATAAAAAAACCTATTCCTACTGTATAAGTCCTTATAGCGTTTTAGATTTTGAGTTTTTGTGGTCGTCTTGCCTTGTCGTCACGTTTTGGACGTGGACTGCATTTCCCCTGAGCCTTTGTTCCCGTCATTGTGTGCAACTTTTGGTTTGATTGTTTCCACCTGTTCCTCATCTGCCTGTGTATTTTCACCTGTGCCATTGTCAGTCATGTTCATCAGTTTCTGAAGAATTTGAAGAGAATTGTAAATTGAATGCGGTATTTAACAGGTAACCAGTGTATCCAGATTAACACGGAACTGATATGGTACTTTTTGTTCTGGAGTCTAGCAGCCGCATTCTGAACTAACTGAAGTTTCTCTTATAGTCGGACAGGAGAACCTTGAGCTTAAAAACGCATTTGACAGCTTTGAGATGTTTCTGAGGTGGAAAAAACATGATTCTACATGTGTTACACATCTGTCTTATTAATCAAATAAACAAATTTAACATCCACTATTTAGATTTGAATTATATTCCGGTGCTTTTTCTTCATGTTAGAGAGCAATGAGCATTCATTTTTTTTAACCCGATAGCTATTCCTTCACTGTCGTTGGTTCCACACTCACCCCACATCAAGTCAACTCCCAACGTCATGTTCAAATCTAGACTCAAAACACATTTGTCCTCACTGGCTTTTGATGTGAAATTTTAACCGTTGTCTTTTAATGTACTACTCTTTTTGTTATGTTTTCCTTGTATTACATTTTCTTTTTTTTCTTTAACCTTTGAAGCACTTTGGTGGTGTTTATGTTCAATATAAATAAATCTTGACTTGATTTGTTCAGCATGAGAAAATTTTTCATCATCCAATCACTTTAGTCACTGAAGCAATCTAATAGATTAGAACACTGTGAGATTTCGTTAAGCCTTGCAAAAATATGAATGTGTGTGTCCTCTGCGTAACAGTAGAAGCTGTGTCAACGCCTTCTGATGACGTCTCCTAGAGGAAGCACAAGGAGTGAGAATAGTATTGGGCCGAGGACTGAGCCTTGAGGAACTCCACAGTAGACTCTGAGTGATGACTCCACAGACATGGACAGAACGGAAACGAGTGGACAGATCCGACCTAAACCATTCTAACGCGTTCATCCTAAACCATACAGAAATGCACCGTTCTTGCACGATATCGGTTTAACATCTGCTTTTACTTTATGATGGTACTATCAGAAACACAGGACAACTCTATACAGATTTATTCTACAAGCTCTTTTGACTTTAAGACGTGAAGCTGCATCCTAATGCTTCTATTCACGGCCCAGTGAGCAATCATCATTTCCATATCAAGTAGATTTTACACACAAGTGTTTGTCCTCAATTTAATAACTCAACGCTGCATTCAACAACACAAAACTACTGGAAGCGTTGAAGCCGGGTGGGTTTGTAAAACCGGACTTGGGAAGAAGAAATTGAATATTCCGCTGGTCTCCTCAACTTCTCCAACTTGTGGATCAATATTGATTAAAAGGTTCTGTAGTCACCGGGCTCTCGGGCTTCTGCACACCGCTGGTTTGTATATGGACGAAATTGGTCTATTTATTATGATCACACACACTGTGCGACTGAATACACGAGAGGAAGAACAAAGCTGATGGAAAATCTCTGGAACGCTGTGTGTGCGCTCATCACAATCAGCCGATCCGCAGACCATTTACGGCTGGTGTTTTAGACGCGGCAATCATGACGAGAAGGACAATAAAGGTTTTTTTTCTCGCCATTGACTCAACGTAACAGCAACAACAGACTATTGACAGCAACTCTTTGCAACTGCGTGTCACTGAAGACTGTGGTGAGAATTGAAATGGTTCAATGAAAGCGTCGACTAAAACGTGTCTCCTCAGAACACTGGCTCCTTCAGAGAAGAAACAGATCGGTCGTCATTTATTTACAGAAAAACCTGCTCGGCGCGACACGTCTCGGTCTTGTGCCGTAAATAAGGAATGATTCCGCGAGCCCAAGTGTGAGAATTGAAGTCGATGCGATTGGAATCAGAGAGAGTGGTGGCGTCACCGCTTGTGCTGAAGTGGTCCTTTCCCATCAGGCTTCAGAACATCTCAGCATCAGCGTGGACCTGAGGAGCCTTTGACCTCTGGTTGGGTCTCCTGTGAGGACGCTGAAACGCCGAGCGAGGCTTTCTAGAGAGAGACGTGTTGTGATTGGCTCGTTCTGCTGTACGCAGACGGTCTTTCATCCAGGCCACTAGTGCGGCACAACACGGTTCCAGTCGCAGCCGTTCTCCACATCTCAGCACATTCTTTCAACACCGAACAATACCTGCCGTCCTTGTTTATGCCGTCATTTTCCAGAAGAGATCTTGTATGCTAATAAAAAGTGATAATAACCATATGAGTTTTGGAAAGAACTGTTTTGATATGCACTTTCTGTTTCTTTCTCCCTCTCTCTCTTTCTCTCTATCTCTCTCTCTTTCCCTCTCACTCTCTGTCTGGCTGTCTCTCTCTCTTTTACTCTTTCTCTCTCTTTCTTTCTCTGTCTCTTTGTCTCTCTCTCTCTCTCTCTCTCTCTCTTTCTTGCATTCTTTCTCTTTCTGTCTCTCTTTCTATCCCTCTCTTTCAGTCTTTGTCTGTCTCTGTATGCCTCTCTCTCCCTCTATGTCTCTCTTTATCTTTCTGTCTCTGTTTCTCTCTTGCTCCCCCTCCTTTCTCTCTTTCCTATCTTTCTCTCTTTCTCTCTCTCTCTCACTTTCAATCTCTTTCACTCTCTGTCTGTCTTTCTCTCACTCTCTCTTTCACTGTCTGCATCTCTCTTTTGCTCTGCCTCTTCTCTATTTCTCTGTCTCTCTTTCTTTCTTTCTCTGTCTCTTCTTCTATTTTGTTTCTCTCTCCTTCACTCTCTGTCTTGCACTCCTCTCTCTCTCTCTTTAACCCCGCGACTTTCTCTGTCTCTTTGTCTCTCTCTGTCTCTTTTCATCTCTCTCTTTCTCTTTTGCTCTCCTCTCTCTCTTTCACTCTCTCCAATTTTCAATTCAACTCACTTTCAATTTTTTTCAAAGCTGATCATTAAAAACAAAGAAAAATCAAAAAAATGTTTCAATGACAATGCATCCTTAATCAGAAACATTCTAGAAGTCTTCTGGAAATGCAGATGATTGATCTTGTCGCCATTTTGAAGCGTTTGATTTTGACATCTTAACCTGCTTGGTGAGAACTGTTTATATGCTGGAGGTTCGCCCTTTTAAAGCACACGGGACCTCCTATGGTTTGGCTGCTGTACTCCATTATATATATAAAAAAGGTTTTAAAATGTTTAAATGTAGTAAAATTATCAGCATATGCAGAGTGTGTTTATATAAATGAATAACAGTGTGTAAAGGTCTGGCCTGCTGAGGTAAACTGGGAGGAAAGGGCAGCACATAGGGTTGTAGAGTGGAAAGAAGGAGAGAAACTACACCGAGTTATGTCTGGGGGATCAGGACTAAATGCAAGAGAACTGGGACAAACCTCCACAGTTGAATGAAGAGAAGTTTAGACATTGGACGTGGAAATGGCTGAATCCGGACAGGACTTCTACACGCTACACGCAGAAGAAAGACAGGCGACATTGGGGGGCCACCGGTTTGATCTGATGAGTTTGTCGAAGCTGCCCGGACCGGCCTGTCAGGTTGAAAAGCCTCATCTTCCTGACAGACCGTCAAACGTTGACTTGGAAAAGTGTCTTGGAAAAGTCCATGTAGTGAAACACAAGCGCTAAAAAGAGCCAGAACAGATCATCTGAAGGACAATTTAGGCAACTCAATTCTCGAGTTGAACCCTGAACTCAGGTCTCTTCAGAATACTGTGGCTCAACTGCAACATATATCAACGTAAAAGAACACGTCAGTCCTCTGCTGGTCTCCTTACACTGGCTACCAACTTCAAAGCTTCAACGTAAACTAGTAGGACTGTTACTAGTACTGCACTATCCCACCTCAACTCTCTGGCACAGGAATGTTCTCCATCAAGTCATCGACCATGAGTGAAGTTCCTTAACCTTACCAGAACCTTTCTCGACTGCTTACTGGTGGTTCAACGAATTAATCTATACCATATTGATCACATTTTAAAAAAAGCACTAAAGACTGGACCAAAGCTTCTGCCAAATGACTACAAAGTAAACAGGAGTCCTTTATTCACAAGTGAAGAAAACTTTGAGATTCAGAACAAGTAAGACAGTTTAAGTTTATACTTAAGACACGTCTGATATAGATATAAGTATACTGTAGCTGTGATAATAACGTGTCTAATACTTCAAAAAATACATTTCCCATAGTTTCTGTAATTTCCCCTATTGGGATGAAGAAAGTGTCATCCAATAAAATCGTACAGAAAGACTAATTAATTCAGATGATCGGAACCGAATCACATTACCAGCTAAGAGCATCAGAACCACTTATTAAATCGGAATGTCTCAGAATTACAGAATTATGAATTTGATGACTTAAAATTTTTTTGATGACAATAAACACCACTATAAACAAAAGGAGTCAAATTTCACAAAAACGTTCTTGATCTGAAATAATTTGGATCAAAACAAAACCTGTATCTACCTTACACTGTGTGCAAACAAAGATCTTTCAAGTGTTTACACTTTGTGAAAAAACACTTGAAGATCCAGTACTTTAATTGGTAGTTCCTTCCTATCAAATGCTTTCTGTCGAAGACTTGACGAAAAGAATTGCCGACCTTGAAGTGACGAAATGAAAAAGCTTTTGCTGAAGTCCGTTATCGGTCTTTTGATTGCCTTTATTAACCCCTCTTCCTGTTTGGTCGGCCCGCAGCTTCTCTCCTCTTGCGAATCTCCTACAAGACTCGCATGTTTTTTTGCATACTCAGAGGAGAAGAAGCTGAAAGGGACTTTGATCTTCTCTGCCTTTTCTTCACCTGCAGCTTGACTCGCTTGACTTGTTTTTTTTCCCATTTCCTGGATTTTAGTTTGCTTTTTCTTTCTACCCGGAAGAAAAACTTTTGTTCTTCTGTGATCGAGTCCAGCCTGTGATTAGACACTTACAGCCATGATCAAGGTCTTGTGCAGTGGCATTGGGAGTCTTTGTAAAAATCAACGGTGGTTTGAGTGCTCCATCCAGAGTTAAAAGAAGAATAAGACAAGGTTGTTCCCCCTCTGAAGTGTTTGTCTGGCCATAATAATAATAATAATAATAATAATAATAATAATAATAATAATAATGAGTATTTGTAAGGCGCTTTTCACAGTTTTAACTGTCTCAAAGCGCACATGTAAATATGTAAGGGAAATGATGCTTTTTATTCAATTTGTCGTCTGGATTGTTGGTGTTGACTAAGTGGCTGCGGTTATGACAAGACAAAGACAAAGACCAGCGAGCAAGCACATACGCAACAGTGGCCAGGTAAAAAAACCTCTTTAACGAGGAAAAACCCTGGGGAGAACCCGGCTCACTGGTGCCAGTCTCCTCCGGCATTCTAACACTACACAATCAGTGCGTTGGTTGTTCCGCGTCATTTTTAATGATGATTCTGGAACGATGTTTCCCTCCTCAATGGGGAAAGAGGCGGCTCCACTGCTCCAAGCCAACAGCGTCATCAGGTCCACAGAGGTCGAGGAAGCACCACCGATGATTCCGAAGCTCTAGGAGATTCCGGTCGTACGACACTTGGCGCTCAGGAGAGGAGGGAGAAAAAAAAAAAAAAAAAAAATACAAGGCAATTAGAAAAATTCAAGTACTATAGATTTTGACAATTTTCTGAAGGTGCAGGTGTAATTCGGTTCCGAGCACTAACTAGGCAGCCTTTCTATACGATATATTAATATTTTCTGTAAGTTATTATAACAGGTCAATATATGCTTCGTTGAAGAGATGCGTCTTCAGTCTAGACTTAAATTGACTCACTGATTCTGAGTCTCGAATTGGACTAGGCAGAGCATTCCATAGTTTGGGTGCTAAGTATGAAAAGGATCTTCCTCCCTGGTAGATTTTAGAGATTCGCGGTATTATAAGCTGGCCGGAGTTTTGAGAGCGCAGCAGTCGTGTAGGCTCGTAGTAAGTGATGAGCTCACTGAGATATAGAGGAGCTAAACCGTTTAGTGCTTTATAAGTGATTAAGAGAATTTTAAACTGGATGCGATATTTAACAGGTAACCAGTGTAGCGACATTAACACTGGACTAATATGGCTAAATTTTTTTGTTCTGGTTAGTAATCTAGCAGCTGCATTCTGAACCAACTGAAGTTTATCTATTAGTTTAGCAGGAGAACCTCCCAGAAGACCATTACAGTAATCTAACCGTGATGTCATAAACGCATGTATCAGTTTTACTGCATCCGGTCGGGAGAGCATGTGACGCAGCTTTGAGATATTCCTGAGGTGAAAAAAGGCAGTTTTACAGACGTTGTGCACGTGACTTTCAAAAGAGAGTTTGCTATCTAAAATGACACCTAAGCTTTTCACTTTAGGTGAGGATGAGATTTCAAGCCCGTTAAGATTCATACTGTATTCGGGTGCATCAGACTTTAAGTTTGAGTTCAGCATGAGAAAATTACTTGTCATCCAATCACTAATGTCGCTGAAGCAATCTAATATATTTGCAAATTTTGAGATTTCATTAGGCCGTGCCGAGATATAAATTTGTGTGTCATCTGCGTAACAGTGGAAGCTATGACCATGCTTTCTGATTATGTCCCCTAGTGGAAGCATATAAAGTGCAAATAGGATTGGGCCGAGCACTGAGCCTTGTGGAACTCCATATTTAACACTAAATCTGGGTGAAGAGACTCCATTTACATGGACGAAATGAGAGCGATCAGACAGATAGGACCTAAACCATTCTAACGCGTGTCCAGAAATACCAACGTAATGATCAAGTCTATGTATTAAAATATCATGGTCAACAGTGTCGAAAGCAGCACTAAGATCTAACAGAACTAAGAGTGAGACGTTCCCTTTATCTGATGCCATTAGAAGATCGTTGGTGACTCGGATTAGTGCCGTTTCTGTGCTGTGGTGCGATCTAAAGCCGGATTGAAATTTTTCAAATCTGTCGTTCTGTTCCAGAAATTTACAGAGTTGTCCCGAAATAACTTTTTCAAGAATTTTAGATATAAATGGAAGGTTTGAAATTGGTCTATAATTAGCAATCACGTCGGCATCAAGATGTGGCTTCTTAATAAGCGGTTTTATGACGGCCTGTTTGAACGCTTGTGGCACGTGACCAAGAACTAGTGACGAATTTATAATATTCAAGATTGGTTCGTTAACTAATGGTAGGACTTCTTTAAGTAAAAAAGTTGGTATAGGGTCAAGTAAGCAGGAGGTCGTCTTGGTCTTAGCTATAATCTCAGTGAGCTCATCAGGGCTGACCTGTTTGAAAGTGCTAAGCTTGACAGCGGGTGGGTTTATTTCCGGTATAACCAGTTGTGGGCTAGTATTTGTGGATACAATTTTCATTCTGATATTAGTAATTTTGTCATTAAAGAAGTTGATAAAGTCGACACTAGTGAGCTGTGGGGGGATTGCGGAGTCTACTGTGCCCTTTTTCTTTGTTAACTGAGCTACGGTTTTAAACAGATAACGAGGATTATTTTGATTTGCAGAGATAAGTTTACTAAAATATGTAGATCGTGTGGATATTAGGGCCTGTTTATATGCGATTATACTGTCATTCCAGGCACTGCGAAAAACGTCGAGTTTAGTTTTTCTCCATTTCCTTTCTAACTTTCTACTTGATAATTTTAAGGCTTTTAGGTCATTAGTGTACCATAACACTTTGTTTTTTGTGTTTAGTCTCTTTTCCCTAAGAGGGGCAATAGAGTCAGGGTACTTGACAAGTTTTTGTTAAAGAGTGTTTTTTTCCTGGCCCTGTTCGTATGGCTTGCTCGCTGGTCTTTTCTTTGTCTTGAATAAGCAGCCACTTAGTCAACACCAACAATCCAGACGACAAATTGAATAAAAAGCATCATTTCCTTTACATATTTACATGTGCGCTTTGAGACAGTTAAAACTGTGAAAAGCGCCTTACAAACTCATTATTATTATTTCCCTAAGAGGGGCAATAGAGTCAAGGTACTTGACAAAGTTAGATTTAAGGTTGCAGTCAAATTCTCAAGCTCTTCTGTTCTTTCAGGGGTATAAATGGTAAGATCAGGAAGACGTTTAATAAAATTATCTTTTGTGCTGGAATTAATGAGTCTACAAGAGCGATATTGCGGTGAGATCACAGCTGGGATGTCTATATTTATTAAGCAGGAAACAGAGGTGATCAGAAATGCAGTCACTCACCGAAACAGTATCTACATCATGAACTACAATACCGTATGAAAGAACTCCAGGGCGTTACCATGGGTACCATAGTCAATGCGGAGATGAATCGGAAGCCTATGGAGTGACTGGAGAATTGCAGTGATGTGGTTATACTTCCAGACTCTTATGAGCAACCTAGCTGCGCGATTCTGTACGTCCTGAAGATTGAGACGTCCCGATGAGGAGAGCATTGCAGCAGGAGAAGACCCAAGCCAGCATCACTCTGGGACTGGAACGAGTGGTTTCACAATTTTACTCAATGTTCCTCAAATGGCGGATTTGTAGTAGTGCTGGACGTGCGGGTCAAAAGATGGTTGTCACATTCCACACCAAGATTGATGACATTGGGATTGATTCATCTGGCCAGCAGGAGCGCCACCTTCCGGCTGCAGTTCCTCCAGAGATTCCTCACAGGACCTGGAGACCCCTCACCCGGAGCAGGAAGTCTGGGACTTTGTTTTTGACCAGCTACCACTTCTTATCAAGGGTGACGGTTGTGTGGAGTATATTCTAAAAAAACAAAAGTCAGTGGTTCACTCTTTTTTCCTGGCGTGGTGGTTGGTCGCTCATGAAGTGATCAGATCATCTCGACTCATTGTGTTCCACTGAAGAATAATTGCAGGATTGAAAAACATATATCTACTATTTATTTACAATTTTGTTGTTGTTTTAATGCATCTTGTATCTCTGTTGTCTTTCTTTTGTCTTGTCATTATCTATTATAAAAGATAATTTTTCTCTGTTTCTCACTATCTCTCTCTTTCTCTCTCTCACTATCTCTCTCTTTCTCACTGTCTCTATCTCTCACCATCTCTTTCTTTCTCTCTGTCTCTCTCACTCACTGTCACTCTGTGCCTCTTTCACTATCACACTGTCTCTCTTTCTCTCTCTCACTGTCACTCTATCTCTCTCCGTCTTTCTCACTCACTCTCTCTCTTTCTCACTCTCTCACTCACTCACTCACACTCTCTCTCTCTCTCTCTCTCTCTCTCTCTCTCTCTCTCCATAGAGCCGAACTGACAAATAAAGTGGATTTTATCAAAGAGGGGGTAAAATCTACTTTTATTTGCTCAAGAAATATACAATATTGTATGCAAAATCAAGTTAGGCACACACACACACACACACACACACACACACACACACACACACACACACACAGGAAAAAAGATACGTAGGCCACTTATAGACGTATCACAAGGGATGAAAGTCATTAGATTGTAACATTAATACTAAAGCAAACTCCTCTTTGCGCAGGTTTCTCGGGTCAGAAGACTCCACAAGTGACATTTAAGCGCTGCAGCCCGGAGCTTGTGGACTGAAGCATTAAGGCTAGTTAACCTTATCTGTCTATAATGAATGTTCTTTGCGGAGGCTTCAAATATCGCCACTTGTCTTCACCCACACGAGTCTCACAAACAGAGACGACTAATTCCCACTCGAGGCTCATGTGGTGATAATGAATGGCTGAGGGTGGGAAAGGTCTTCACGGAGCTTCAGGAGCTCAGGAACACTCGCCAGCTCACGGATCTTCTTCTTTACGAGCCTCTTTTCTCCTCGGACGTCCTGCTGAACTCGAGTTCAGCTCGCAGAGTCAAGAAAATCTCCCTTTGGGCGACGACCAATGCAGTTTCTCCCGATGAACAACATTCTGCCAACAGAAACCGATTTCTCCATCACGCGCCACATTGTCAAGCTAATAAACTCTTGTGCCCGAGACGTCTCGAGATAATAAAAGTGATTCAAAAGGAGACGGAAATCAATGAAGCTACCGTAGTGGCGCATGTGAAGCCTATGAGCTTATGCGACTTGTCAAACGGCTTTGTCTGGAAGGTAATACCTTCAGAAGGAACTGACTGAAGGAAACGGACGGTTTACGACCACAAATCCCGGTCGACTTACTTCATCGTAAATCGTTTGGTCTGCTAGCGCTTCGGTGCGATCAATTTCCAACAAGCAGCACATTGTTAAGTGATCTATTGTTGGGAATTAAAGTCGAACAGGGGAAGTAGCATGATAAAAAAAAAATGACTTTAATTCAGTGCAAATCCTCTAGAATCCTCCTTGGCGTAAAAAAAACGAATTTACATTTATCTACATGAAGTGCTCAGTACAAAGAAGATTACAAAATTAACAGAACGATGAACAAAACCCTGACCAGTGAAACGTGACGGCAGCGTGAAATCCAAGTCCGACTCTCTTGGAGAAAGACAAAAGGAGTCGGAGAAGCAGTTTGCTGTGTGATGCTGATGCTATTTGCAGAAAGAACGTCGTCTTGACACAGAAACCAACCCAACGCTCTGACCCTCCATCTTGACGTTCCAGAAAAACGTCCATCTTGACGTTCTGGAGCAATGGCGTCTACTTCCTGATGCTCCAGAGTGATAGCGTTTCTCAACAAATGCTTGCAAAAAACATCAAGCCACTTTCCAGAAATTCCAGAGTAAATTCACTTTCAGACTAGATGGTGACTAGATAAACCCAGTTATTCTTCACTATTATCTTCACTATAGTGTAAGGTACTTGAGTAAATGTACTTCGTTACTTTACTTACGTATGTTTTTGGCTACTTCGTACTTGTACTGAGTATCAATATAATAGTATGACAAAGACAAAAACCAAAGACCATAAGCAACTTTTACTCTCTACTCCACTGCATTTCTGATTGAGTAACTGTACTTTTCACTCCACTACATCTGAATCAACACTTACCTTAACTCGTTACATTTATATTTGTTGACTGCGGACAATTTTTAAAATCATCGTCAAGTTTGAGGAAACACATTGATGTATACGAGTCTATTTAATGTTAATTCAACGTGAATTTATTGTTAAGTTAAACTATACAGATCTTCCCTGACTTTACAATGGTATTGTAATGTTATCAATCACAAAAACCACAGCAACTATATTTTAGCTTAACTTTTTTGAGTGCAACGTGAATAAATGTAATGGCTATTTTAGGCAGTGACTGAGAGCTCACTGAGCATCAGTCAGATTTGTGAGAATTGTATTTATTTATTTTTTGCTCTTTATTTATTTAGTTCTTTTTTATCTTTGAGGTGGTAAATTTCGTTTCTGTGTTGAGTTTTTTTTGTTTTTTTTTTTTTTTCACATTTCAGGTTGTTTTTTTTAACCTAAACTCAGTATGAGTAAAATACTTAAGTTTTTTTTAAATTCGATACTTTGCTACTTTGACTCAAGTCTTGTTTATAGTGGTGACTTTTTACTTGTATTGGAGTAACTAATATAGTACGCATCCGTACTTTTACTTAAGTATGGTTGTCTGGTACTCTTTACACCTCTGACTATTATTGCTCTTTTGTCATGTGCAACGTGAGAATAACGGAATCTCTAAAAACATCACAGTGTTTTTGTGGAGCAGTGTTCGCTTTGAGACAGTTAAAACTGTGAAAAGTGCCTTACAAACGCTCAGAACTTCAACTTCTGAGTGACACTTGTTTCATCTTCATCTACTTACCTGGAGCGCTTATGGCTTGTTCTGTGTGTGTGTCGTTTTAAGCGATGAATGGTGTCCTGACTATTGAGGCTTGCTGAAGGTCTGGTGTGAAAGCTCTTCAGAAGCAGACGGAGCTTGTCCTGATCTCACCGGGCTGTTTGTTCCAGCAGTAACACACACCAGCGCGAATGTGTGACGGGTTTATACTGTAAAGCACTGTAAACCTGACAGGAACGGTTTGAGTTCTGCAGCAGAGGGCGAGGACTTTGTTCCAGTCTGAAGATTCCCGCATGGCTAATATTGTCCAGATGACTAGAGTTTACCCGCACAGGATGCCAGCGCCTGATAAATCACGGGGGAATAAACTAGCAGCTTCCGTGGCAGTAAGCAGTGGTTGCGATGTTTACGTAAGTGCGCTGCTTACAAACACAGTGGTCGCAGCATCATCAAACAGCCTGACCCTTCATCCTAAAGCAAGGTTTTAGAACTTCTCCAGTTCTGTTCATCATTTTTTGCAAGTTCGAATCCCAGACAGGCTGGTTCTACGACTGAGGGTCCTTGAGCAAGACACGGAACCTGCATATAAAAAGTTTTAGAATTAAAAATTCAATAAAAAAAAAAATCATCTTGGAACAGAGACGACAAATCAAATAGAAAAAAGAAAGAAAACGTGAGTGTCGATCATAGAAGTCCATAGTTGGACAAAAGGGTCGTAGCGCAAAGAAAAATAAGAACACAGGCAAGGAGTCGAAACCAGGAAGCAAACACAATCAAAACGCTCGGCCTGCTGCACAGGGAAACACAATACTTTGCTAGGACGATCACCGTGAAGCATCGGATAAAGACCATGCCTGAAAGTAGCTGGAGTGCAAAGGCTCATGGGATCTGCTGAGGTTTCTGGGAGATGAAGTTTGGATCACTAACATATATTCCTTTTATCTAGTAAAATGACATTAAAGTGTTACGAGTCACTCATTAGGTTTGTTATAAGACGAACAAGAAGGATTTTAAGAGAAGTGTTTAGGGAAAAACCTAATTAATTAAAAATTTTGTGACCTGAAAAATTTGGGGGGTGATTACATTCAAATAAATCCTCGCATCCATAGGATTCTGGCTCAGGAAGGGGCAGAGGAAGAACGAATGGATTCTTCTTGTTAGATTCAGGACTTCAGCTGTAGCAAGAGGTAAGACGTTATTTTTACTCTCTCCATTTTCTCAAATTAATTAAAGACGTGTGAACTAAGACATTTCATTCAGACTCATGGAGAGTAGAGTAGTAGAGTAGACACCTTCATGAACACGCGTTAGTAATGCTCTTCCCGTCGTCTTCTTCCGTCTAACATGTTGCTGAGGCAAAAGAGAAATGCCTGCGTTTGAAAATGTGAAATCAGCAACGAAACCTTATGAAATGCTTCCACAGGCTTTTGAGGGGAACGCTTGAGTGGTTTCCAAGAACCTTTTTGATGATGTGGAGGTGGTAAAAACAGCTTCACCAAAGGCACTGGACAATATCAACGTTCTGAGAAATGGGTTCTACAGTTCATCATGGCGAAGACACTCGCGTTACCCAATTTCCTTGATGTGGGATTAAGACAGATTAAGAAAGTTTATTCATTGTATGGTCAGAGTGGTGGAAACTGAAACTCGTGTCCAGAGATGATGATGATGTCATTTCCTGGTCTAGAACAGGATCTACCGTTTGGTTACGGCATGATCCAAACTATCTTGACACAACGCAAAATTCAATCCTTTCCGTCCGATCATTGTGTCAGGCCTCCGAGTTCACTTCCGACTTTATGTATATCTACAATTGTTCGCAATAAATAAATACACGGTAGGTATTGCATTTCAGAGTAGGTAATTATGTCTACTTTACAGTCATTTAGAGCAACTTGCATGACATTACATTTTTATTACATGTCATATAACTATTCCTGCTTCCCATGCTTTTAAGGAATTAAAACGAAAATGAAAGCTAAAATGAAAATTTAAAATGAAACTCGAAAAATGAAAATGTGAAAAAAACCATAGTTGAAGCTTGTGTCGACTCTCACTGGAACATTCTGGATTTAGTTGTATTAAGTTGATTGAGAGGGAATTTTTTTTTTGTTTGGAATTAAACATTTTTTTTGCCTGAAAAAATAGGGGGTGCTTATACTCACTTAAATACGGTGCGTCTAGATCTAGATTTTAGCGTCTCCTCATATCTATGGGATTCTGAGCCAAGAAGTGAACAAAAACATGGCGAAGATTTTTTGACTTGTGGTCTCTAGCCACGTTAGCTAACTCGGCTAGCAGTCAATTTTGCTGACATTTCCGCGGCGGATTGCTTTGATTAGTCCGATAAATGTCCCGTGTCTGTTTTCCGTTTTCACGATGGGGTCGTCATATGGGCCTCGCATTAATTCCTCGTTCTGTTTCGCTGTCGAAACATCTGCTTTTCGCATCCACCTTGCGCTTTTCCACTTGACGGCGTCTGGGGCTTTCGCTGGCAGAGCGTTCGGAAGCGTTCGCCTTTTGGTGCCCGCGGCGCTCATTTACAAAATTGATTGGACGCACAATGACGGGCACGGCGTTTTTGAGAGGCTGCGTATGTAAATCACTCCAGCTGTCCAGGTCTCGTTACCTTGGAAACGTCGTCGGAGGAGGAAGCGAACGTGGCGGGGAGGATTTCACACTCTTAAATGATCGCTCACTTCGCCGTTTAGGATAATGATCAAACGACTGTGACAAATGAGCCGCAGAAACAAAAAACCTGAAAAGTAAGACGTTTGTGGTCTTTGTGTTGCCGTAATAGATCTCGCTTTCTGCACAGATAACGCCGTACGTCTGCAGTGACCTTCCGCTGCTCAACGGCTTCTCGAAAAACAGACGTGGAATGTACGAACCTGCGTCTTTTGTTGTAAGAAGAAAAGTCCAATTACTGTGTGTCCA
Source organism: Paedocypris micromegethes (assembly GCA_028031935.1). Lineage (NCBI taxonomy): Eukaryota > Metazoa > Chordata > Actinopteri > Cypriniformes > Paedocypris > Paedocypris micromegethes. The sequence goes on along the minus strand of QKNR01013287.1, from coordinate 117,383 downwards.
GCTTCTCTGCAGTTTCACTTTAAGAGTTTTTTTCAGCTCCATCTGGTTCCTCTATTCATCATCGTGGCCTTCATGCCACCTGAGCACCTCGTCAACATCACACCTGGAGATGTGGCGCTGTCCGTGGTGCTGAACCCTCCTCCTGGTGCTGAATTTCTGCACTAAGGTTCGATATTAAACGTAATAGATTCAATCATTTATTTAACTCGTGCGTGGACCTTTTGACTCGAGCAAGCAATAAACCATTAGCTGATGGCTAGAAGTCCAGAATTTTTTGTTTTTGTTGTCTCTTTTGGTCTTATGGAGGTAGCATGTAAAAACGATAAGAGTGAAATGAACAATGAAAAATATTGATGCCCAAATGCGTCGTTTATTTGAGTTAAAACGAAACACATAGATTCATAAGGACTGTCTCAAAGCAGACACATTCCTGACTTACTATCTAAAAAATGTCACCGCACAAATACACCAAAGACAACGACTTATATCTTGATTTAATGGTGAGAAGTTTCCTCTTGTTCTCTCAGTTTGGCTAAAGTCTGACATGTCCAGGATGTTTGACTGCATTTTTTGCTTCGTTTCAGTATCACGATGATCAGATGTCAAGCCATCTTTGTTCTTTCAGTTAACAACAGCATTTCTGTTTGATTATTGAGTTTATAATATGCAATCGATTGTAGAGTATATGACTTAAACATGTTATTATCTCTGCTCTATGCATTTAGTTCTTTGAAGAGATGCGTCTTTATTCTACACTTAAACTGATTTGCTGTTTCTGAATCTCGAATAATTTCAGTTCGAATCTTGTACTCTACAATCATCAATTGTTATTCCAGACTTTTCCAGGCTGTTTCTGAATCTCATGTCATGCTAGGCAGAGTTTTGGGGCTAAATATGTGAAATTTCGTCCTCCTGTTTAGAAGTTGGAGATTCGAGGTATTATAATTATATTATGTATGTGATGAGCTCACTGATACTTGACTAAAAGTACAGACAATTACTTTAAACAGAAAAAAAACACCAAAAATGTGAAAAACTCTATTCATGAGGTATTGTTTTCTAATACGGAAATGAAATTTAACAACTTAATGTTTTAAAAATGATTAAAGTAGATAAAATGAAATTGAAGTGTGCAATGAAAAATGTAAATAAATAATAGTATAATAGTAAAATAAAATAAATAGTAAAATAAGATTAATTTACACTTAGTAAACTATATATGATATAATAAAATTAGTAAAATACAGCATCAGTACCTTCAGCATCCTGCAGATGGCGATATCACCTCGTTCCCCCAAGAAATTAACCGCGGTATAAATCGATTATTCACGGCTTGTCACAGACATTGTAGCGAGTAATGTAAGTCCATTAAAATGTAGTGGAGTAAAGAGTACAGATACTCTATCACAGATGTGGTCAAGTAGACAGTAAAAGTTGATTTTATTTTTGATACTCAGTACAATTACAAAATAGCAAAAAACATACTTAAGTAAAGTCCATTTACTCAAGTACTTTATACCTCTGCATAAACCTACAGATCCCAGAAAGCAGCGCTTCAGTTTGTAATCATTTGTGGCATTTACTTAAAAGCACAGTTTTACACTTCTGACTTCAATGGTCTGGATCCAGACTCTGAGCCGAGTGAAATGAACCAGTCAACCTAATGTTTCCTGGCACGTTGGTGAGAGAAATGACGAGGACGTGGAGATTCAAAGAGTAGGAGCAGGTGAAGATCAAAGGTTTAATCATCACAATACTGATGTTGAGAACATCCGCATCTGACAGGAATATCACATACATCACATACACTTATATTTTACCCTAAAAATGTCCCTCGAGGTTTTTAAAGTTGCGTTTTGACGCTCTTAGACCTTTCTCTCAAACGATTTAAATGACCGAGTCTCAGTAAGCGGAGCAGATTGCATTTAAACATCACAAAGTCAGTTTCCTGATCGGAATTCGATGTTCCTTCAGCCTCCAGAACCTCCGTCACACCAACGACTTCGTAAGTTTGGAATGTCAAGACGACTGACAGCAGCGTCACGCTCTCTCACGCTCGATTCCTCTCCTTCTCCGCCAACAGACATCGGTTTTTGTCGCGAGTCAATGTCAGTCAATTTGAAAAGTCATTATATTCATCGATCTATTTGCTTATTGCACCTTATTGGGAATGCTCTGTGACATTTTAAAGTCAAATGATTTCATTGGCCTGTCAAAGGCGGTTCAGAATGACTCGCGCAAAAAAATAAGTTAAAATAAATAAATAAATGAAAAAAAAAGAATTAAAAAAAAATGACATACGCAAGTGCTGTTATAGGTGGACTATTCATTGAAAAATAACATTTGCTTCTACGAATACGCACATATGTATTAAAACGCGTTAGCGAATGCGTAGAGCTATACCGCTATTATGTAAGCGGCGGACTTTGAATGCACAACATTGAATATAAAGTGGAAATGGTTGAAATAATTCAGTAATGTTGTTTTTTTTATATTTTTGCTCCCGTATAGCTGAGTCTATAAAAAGTCTATGAAAAAGTCTTCTGTTTGTGGACAATATCAGTTTGTGAACCAAATTGTCAGGAAAAAATGATTTTCCAAGAATCCCTCAAATAAACGGAGAAAGTGCAGAGTTTAATGTTTTCTGAAAATCATTTCCACATTTCAATGTTGATTGGTAGAATATAGTTTTTAAGTCACAAAGTCTTCCATTTTCCAACCTATTTCTCTTTGAAGAAGAAAAACCACTCTGGGTATATCTGAGTGTGGGCAACGGGTAGGAAATATGTTCTTCTGTGCAACGACAAACCAAGTAAAGTGATCTTGAGTGGCAGCGTTTGTGCTAAAAGCAGCCGAGCGACTCCGGAGGTCAGCGCTGATTCCAGCTTCTTCTGATGAGGCCTTCACAACAGTGATTGGACTGAAAATACGTTCAAATACACTCAAGCGTTCTTCTGAGAATGTCAGGAGACTGGATCCTGTCATGCTGCTGGCATCCAGAAGACTTTCCCCGAAGAACGAGGTACAGACCCATCGGAGAACTTCATGAAAGATGCTGCTAAATCTTTGTACAGAATGTTTCACTGTTTCAAATGAACCAATACAAAACAAGCAAAATAAAAGCAGAAACTAGCATTCATGCCATCATGGTTTTCTTAAACCTCTCCAGGTCTTGCTCTTGGTGGATATCATTGGGTTCGAGGTGTTCAGCTCCACATGATTACACCGCCGTCTCCACATGATGCTGAATGTAATGCATACTAATTTACAAAGAATATATGCAGCGTTAAATATCGCACCGTTTACTGGGCATTAATGCATGTAGGTGGTGATTGGCATCAGTGTGATAATAAGTGAATTGGTCCTGCAGTTTAACACCTCAAAGTGTCATTTACAGGCCAGCTGTCATCAGAAGAGAAGATATGTCATCAGAAGAGTAGAGTAGAGTCAAGTACAGTAGAGTAAAAAAAGAGTAGAGTAGAGAAGAGAAGAGAAGAGTAGAGTAGAGTAGAGTAGAGTAGAGTAGAGAAGAGTAGAGAAGAGAAGAGAAGAGAAGAGAAGAGAAGAGAAGAGTAGAGTACAGTAGAGAAGAGAAGAGTAGAGTAGAGCCTTGGGGAGCCCCATTATACAGTGTGTTACACGATTACTCATTCAACGGATCTGTTCAGATGTCCAAAGATAGTTGAAGATGCACTTCTCTACATGTTTCCTCTGCTTGAGGGGCTTGTGAATGTCTTCTCAATTCTCAATGCCACAACGCTCAAGGAAAGCCTGTGTTTAACGTGCATGTTTTGGAGTAGCGGATGACGCTTCTTCAGCGTTGGGATTTCTTTACGAAATGTGAGAAATGTCAGAAACATCGGTCTTTCAGTCTGGAGCAGAAATTGAATAATTTATCGGGTTGAACGGCAGGAAGAGTCCCGCATCATAAATAGCAACAGACTGAGAGAAAATCTACCCAAAAGATCTACTCTTCAGACGCCAGAGAAAGCGCAGAAACGTCACTTCGGTCGGATCAGAAGCTTGTTGTTTACCTGCAGCGCTGTGTGCTCGTAAGCTCCAGTGGTGGAGTGAAGATTCCTGAAGACGACTGGAGTGAGAAGCGGAGATAAATGAGAGCCGACAGCCGAGAGCCTGCACAGTGTCTTCTGACAAGTGTAAATGTACTCGGGACCAGAAGCTTTGAGAGTGGTCCAGACCATCTGCCCAGTAAACACAGCCCACGTCCCACGGATGGACAGTCCCGGACTCCCAGGAAAGCAAATCGATGGATGTCAAGTTGAATATCTTTAATCTAGATGGTCACTAGGAACTTTGCTGTAAAATGTATTGCCGTTTCTTCTGAGAAAATGAATTTCAGGAGTAAAAGGATTTTTCCTTTTCAGTAAACCACTGAAACGACGAAACCGGCCGTGCTGAGATATAAAAGCCTTTTAGTCGTGCGGCATTTGAGTGAGAGATTAATGCCTCGAAAGTCTTGCAATCAATAATTGATAGAAAGAGACGCTGTTTAAAATAGAACCACAAAAACACTGAAACAGAAGATCCACGTCTGAAGGCCGAGTCTAGAGTCGCTTCACCACAGATCCCAGCGGCTTCGTTCTAGTGAACGTGTAGAAACATCTCTGGTGGAACATGTCTACGCCTTGGAAGGAAGAAATCCAGCCGATAAGAGCTTTTGGAGATGAGTTCACCAGCAGAACTCGGAGCTTCGTTTAACTCGGCTGTCTCGTCTTTGTCTTCTTCTCTGCTCATTATTTGGTTAGTTAGTTTGTGTGTTTGAGTTAGTGAGTCTTCGGACAAGTTCTTTTTTACCCTTGGCTTTTTGGCTTCATGGAGTGTCTAATGGGATGTCAGTCTCTGTGATGTCACTCTCCTGGTCCCTTCTGAAGATCTGGTGCCACTGAGTCGCCTCACTTTTCGCCCCGCTGGAGGAAGAAACTGTCCGGAACCATCTTCACCAATGACTTTGTAATGTTAGCATGCCAGAAGAGAACTGGCACCAGAGAGTCGGGTTCTCGCTAGGTTTATCTTCTCTCACCCAGCCAGAGAGGTTTTGTTTTCCTAGCCACTGTCGTGATCTTATTCGCTCTTCTTGTCCATAGTCCGAACTTTTGAACTTTTATTTTAATGAGTGGTACTTAAAAAAGCACTATATAAATAAACTCGAACTTGACCAACTCTCTTTTTGGCGATTATAGACACTATCGCTCAAAAGCTCGGGGTCACCGAGACAATTTTGTGCTAAGATGATCAATCAAGGGTTTTACAATCATCCATTATCCTTCTGAGCGTGCGCTTTGAGACAGTTAAAACTGTGAAAAGCGCCCTACAAATACTCATATTTTTATTATTATAAAACACTGGAGAGACAGTTGCTGGAGATGTTCCTCTACACACTTATGTAGGTATTGCTCCAAAAAAACAGACATTTACAGCTAGAATAGCTGTTTACCACATTAGCAATGTAAAGAGGGTATTTCTGATGAGTGTGAAGTTATTTTCATCGACAAAACAGTGCTCGGCCATTAGCATCGAGCGTCTCTGACTTGATGCCGTCGATTAAACGATGAGTTTCCAGCCTCATGCGACGTCTCTGTGTGATTCTCTGGCTCAGGACGTCGTCACCTTGACAGATCCGTTATCGTGCTGAGAGATCACACGCCATTGGTGCTGCTGAATTAAAAGCGCCGTGTCAGGTTAACAGCAACCTTTGGTTCTCGACAGCTGTGATGTGCTCATAAGGTTCTCCCGACCTTCAGCTTGACCCGTGACTGACAGACCATCAGAACTCTCTGGACACATAATGGGATAGTTAATCAAACAAAGAATATCTCCAGCTAAAGATCTCCTGTCTGGAAGCAGACGAAGGAGGATCGTGGAAGCTCTGCCACACCTCGACTCGACAAACCTCAATTATGAACCAAACGAAGGGTCTGTGGCACAAAAGGAGGAATTTTCTCTCTCTCTCTGTCTCTCTCTGTCTGTCTGTCTCTCTCTGTCTGTCTCTCTCTCTCTCTCTCACTCTAAGAGTCCATCTCCATTAGCCACAGGCCTGAATAATGTTTCTGAAAAAAAGCCCAGGATGTTATTGGAAGATATATGGCACGCATGTCTGCCTCCGCAAACATTATTTAATGCAGAAGAGCACCGTTGTTTATAGACGACATGCGTATATCCCCATTTATTTGTGATTGCTCTTGACTTGAAATTGCAATAAAATGTAAGTCGCTTTGGATAAAAGCGTCTGCTAAATGACTGTAAAATAATAGATTATAGATATGCACCCTTCAAGTTTCTGAGCATCTAAAATGGGAAAATCAGTGCTTATATATACCAAACGTATTCATATACAATGATCCCTCGCTACTTCAAGGTTCGACTATCGCAGATTCACTGCTTCGCGGATTTTTTTTCTTTATTACGTACATTCGCCTAAATGTAATATGTCAATACTGCCAAAGTCATTGTCTAACTGTAATGATGTACCTGAAAAATTACAAATGTATGCTTCGTGTGTGTGTGTGTGTGTGTGTGTGTGTGCGCGCTTAGTCTAGAAAAACAACAACAGAGCTGGTTTGTTTTTCACTGCCTTAATTAGCACTTCTGCTAAAAAACGCAGAAGACGAACATTAGCAATTAGTGTCGCCGACGCGGAAAACAAACCACCATCTCAGAGACGTAACAAGCCGCGGCTTCAGTCAGATGACAGACTGAACGACGCTTCCGCTCATCCATCGTGCTGCCACCGTCCCAAAGGTCAATCGCTTTCAGCAAAAAGTCTCGACGTGATGAGCAATAAAGTCCGTTTGTCGGCCGCTGTAGCTGCTAATGATCCGCGGCGAGTCAGACAAGCTGATGTTAGGAGGTGAAATCTGAAGTTCCAGTCACGTGAGGAGAAACGGTCTGACGCCGCTTCCCCGTCGCTCTGAATTAAGATCAGGTTTCCATTAGGTTCAAATGTTAATGGGCAATTACGCCAGGTTCACTCATGCAGGTAATGATGCTCACAGAGCGGACCACGCCGGATCCACCCGTAGATACTGTACGGCAAAGAAGACCAGAAATAAAAGAAGGGTACAATGATCAAAGCCATGCGCCTAACATTAAGCCCCGCCCACACCCAGATACGCCTACCCATTAACGACCCAGAAGGCTGGTCATCAGCTGGTCCTGATACCCAGGTGGTACAGGTTCAGATCCCTGGTCAGGACTGTCCTCGATCAAGACTTAAGGCTGCCCACTGCTCCGGGTTTGAGTGTGCCACTTCACTGGATGGGTCACAAGTTCAAGTTCATTTGTATAGCGCTTTTCTTAGTCCGAGATCAACGCAAAGACGCTATGTGAAAAAAAAGAATTTAAAAAGAGAAATTTATATATTAAATTTATATTTTAAATTTTTATATGAGTTTTAAAAATTTTGGGGGCAAAAGAGTAGGGGTTTAAAAAAGGGAAAAAAAAAAAAAACCCTAAAAAGAAAATAAAGTAACCTGAACAATATTCCCCTTCCCCCGCTTTACTCTGACCTATAGCCTTATAGAAGTTATCGCCTCTGCCTGAAATACCTTCTCGACCTTCAAACAGATCCTCAAAGTTGTGAAGTCCTAGACAAAGTCCCCACAAGTGACCATAGGGCCCCACTTTGTGCTAAAAACTAGCATTCGGGGTCCAACTTTGTGTTAAATGCAGGAACACACACACACACACACATATATATAATATAATAAATAACAATAAATATAATATAAACACAGCAGGAATCCCGGATCTGAAGGTCAGAGTCAAATCCAGTTCACGTCGAGGGTTAATTCGTTTATTTCAGCACTTTTCACAGGCGCGGAACGTCGCGAGAAGCGGAACATGAACCATCAGCGTAAGTAAATCGTCCAACTACCAGACAGATTCTACAAGGACGACTCCTCTCAGAAGAAGAAGACGCTACTGAAGAGTGAAGCTTAGGGAAAGACGGTGACGTCCAAACTTCTTCAGCTGTCGGATTCTGACACGTCTAACACACGTGATCAGTCCGCGAGAAGGTCACGGTCATTACAGAGCGCTGCGAGGTTCACGAGACAGAAACGCTTCAGCAATTCCAGAAGTTCCTCTCGTCTGTAGCTCCATGTTCCTCCAGCTCGTGATTCTCAAGCGGAGAAGACCAAGCACAAACGACACCGAAACATCTCGGACGGTGTCAAACATCTGGACCGAAACATCTCGCATATTTAGTATTGTTCGCCGTGTATTCTGCTGTTTGTTTGTGTGACTCAACTGTAAACACTGTGTGAGTAAACGAGCGGTTTGTGCGAATAAACACCATCATGGAGTTTAGCCAATCAGTTTCCAGCATGGTAAATCCTCAAAACCTAAATTATGCAAAACTTTAACAGTGCATAACACGTTTATTTGTATTCTGTTCCCTGGGATTTAATGCAATTTAGTAAATGTTTTTTTTTAAACGAGCATATTCTGTTCTGTTTTAAGACATTATGAATGTAATAATAATATTAATAATGATAATAATATAAAAATATTATAATAATAAAATATAAATGTCTAAATGAATGTAATGTGTATATATATATATTAGTATATAGTTATTATATAATTATATAATAACTATAATAATAATTATTATTATAGTTTTTATTAGTAGTAGTAGTAAAATTCTTAACACACATTTTAATAACAATAATGATCGTTATTACTGTTGTTCATATTATCATTATTATTGTTCTTATTAGTAGTACTTCAATAACACACTTCAATAATAATATGTTTGTTTTACAATTGTTAGTTTTAATATAATTAATATTATTATTATTAAATACAATAATAACAGTAAGGTGAATATGTTCCTGATTTCTTGTCTAATTTGAACTCACACCCATTTCTTTTTTTTTAAAGGGATAAACTGTGACTTAAATGACGGGAGAAGAGAAGCACAGCAGAAGTCTGCTCACACCGTTCCTCACCACAATCACGCCACGATCTCACTTTGACAATGGAAACGCATTTTCACATCAAGTTTGACCGCTATTTCGTACGGTAGAAGCGTCGAGTAGTAACAGTAAGTTTTTCAGCTAATAGTGGGTGACGTGGGTGACGTGGAAGGCGCTCAGCTCCTCCCCCTTCTTGCACTCGGGCAGGCTGGGGTTCCCCTCCGTGTCCTCCACCGTCTTCCTGGAGGTGTAGGTGGACTTCCAGCGCAGGAGGACGATCCTGCGGAAGTACTTGACGGTGCTGTTCTTCACGCTGACGAAGCAGAAGGTGTTGATCATGCTGTTGCTCATGGCGAGGCACTCGATGATGTAGAAGGCCACCAGAGAGTTCCTCTCCCTCGAGATGAGTGTGGGGTGGAAGTCGCGCAGGATGGCGTAGCCGTAGTACGGCGCCCAGCACAGGATGTAGGCGGTGAGAATCCCGATCAGCACCATCACCGTCTTCCGGCGGCAGCGCAGGCGCTTGCGGATCTGCTCGGTCTGGAAGCCCGGGACGCTCTTGAACCACAGCTCGCGGGAGATCTGCACGTAGCACAGGGCCATGGTGAGCACCGGGCCCACGAACTCCACGGCGAAGACCAGCAGGAAGTAGGAGCGGTAGTACAGCTGCTGGTCCACCGTCCAGATCTGCGCGCAGAAGGTCTTGCTGCGGTTGGCGCCGTGCGGGACCTCGGTGGCGGAGGTGAAGTAGGCGGAGGGGATGGAGATGAGCACCGGCACCACCCACACGCCCGTGATCAGACAGTAGGCCGTCTGGTGCTTCATGCGAGGCCGCAGGGGGTGGACGATGGCCATGTACCTGCGGGACGACAGACGAGGAGTCACCATGAGCCTGAAGCGCCTGAATCTATTGGCGGAAATGCCAGGGTTATAAATAAGCTGTTACGTGATGGCGAAACAAGCGCCTAGGTAGAAAGACTTGGGTTTTAAGACTTTCAAATGAGGAGTCACTGAATCAGAATTCGACACGTGTTTTGAACCACTTTTCCATTTCTGGGACGCGGGGAGCTAAGTAACCCTTTGTCTTTTCTAGCAATTTCCATTCCACTCACTTGTTCCGCTGGTCATTTTTTTGGCCAAACGTTTTGATAATGGCAGCTTTTTTAACGCAATCAATGCAATGAGCATCACACACACCTCAGCATTGTTAAAGTGTGTGTTCTCGGCAGCAGTGAGTTTCCAGCTACAGCAGAATTCTCCGCCTGCAAACTTAATCACAGCCCAATTTATTGATAGGTGCTTCGTTTCGAAAGTGGCGAGGTCACTGCAAATGAGGCGTCTCATCTTTCAAAATCAATTTTCCACAAAGTGAAAAATGTGTCTCTTCCACAAAGCATATATTGACCTGTTTTCATAACATACAGAACAAGTTAATATAATCGTATAGAAAGGCTGCCTAGTCTAGTGCTCGGAACCGATTGCCGTACGATTACCCGGAGGAGTGTCGGGAAGCTTGGAATCTCCTAGGAGCTTCGGGTTCATCTTTTCTATGATGCCTCCTGGACCTCTGTAGACCTGATGACGCTATTTATGTGGAGAAATTGAGCCTCCTCTTTCCCCACGGAAGAGGGAAACATCTTCCGGAACCATCATTAAAATGGCGCGGAACAACCACACACTGATTTTGTAGTGTTAGAATGCCAGAGGAGACTGGCACCAGTGAGTCGGGTTCTCCCCAGGGTTTTTTTTACCTGGCCACTGTCGCACATGTGCTTGCTCACTGGTCCTGGTCATAGTCATAGTGATAATCATAGCCATTTATCTTAAAACCAACTACTCAATGAATAAAATGCAACAATCTTCTGTATTTCACATTTTCACACAAGCGCTTTGAGACAGTTGAAATTGTGAAAAGCGTCCTACAAATGCACTCGTTTCTTGTTCGGGTGGATCTACAATGGATGGAACACGGGGCTCTACTCTTACTTTTTATTTATTGGATAACCGTACGACTCTTACAGGCATTGGGTAAAACTCAACGCTGGTGTCTTTAGCGCCGACGATCTCGAATCGTGATAATCACTTTATCTGTCACAGTGTACACCACAAACGTCACGCCGTCTCCACGCCGAGAATCCTCCATGGTCAATGAAGGTCACACGGGCATCGGACCCACCTGTCGACAGCGATGGCCAGCAAGGCGTTGGTGGACACGTAGAGAGACACGGTCCTCAGGTAGTTGACGGAGGCGCACAGCACTTTCCCATGCTCCCAGGAAAGCTGCTTGACCACGTAATAATCCACCAGGAACGGGCAGCAGACCACGGCCACGAGGAAGTCGGAGATGGCCAGGTTGGCGATCAGCAGGTTGGTGAGGTTCCGGAGCTTCTTGTAGCGGGCCAGGGTGGCGATGAACAGGAAGTTGCCGAATCCGCACACCAGCATTATGCAGACCAGCACAACTCCGATCACGATGGTGGCAACGAAGTAGGCGAGTCCTTGCGTGGTGTCCGGCATCTCCTCTGCGGGGACGCCATAGTCCATGTCGTAAAAGTCTGCGTCGGGGTCGTGCAGGTCGTTCCTGAGCGCCACCACCACCTGGGTGATGTTGCCCTCCTCCATGGCAAAACGCAGGGGCGGTGATTGGTCAGCGGTGGTCCAGCCCTGCGGAAACTGATTGGGTAGGGGAAAGAGGGCAACTGAAAAAGTTGACTGGATTGTGTTTATTACAATTCGTATTGTGAATAAAGAAAGTAGACAAAAACGATGCCAGAATAACTGACGGCAAAAATGAGCTCAGAAGATCAAATAAAATACATGTTGTTTGTTTAATTGATTTTATTATAATTTATACTAAATGTTTTTTTTTTATCTTGAGTGAAATTCATCGTTATTTACGACTTCATTTAAACGAAACAGTTGCCTTCAGGCGCATCTTCACACGCGGATTAACTCGTGTGTATTTGCCCGTGTAGAGCAGACGCAGATGCTGAAGCAGACACACACGCAGACGCTTTTTTGTGAAGGCTAAATGTAAATAATCCACACTCTGACACTGATGACACTGTTTTGTTAAGTAATCTACAGCACGCAAACAATTACGATCCAGTGTCGCATTCGAAACTTAGACGTCTTGAAGAACCCAGCAAGAATCTCGATTTAAATAAAACACGACTGAAAAAAAGCTGCTGAAACCAGTCATTCGGCCGTTAACTGAAGAGCTTGTGATCATCTGAAAGGTTGACACCTCTCAGACGTTCTCGCTCTTTCTAACAAAGTGTCAACTTACCTGCGTCTTGTAGTTTAATCAAGCGTGTCATTGTCGTGCGGGAACAATCCGTGGAGAAGCGGAGGAGAGTCGCTCGAGCTCTTCATTCAGACGCCAGAGTGTGTCCACACTCCTCCTTCTACCCCCACTCTCTCTCTCTCTCTATCTCCCGCTCTCTCTGTGTCTTTCTAGCTCTCTCTCTCTGTCTCTAACTCTCTGTCTCTCTCCATCCACTTCATTCTCTCTCTCTCTCCATCCACCTCATTCTCTCTCTCTCTCTCTCTCTCTCTGTCTTTCTCTCTCTCTCTCTTTCACTTTCTCTCGCTCTCTCTTTCTCTGTCTCTCACTGTGTGTCTTTCTCTCTCGCTCTCTTTCTCTCTCTCTCTCTTTATCTCTCACTCAATGTCCCCCTTTCTCTCTCACACTCTCTTTATCCACCTCAGTCTCTCGCTATCTCTCGTTCTCTCTGTGTCTTTCTATCTTTTGCTCTCTTTCCCTCTCTCTCACTTTCTCTCGCTCTCTCTTTCTCTGTCTCTCACTCTCTCTCTTTCTCCATCCACCTCACTCTCTCTCCGTGTCTCCCACTCTCACTCCATTCTCTCTCTCTCCCTCTAACTCACTCTCTTTTTTGCTTTTTTTTCCTTCCCTCATCTGTCTCCTTTATCTCTCTCTCTCTCTCTCTCTCTCTCTTTGTGCCCCTCTTTCTTTATCTCTAACTCTGTGTCTCTCATCCATCTCATTCTCTCTCTCTAACTCTCTCTCTCTCTCTCTCTGTATCTCACTCAATGTCTCTCTTTCTGTCTCTCTCTCCCTCCCTCACATTCTATAACTCTCTCTCCCTCTCCCCTTGTCTGCCTTTCTCATTCACTATGTCTCTCTGCCTCTCTCTCCCTCACATTCTCCAACTCTCTCTCCTTCCGTCTCTCCTTCTCTGTCTCTCACTCTCTCACTGACACCCCCTCTAGCTCTTTCTCTCTCAGTCTCCGTCTCTCTCTCACTCACTGTCTTTTCCTTCATATATTTCCCTTATCCCTTTCCTGAGCAATGGAGAAGTGAACACCAGCAACACGGGCAGACACGGGTCTCCTGAGTGTTAACTGAGTTTTCTCTGGAGCTTTTGCGGGCGAAAGTGCTGTAATCAGGCCATTACGCTGCTTCCTTTCCTCCAGCGTTGTTTACACCAGCAGCTAGAGACAGTAAAGGCCAGCGCCTAGAACACGTCAGTAGACATTACTCCCACCGAGACTCAGGTCAGGCCCGCCGAGGACTTCCATCACACTGAGACGCGGAAATCCAAAAGAGTTTACCTCATGCGAGTCACCTGGTGCTGGGGATGACAGGAGCCCAGGAGAGAGCGGACAACAGCAGTGTGTGTGTGTGTGTGTGTGTGTGTGTGTGTGTGTGTGATGGATTAGGAAGGAAAACAGTTTGAATGAGACGATTTAATCCAACCCACAGCCAATTCAACCTCATTTCATTTCTAAATTACTTGATGGACAGTTTTACTGAGGCAGAGGTGTTCCACTCTGTGTGTAGTGTTCCACTCTGTGTAGAGGGGTTTTTCCTCGTTATTGAGGGTTTTTACCTGGCCACTGTAGCATATGTACTTGCTCACTGGTCTTTGTCTTGTCATAGTCTAGTGATAAACACAGCCATTTAGTTAACACCCACAACTAGACGATCAAGTGAATGAAAATCAACAATTCTCTCACTCACACGTGCGCTTTGAGACAGTTAAAACTGTGATAAGCGTCTTACAAATGCTTAGTAAGCTCTGTGTGTAGAGTTCCACTCTGTGTAGTGTTCCACTCTGTGTAGTGTTTTTCTTTGAGCGGTTCTTCTTCGTGTATTTATCTAGTCAGCGTTTGCTCCGGCTCCTCAGACGCCTGTGAGGAAGCAGAAGGGATGGTGCGCTCTCCACAGGGCATGATGGGATACGTGCGGCTTTTGTTCTCCTCGGGTAGACGGCGGCTTCCGGCACTTTCCCTCACGCTGCTATTGAAGAACACGCTTAATGTCATCACCAACGCCGATCAAAACAGCTTCACAGCATCTCCACCGGCTCATGTGTGTCCTCAGCCTTCTGAAAGGAGAAGCTTCCGCGTCCTGAAGAATGATTCTACACGAGTCCGACTCCATCGATCTCCTCGCTCCCGCAGTGATGGTCATGTGTTATGACAGAGCGGCTCGTTCTCCAGAACTTGACCAGCGAGGAACCGTGAGACTCACCTGAGGAGCCCTTCACGCAGATCAACACAGCACAACTCCATCAGAATCCACTCAACTCCATGCATTGCCATCCGAAAGATGATTTTACTGTTGGAATTCTCAGTTCTCATTGTCTTTATAATAGATGAAACAATGAAAAAAGAATTTCAAGACAAGTGGAACAAGGGCAATCCCCTACACACCACGATGTCTGCGCCGATGAACGAGGAGAAGCAACAGACTGCTCTACACTGCCAAAAACGAATTTCTGACAAGCCAAAAAAATGAACGATAAATTCAAGAAATTACACAACAAATCTCGTTTTTTTTTTTTTTTGAGAACATATATTAACTAGCTTGGAATAAAGTTGTAAATCATTCATTTGCTTGGTTCAAGAAAACAGGTCTTGTTCCAAGCCGTCTCACCGGCTTTTTTAAGTCTTTTTTACTCATTTGGTTTTTTATTTTCTTATTTTTTCCAAGTGCATTTTTTGCACTGCAATAGATAGCGCTTTAGCAGGTCGTTTGTCCCTGACTGTACAAGTTGACTGTACAAATACCTCTTAATACTTTTGTCTTAATACTGTTTTTATGATGATTAATTTTATTGGTTGCACTATTTATTTGTTTGTTATTATGGTTAATTTCTGTTATTGTGTAAAGTTTGTGCATTGTGTGCGTTTGACCAAACATCTGAACTTCTCCCTTGGGAGATTAATAAAGGTTCGTCACATCAAATCAAAACCTAAAAGACTAAGTCATTCAGACAAAACAAGGAGAGAGGATGTCCATTGCTTTTCCGATGAAAAAATCAGTCCGTGAAGAGAACACGTCGGGATATTTCACAAGTTAAAATGTACGCAGAAGTAGCATCTTCTTAAGATACAGTAATTTTGTGCTGTGATACAAGAATGTTTGTGTTGGGAAAATAAAAATCACTAAAAAAAATCACTTTTTATCTTATTTCTTGCTTATATCTTATCTTATATACATACTTATATATGTATGTTGCTTGCTCACTGGTCATAGTCATAGTCATGATCAAGTACCAACGAACAATGAATAAAATCCAACAATCTTCTATTTTTACTTCTTCACACAGGTTCTTTAAGACCGTGTTGTAACTGTGAAAATCGCTTTACAAATGCACAGAACATGAACTTATTTCGGCTAACAATTGAAGCGGCATGACAGAAGTAGCATGACAAGAAAAAAAAACATTTTATTTAAAAGAATAAAATAATGTAAAAACGTATTTGGTCCATCGCAAAAGTACACATTTTATTTCAAAAGCGCAATGGAGTGAAGGCTTGCGGAAACTATACATGCGCACAAAATGTACAGATGCTTACTGACTTACTAACTAAACTAATTCTCGAACAATAACTAATTTATCTTTTGTTTACAAAACCCAGCTCGGCTTTGTGCTTTTTTTGAAACGTATTGGTACATATGAATAGTACAAGGGATTTGTTGATCAAAGACATTTGTTGTTGTAGAACCACGCTGCAAAAATATACATTCATGACAAGCTAAAAGAAAATTGACAATAAAAATTGACAATAAATCTTGTTATTTTCTCTTACTTTGCTTATTTAAAAAAAAATAAGACTTGAATCTTCTTGCTTGGAAAAAAAAAATGCAAGTTTTGATGAGATTTTACACTAAGACGAGACATTTTTCAAAGTAGACATTTTGTTCTAACACAAAACTTCCTGGAACAAGTCAACTAAAATGTTCTTATTTAACATGATGCTTCTAAATTGAAGAAACTAGCTACTTTTTTATATTAAAGCTAATGAGAACAAGAACTGAAATGCAGAAATAAATCTACAGTGCAACAAGTATTTTTCTCAGGTTTTAAGCCGTCTTACCAAGTAAACGTTTTACTAAGTTTTCTCACCCCATTGTCAGATAATTTAATTTGTTTCGATTTTTTTTTACCTTCCTCGCGCATCTGTGTTTGTGTCAGTGCCAATATTTAGTTATTTTCCTCAGTCATTTCATTATTGCGAAATGTAGAAATGGCTTTTGCTTAAATCCTTAAATCTCGGATAAATGACTCGAGACTCTCACCTTGTTTTCGATTCCTGGAATGAAACTCTTCTTGGTTTTGCTTGGCTGAAAGATAAAGAATAGAATAGATATAGAAATCGCACGGGATGCTCCCTTAATCCTGCCAGAGTTATAATGTTGCAATTCTCAAAAAAAAAAAAAAAAAAAGACGCAAAAATATTCCTGCTCAAAGATCAACCTAACTTCCAGCAACACAACTTCCAGATATCCTATCTAGTCACCGGTTGAACATTAATATTCAACAGATCCTGAATAACCACGTTTGATGTTGGTGTGAACATGATCTAGAGTGTCATCTCCTCTAGTCAAGCATTTTACATGTTGGTGAAGTATCTGTAGTACGTTCTTCAGATTGGCCTTGTTAGTCTCCTGTCTCTCCAGTGTTTACCAACCATTGTCCCGCTATTACACCAGTTATCTGATAAAGACCGCTATTCTGACTTTACTCGAGTCCTTTGATCTCCCATTGTGCTAGAGTTCTCGTGAGCCAAGTACTGTATGGATAAACGGTTCAGGAAATTGATTGACAAATGCTGATTTATCCATCTGATTGACCATTGCGATCACACTGAACTGCAGCTGATTGTTTACTAATTCAGTGTACAGTTCTCTCGACTGTGTGTATACATCTGGATAACAAAGAGCGAAATTGCAAACAATGGAGCCAAAAGGTTGTGGCTGGGGTCAACCAATTGCCGGCTTTGCGTCGCAGGTGGCTGGAGACAGCCAATCACAGGGCGAGAACAACAGTACAGATTAGTATGATAATAGGGATTCAAATGTAGCCTTCAAACGACCCGAACGCATGTTTTTGGAGGGAACAATGCAAACCCACCAGGGTCATCAAACTCTGTGATTTGCGCAATGCAGCAGGTTTCGCTGCTTGACTTGTGTTTGCAGGGCGGCACAGGAGCCTACAAGTTCAAGTTCATTCAAGCGCTCTCAAGTTCGAGCGCTTTCTCTCCGTCCCAGACCAACTCAAAGCCAAGAGGACGTGGTGCTCAATAGTTGTAGGGAAGTGCAGAACCACGTCTCACTGGCAGAAGCTATTCTGGGTGCCACAAAAAGAGCCATTTAGTCCTCATGATTAGGCCACCGATTGTCAAGAACCCTAGTGATGTGTTCAAAGACGAAATTCTTTTCCCGTAGCCATCGAATCTCCGTAAACATGTCGGAATGGACCAGTCTCTTTAACCGCGGGAGATACGGCATCAGCGTGCGATACTACCAGACCGCAGCGGGACAAAGCTTGTTGTTGTTGTGCTCGGAAACAGCAGGACTTGCAGTTTCTCATTGTGGGGCGGAGGACCATGGAAGCGCTGCATTGTCCGCATCGCCGGCGGCACAATAGCGGAGCTCAAAAGATTGTTCAGCACAGCAAAACCCTTGGACAAAGCCGGAGCTTTACCCGGGCTTACGCAGGACCACACTGGAAGAATCCAGCGGTGACAGACCATGTAAAACCGCCGGCTTGAAAGTCCTTTTGCTATTTGTCCCTGTGGCCCGTTCGGGCAGTTTAGTCTAGCATGAGACAGCAAAGGCTGAGCAGCCTTGTTTTCACACACTAGAGGATCAGAGGTGTAAAGCCGCGAGCAGAAACCACCGAGGAGCATGTTCAAGACCAGCTACCTGCGTGAGGTGCGCAAGGAGAAGTACGAGCGCTCCGATGTCTTCGAGGAGCCCGAGAGCCCCGAGGCGGAGTCTGTGCCCATCGTGGGCCCCTGCACGGTGGCCCTGCCCGGCTGGGAGAGCCTGCAGGAGCTGAACAGCCGCTTCGCCCGCTACATCAACCGGGCCCGAGTGCTGGAGCAGCGCAACGCCGTGTTCCGCAAACAGCTGGAGACCCTGCAGCACATGGAGGAGGCTTCCGGCCTGGAAGAGACCTTCAGCGAGCAGATCGGCCTCAACCGGCAGCGCATCCGAGAGCTCCTGTCTGACCGGGCCAAGCTGGAGAGGGAGCTGAAAGATGCCGAGCGAATGCTGGACGAGTACAACAGCAGGTCAGGAACATCTTCACCCTCTTTCGGCACAAAGAACCCGTTGGTGAAAATGTCCCATGCTCGATTAGGCCGCAGGAACGTGCTTTCAAACCTACCCTACCGTTCAAAAGTTTGGGGTCACTTGGGAAATGTTTACAGATGTACAGATATAAACAACTAAACGTTGCTAACGTGGTAAATAACTATTCTAGCGGTAAATGTCTGGTTGTTGGTGCATTAATACACAAGTATAACGAGGCTGATTTCCAGCAACTGGAAACTTAGTCTGTTCTTGTTGTTAGAAACGAAGGCTATTCCATGCGAGAAATTGCCATCAAACGGAGGATTTGACCCGGTCAAATTGAACGGTCGTGTACGTTCCAGAAATCTTGCATGAATTTATTATTTTTTTTCACTTGACTACGTGAAGTTCTCTTGCGTTGAGTTTCAATGGTGCCGTTTTAAAGCTCACATCGACAATCTGATTAAGAAATTGAAATTAAAGGTCGGGTTCTTTTATCGTAACAAGTCCTGCTTCTCCCTCAAAGTGCGCAAATACCTTGTGTCAGCAACTTTTTTACCTCTGCTTGACTATGGTGATGTTCTGTACATGAATGCGTCAGATAAATGCCTAAAATCTTTAAACACAGTGTACCATAGTGCTTTGAGATTTGTCACTGGATGCAGCCGACTAACACACCACTGTGAACTTTATGCCAAAACAGAGTGGCCTTCTCTATCCATGAGAAGGTACACACATTGGATGATGTTAGTATATAGGGCTCTTATTGGTTTAGCTCCTTCCTACTTGTGCACGCTTTTGCAAAAAAATGACAGTAATTATGCATTGCGCTCAGCTGCCTCTCACCAGCTCACCGTGCCTCGTACTCGGACTGAAATGGGAAAGCGAGCATTCAGAGTTGCTGCTCCCTCTGCCTGGAACACTTTACAGTCAGACCTTGGACTTTTAGAGCCTATCCGACTTGAGTCTTTCCGCTCTTTGTTAATAACAAAGCAAAAAGAGGCCATTGGTCACTGCACGTGCTTTTAAAATTTGGTATTTTTAACACTATCACTGCATTTTTTATTCTGTAAATTGTATGAAGTGCGTCTATTTAATGTGTAAATGCTTTTATTGCAACTTAAGTACAAATGTACTAGAGTGTATGCAACTGTGTAAATCTCAATTGTGTGCTGCTGCCCTCTTGGCCAGGTCACCCTTGTAAAAGAGATCTTGATCTCAATGGGTTTTTTCACCTGGTTAAATAAAGGTTATATATATGTTATTCACATTGATTGTGCTGATTGTCTGACGGTGAGCTCAACCTTAATTGTGGTGAGAAAAAAAAAATCACAGAACAAAAACATGCAGTGTTTAAGTGCTATCAACGTGTCTGTCAGGAAGAAGTGGAGAAGTGAGCAAGTGAATATGATTGGAATTCGAAATCTCAGTGGTTAAATCCTTAATTTACTTCTTTGTCTACTCAGTGGTTAACTGTGATCCGACTTTCCCTTCATTATTAATAAACGCACACTAAAAAAACTGGTTCTAGAACACTCTACCTTCATCTTTCGCCCTCCGTCCGATGCCTTTAAATGACAGATACACGATTCTAAAGCCATCTCTGCTTCAAGTTATTAGAGTTTTAGTTCTTAAACACAGACACATAGCAAGTTATCACAAACCAGCCCGCATTTCAGAGAATTGCACAATTTGTTCTTTGGCATCAATGGTTAATAACACAAAAACATCACCCACGCAACACAACAAACCAGTCACAACGAGAAGGTCTGAGAAATATAAAGATGCAAGAACCAACGCAGCTTTGGTGACAAACATTTGCGTGATTTGACCAATCATATCTGCGTCCAGATATAATATGGTACACCGTGTAATGCTTTTAAAAGACTCGACACTGAGCCTTTTATGATATGCAGCTTCAGTAAACCAGGGGGCCAGTCACTGCTTGAGAAGTTTGTTGTGCCCGGTCCGTGTCCCTCCCCCTAGTCTGACCCGCCCTTATTCTGACCCACCCCTATTTTGACCGACCCCCAGTCTGACCCGCTACTATTCTGATATACCCCTATTCTGACCCGCCTTACGCATTTAAAGTTGCCTATTTTCAGAACTCACCGAGTCTTTTTGTCGTTCGATAGCTTCCGTTCAATGTTGTTGTGATGATGGTGATATTGAAAGTGCGGGCAAGTGACCCGTGTCTGATTGGCTGCCCAGGGTGTCAATCATTCGGCATAATCCCAACCCGCATCATACTAGAAGCTAAGGCTGACTCTGGACACGCCCCCCATTTTAACAACGTTTTAAAATAATTGTAAAGTGAAGTTTTTCCTATTGTATACACTCGTTTC
This sequence comes from Paedocypris micromegethes, assembly GCA_028031935.1. NCBI lineage: Eukaryota > Metazoa > Chordata > Actinopteri > Cypriniformes > Paedocypris > Paedocypris micromegethes. Next base: position 96,546 of record QKNR01013287.1, on the reverse strand, counting down.
ACAAACCGTTTTTCAAAAAAGTGTGTGTTTGGGTTGCAAGCACGTGGTTGCAAGAGGTAAAAAACATTTTTACAGACGTTTTTGTAGAACGTTTTACAAAGTTATGGGTTAGGGTTAGGATTAGGGTATATAATTTATAAAAAGTTTATTCATTTTAAGGTGGCTTGTTTTTCTCATCTGCAAATTATGTCTGCAAATATACCATTATATATAGATTATTATATAGAACCATTATAAATCCGTCCCACACTTCCCGGTCAAGCTGCTATCAATCACATTCTCACCAGCCAATCAGAGTTAGGACCTCCCCCATATGAAGCTTGTGCCAGAAGTCCAAACTGAGAAAAAAAAAGAAGCGATTGAAAAAATCTGCAGCGAAAAAACCCATTTTAAACGAAAACATGAAGATTGCAAGCGAAAAATAAAACAAAACAATCGTAATTGCGAAGCATTTTTGCTCGTTTCTTAGAAATGTACATATTTTTGGCACTTATCGGATTACATTCAAATGATGCTAAGGGTTCGGTTGCGACGGAAAGGAGAGCGTGACGACCTTCTGACCTGAGACTTCTCTTTCTTCTCCACAGATACAGAAACGAACGTGAATATCAGGAGCAGCTGAGATGTTCCCTGGAGCAGCTCAACAAGGTACTCAGCATGATCCGACCTGCACCCTCACACGCCCACCACGCCCTTCAGGCCGCAGAGACTCGAACCTAAGCGCTGTAAAACATGCTAGTTCTAGTGACGTCAAACACTAGCGCCACCATGTGTTGGAAGCGTGTCAGGTTTGTTCAATAATTAAACATAATAACAACAATAATCCAAACCTAGTGTCTGTAGGTAAAAATAGCCCCAATAAAAGGTTTTCATTTGGTCGTAATTACCTTCCGACATCAGCAATTATTTTTAAGAAAAGAGTAGTCGTTCGAGTGGATGTTCTCTCAGGAAGTGCAAACACAAGAGCACATCCATTAATACCAGAGTGGTCCGGCAGCAGGTAATGGCCGTCATTAGCAGGTCGTCTTCTGCGGCGCTTCATGGTCCGTTTGCGTTGTGCGCAGGAGGCGGACACGGTGCTTCTGAAGAACCTGGAGTTCCAGATCCAGCTCCAGTTCCTGCAGGATGATGCCAATGCCACCAAGGAGAGGCACAAAAAGGTAGAAGACAGTCTTCTGACAATCTGCCCATGTCAGACCAAGGTCAACCAGGGGAAGAAGCGTTCAGGCGCCGCCATTCAGAACAAACCCGGAGATCAGCTCCGTCCCAACGGTCTGGAAGCCTCGTGATGAGTTCCGTCAGTAATCTGATACGGTTCGTCAGATTTTGAGCGACTAATGAAGGCGGAGTCACGTGCTCGTGCATCTATTGGTCACCGAGGTGCAGAAATGTTCACTCCTCCGCAAAAACGCAACCCCCCCAATTTTAGACGCTCACAGATTTGGGGGGTGCTCATGTGCGCATATTTCATATACGTAGGTAAATATAAACATGACAATGTTGTTATGACACTTAGTAGTGGCTAAAGAAAGTGTTTGAAATATAAATAAATCACATACAAAAATTAATATTGGAACAGACAGATGACAAACCAAATAGCAGGCTCGGGTAGATACGACCATAGTCCATAATCAGGCGAAAGGGTCGGAGCCGAAAGAGAACAGTTAAAAACGAAGAACGCAGGCAAGGAGTCAAAACCAGGGAACAAACACAATCAAAACGCTCGGTCTGCTGCACAGGGCAACACAATACTTTGCTAAAGACCTTGGCTGATCATTAGATTTTTTGTCAAGTAAAACAACATCGAAGTGATACAATTCACAAGTTGGGTTTGCTAAACGAAGCAGGGAAAATTTTATTTTAAGGGAAGGGTTTAGCAAGGAATGTTCTTTCTTTCTTTTTAATTTTGTGCCTGTAAATTCAAGGGGGTGCTTATACTAGCGTACATACGGTATTTAAAGATAAAAAGGGTCATTTTATGCTAAAATGCTCCTTCGGCAGCCTGCCTTACCCTGATCACATCCGACAAAACGTCTCACGATAGTGTGGCCGAGGGTCCTGGAAGTGAATCCCACCACAGGGTTTAGGCACGGGAGGAGTAATGGATGCTGACCCTGCCTCCCGCTGACCCCGCCTCCCATCTCGTCTGTTTGCCGCAGAACCTCGCCGAGATCCAGACGTACCTCAACATCCTGCAGCAGATCAACCAGACCATTCCGCTGATGGCCAGCATGTCCGTCTCGGAGGTGGGTTCCTCTCGACCAGACCTCGCAGAACACGCCTAAACACACGACGCACCTTCGACAAACGCTCCAGACACACACACAATTAAAGTGAACGGACCGCAAACGTCACTTGGTCGTGAATTGACAACAATCACTTGTCCAGCTTTTCGTCAAGGTCAGAGGTGATGGATGTTAGACAAATGAACACTCTTCGTCTTCGAAAGCTCCTTTCCAGAAGTCGTTATCAGCCTTCCACAGTCGCTTTTTACACACATTTTACATTTTCTTTTTGTGGCCATATTACATTCCGCGATTGTTTGAGCACTGAGTCAGAAGCGGAGTGTCTGACCAACCGATGCTTACTTTACTCACAAGTCTGTGTTTGGACGTCTGTAACTCTCTCTCTATCTCTCTCTCTCTCTTTATCTCTCTCTCACACTTTTTATTACACCTCTTCTCTTTCCGCTCTCCCTCTGTGTTTCTCTTTCTCTGTTGGAATTTTAATCTCTTGCTCTGCCTTTGCTTCTCTGCACTTCTTTCACCCTCCTTGTTTTTATTTCTTTCTCTCTCCTCTCTCTCTCTTTCTCTATTTCTTTCTCTCTCTTTTTGCCACATCTGTTCTTTTTCTTCTTTCCAACTCTCTCTCTCTTTATCTTTTTCTGTCTGTCTGTCTCTGTCTCTCTCTCTCTCACTTTTAATTACATCTCTTCTCTTTCCTCCCTCCCTCCCTCCCTCGATGTTTCTCATTATATCTGTTGTTCTTTTAATCTCTTGCTCTGCCTTTGCTTCTCTGCACTTTTTTCACTCTCCTTGTTTCTGTTTCTACCCCCCTTTCTCGTTTTCTCTGTTTCTCCCTTGCCCTCTCTCTATTTACCACACCTCTTCTTTTTCTTTTCTCCTATCATCACCGGTTTTGTTTCTCTCCCTCTTTTTTTGCCATACCTCTTCTTTTTCGTTTCTGACTTTCTCTCTCTTACTTGCGCTGTTTCTCTCTCTCTCTCTCTCTCTCTCTCTCTCTCTCTCTCTCTCTCTCTCTCTCGCTTACCTACTGTCTCTCTCTCTCGCTCTCTCCCTCCCTCTGCAGGAACAGGAGCGTCTGATTGCCCAGAGGCGAGTGCCCGCTCTGAGGGTTCAGCTGGAGGAGTACAAGAGCGCCATCTGCCAGCTGAAGGCTCAAAAGCAGCGGCTGCAGACCGAGGTGAGTCTCCACACGCACGGGAGAAGCTGGTCTGGAGAAGGTTCAAACCACAAACAACCTGCGTTTAGTCAGTGTTACTGAGTGAAGTTTGGCTGAATCTTCTAGACCTCGGGGCTGGAACAGACCATCAAGAGCACGCAAGAGAGCTACGACGATGAGATCCAGACCTACAACGAGCAGATCGAGACCCTCAGGAAGGAGATCGAGGAGTCTGAGAGATCCCTGGAGAAATACACCAACGAGTGTCGTCAGCTCGCCATGTACCAGAGCTCGCTGGAGAACGAGCTGGACCGCTACAAGAGGATCATCGAGAACGAGGACAACCGGTGAGAGCGCCACCAAGCCTCTGACTTTCCTCAGCTTCATCTATCCGAAACAAAAACCAAGTTCGGCTTGATCTCTCCTTATCAATAACTCAATATATCAATCTGTCAAAATTTGAAAATTGTTGGAGCATCAGAACAAGTCGAAATAGTCAATTTATTATACAACCGATCAGTTTCTTTAAGACACAAGCAACAAGTTGAAGTGTTTGTGCAACAAGTTGAGTGTGAATATCTAAAGTTAGCCTAGCTATAATACTAAAGTTTGCCTAACTACAATACTAAAGGTAGCCTAGCTATTACACTAAAGTTAGTCTAGGTATAATACTAAAGTTAGTCTAGCTTTTATACTAAAGGTAGCCTAGCTATAATACTAACGTTAGCCTAGTTATAATAATAAAGATAGCCTAGCTAACGTTAGCCTAGTTATAATAATAAAGATAGCCAAGCTATAATACTAACGTTAGCCTAGCTATTATAACCTACTATATCTAATCAGACTGTTAATTATAATAGGGATTCTAGTCCTTATATCTTTTCTTTTTATTTTCCTAATTGTCTCGTAAAATGTGCTTATGAATTGTGATTTGAAAAGATCAGACTCATCAGAAGATAAGCAGAGGTCATGCAGGTCATAGATTGATCATGTATAGGTCATATCTGTGGCTGGACTGTAGGTGTTTTCTCTGGATAAAACGGTCAGTGCTGTTGAAGGGACCGTGACATCTGCGGCCACAAGGTTGCAGTGTTACTGCACTGACAGGTCTCTCTCTCTCTCTCTCTCTTTCTCTCTCTCTCCCTAACAAGTTATCTGTTAAAACGGTGACTCTCTCTCGCTTTCACAGACTGAATTCAGCCATCATCGGGACTCCCATTACTCTGTTCTCCACCAGCTTTAAATACACCCACAGCCCCAGCATGACCAGGCAAAGCAAAGGTGAGCACCCGGGGGGAGGAGTTATGTAACATGGCTGCATCATTCTCACAGTCGTCACATTCGACCAATCAGAAACGAGGGCCCACACCCACTCAGCTGTCAGTCATGGATGTGGAGACAGAATTCAGCCGTCGCTATAAATAACTGATGCCAATCACCATCCTGTCTGAGCTTGTGATCTGGTCGTGTAAAGTTCTGTCGGACCCACAAACGCAAGATTATAGTTCACTGACTGTTCTGGTGATTTTTCGTGTCAACATCACAAACACCTCCATTTTAAATACCGTATTTACTCGCTTATAAGTCGATCCGCTGTTCTATTTTGGTAGACCGTGCGGATAAGTCGACCCCCCCCCCCACTTTCAGCCCGAAATGTTAAGGAAAAATCCTCGACTTATAGTCGAGTACATACGGTATCTGCTACAATGCTATTAGCTGCTAGCGCTAAGGGTTGAGACTGACCACAATATTAAAGTAAAGGGAGTGAGATTGTCAATAAGGCGAACCCTATCAAAATTGTGCTCTGCTTTTAACCCGGAGCAGTGGGCAGCCTAATGGGGGGCATTTGGGGTTCAGTGTACTGCCCAATAGTTGCAGAACCAGCCGTAGGGGGATTCGAACCTACAACTTCTCGGACACGAGTCCAAGTCCCCCACCTCTGGACCACAACTCCCCAAATTTTCAGAACTAATCCAGGAAACATGCCATTTCTTGAATCCAACTTCAACAATATCTCGTGTTGTATTTTTAGATATCACTCAAGCAATCCAGGACATCACCAGCGTGAAGCCCCGGCAGAAGAACATAAGCAAGAAAGTGTTCAAAAAGAAGGAGATCACCTCCAAAGGTGTGCTGGACGTGGGCCTGGAGGACAAGGGGTCCGAGGAGTTTGAGGAGGAAGAGAGGGGTCGCGGTGTGACTGTGGAGCAGGCGGGAAGACCCGACGAGCACGGACACCGTGAGGACGTCCCCGACGGCGCTCAAATCAGCAAGGCCTTCGACACCCTCTGCAACATCATCCGTGACCGCATGAGGCGAGTCAGGAGACCCGAGCCCATTGCGGACTTCTTCACCAAAGGAAGGTATGTCCTGGTGACCGGCGACTCCAGCTTCCTGGATCCCTGCTTCTTCTCCACCACCCCGTCAGCCAGTCACGTCTTTGTGACTATCCGCGATGGCATGATGCCTTATGATCCCTACTGGAATGGGAGAGTTTCACCCCCCCCCGGCCCACCACCAGGACCATCGCCCCTTAACCCAACCCCTCCACCAGATGTGGGGCCCGGGAAGGGAAAAGACAACGGCAAGCACGGCGGAGAAGGTAAGAAAGGAACCTCAAAAAACGGAGAGCCGAGTACAACGGTGAAGGAACCAGAACCGAGCCCCAGTCCACCTCCGGGTCCTCATGACAACCCATCCCCCAGCCCTCCTCCTCATCCCAGGCAGCCCTCTCCACAGCGGGGAAGAACCCCAGAAGATCCGGGCAGATTTAGAGGTCCTCCACCGATGCCTTCATTCAGTTCCATCCCACCAGACTCCATGAGTTATGAAAAGGTTGAAGTCGTGGAGTCAGTGGAGAAGCTCTCCCCTGACAAAAAAGTCAAGGGCTATGAAGAGACCACTACTGTTGTGGAGACCATGATTGAGAAGACCAGCAGGAAGAAACATTCCGAGTGATCATCCTGAATATCCCCTCAAACGTTCCTCGCGTTTCCATTCTCCTTCATGCCATTGATGAGATTCCTAGGTCTGCTGTGAACTTCCTCCCGAAGCCTTTGGTCTTTACTGTCTGAAAACTCGGGAACCCCAAAAATGCCAAATATTCCATTTTCTGCAATCTTTTCTGCCCAAAGAGTAAAACAGAGGAAGGTGTGTGCCAACTCCAAGCCGATCATCATCCTAAGTCTTCAAGTGATCCAAACACAGAACACTTAATCCCAACACTGCCAAATGTCTGACTACTAGAACACTATCGTTTAACACGGAGCTCATGAACATTAGAACCAGCGACACCTTCATTAACTCTTGCCTTACATGTCAAAGCCCTAATGGCTCCTCTTCTGCTATCAGTTTTATTTGCTATTGTTCCTGGAGATGCCAGCATTGCCCACAGTATTGATGTGTATTAGCTGCAACGCAAATAAAGATCATGACGTTACAAATTGTTTGTCTTCATTTTTCATTGTCAGCAGTTTTCATGGGGACGTATGAATAAATATCTAAATCAAATAAATATCTAAATCAATCTCCGATTATACTTGAGATATACTAACTCTTACAGTAAATAAACATTGAAAGTTTCTAAAAAAATAAATGTTCCCTAAAGCAACTCCGACATCTTCATAGCTGCATCCATGTTGGCACGTCGCGTTTGATGCTGGTAAAATTGTGTTTATTACGTGAAACCGCACACGTGACAGATGCAATAACTTACCGTGCACATCGCTAGAAGATCGATAAAATACCAGAGCTTGCATGGTAAGTATCCCACACGACTTGTTCCTATTATATAGGAAGGTTTTATCCTCTGGCTTGCCGAGAGTCTCAACATCAGACTAAAACATGATTCCATATAGGAATTAATGAATCCACATAAAATGTAATAAATTCATCATTACTATCACTAGGTTGCATCCCAAAAGTGTTGGTGGAAACGCTGAGGAATTAATTGGAAAGAGAACTATTTCTACGGTTATCTAAACAAATTCTAAAAAAATGATCTTTTAAATGTTTGTTCTGATTTAGACTACAGTGTTTCTAAAAGTCGTAGTGTGTTTTAACAGCTTTTAATAGCTGAAACGTTTCTTTCTTCAACAGTGTGAGTGATTAGATGGTTAAAACTACTCAAAAAATGTCAGAATCTTGGGTTCAAACAAAGACGATCACTTCAATTATAAACAATACACTTTCATCAACACTAACAATGAAGAATTCTAATGTCATCGTTCATAATGACTTTGGAAAGCCATAATAATTGAATACCGATGCTGATGGGGGATGGTGGGTGGGGCGGAGGAAATGGCAAGTGGGCGTGACCAGACAGAGTGATGAACCGGTTTGTAACCTCACACAGGAGTGTGTGTGTCAGAGAGAGTCAGAGAGAGACGAGTGTGAGAACACACACACGTGTGTACTTTAAATGAATGGTTTGGATCTGGATAGTTGAGAATGAGTTTACTCTGGTGCTAAGAATGCAATACGATCGTACAATTATCTCTGATTTTAAGCCGTGGCAGTGGTAGGATGTGCAACCCTACCCACTGCTCCGGGTTTGTGTGTGTCACTTCACTGCATGGTTAAATACAGAAAACAATTAGCGGTTTCCTGTTAAATTGTGCATACAATTCAAAAATGGTTGTCATCATTTATTAAGCTTAATTGTTTTTAAGGTCTTTCACACTTGCTGCCCAGGTCGGCTATTAATACCGAGAACTTTACATGAGATCTGTGTGAATTCCACATGGGTTCTCATGGGTTTCCTCGATGTCTCCAATTTGCGTCATCCTGAGATCAAGACTTTTCTGAAGATTAGAGTTTCTGTTTTTACGCGTGCATGCACTCGTTTATGACGCCAGCTCCTCGTGACCCTGAAATGGATAAAGAGATATGGAAAAAAGGAGCGTTTTGTAGTTGTGTCGGTGCATCAAATCACTGTCTTCATCACTCGAGTGCTTTAACAAACAGCTAAATAGATTTATTATGTATAGAGAGAAAGCTTCAGTTCACACAATTTCATCTGCTCACAAAATGAAAAAGTGAATCTCCTCGCAAAAATAAACGGGATTAGTCTTACAGAAAGAATGCCACTCTCTAGTGTGGCGAAATATGTTCAGGGAGAATCACACAGAAGGTGAAGAGTGTCGTCACGGTTCAGCTCACACACACACACACACACACACACACACACTCGGGACACACACTAGCTTTTGGAAACCGACGTCCTGCGAACGCACAAAGACCGTAACGACGAAAACAAACGCGTCCAAGAAGTGGTGTGGTTGGATTTCCAGGGAAGCGAGTCCGATGAAAGATTCGCTGTCAATTGTTCGAAATGAAGCATGGCGATATACGATTCACACGTGTGGTGTAAGTGACTTCAGATACGTTTCCGGACACGTTAGAAGGATATACTCGGCTATATTGGACTTACATGAGACGAGCGACAAATAACCACAGGAGAAGGAGTAAAGCAGAGTGTGTGAGAGGTTAGTGTAAAGCGAGGGCACACGTCATGCACTAGTTACTTTTACTCAAGATGCTCTTTAAGCTCCTCCCCACAGCTTCGTCCAGCTCCTCCTCCAGCTCCTGTTTCTTGGACATGGCCAGTTTGGACTGGTAGTCCCGCACCACTTGGTCTATGTAGGGGGCGCTTTGCGTTCCGTGCAGCATGAGGGTCCACTCCTTCAACACGCCGCTCTGGGGGGCGTCGCCCTGGAACCCCACCTCCAGCAGCCAGGTTCCCCGGGGGTCCTCGCCCCACGTGTGGGTGGTCATGAAAGGCCATTTGTCGAAGCCCACCTTGGCGTCGTCGTCCCGGGGGCGGCGGCTCAGCAGGATGGACTTGGTGCCCATGGGAGACGTCATGTTGATGTTGAGGTCTCCGCGTCGGGTGGCGTTGACGGTGATGACCGCCTGGACGTGCTCCAGATAGCGGACAAAGTTGTCCTTGCCCTGGCAGGCGTCCGCCGCGATGCTCAGCGTTAGTTTGCCGCCCGACTGGATTTTGCTGCAAAACACAGGGAGGTTGTGACACTTTGTCAGGCTACTGCGACGAAAATGAACGTATAGACGGTGATACGGTGTGTCAGGACCCCAAATAAAATCTTGTTGCCTTCTAAAGTCAACGTGTCCACTAGGGGCAGATTCTAAATAGTCCTCTACATTTAACCGTTCAGTGAAGTTACTCCTAACAAATTACTACAATGTTACTACAAACCCGGAGCAGTGGGCAGCTTAATGGGTGGAGTCGGCATGTGGGGGTTCCTGTCTTGCTCAAGGACACCAGACCCGGATTAGAACCTGCAACGATTGGGTGGCTGATCCAACTCCTGACCTTGGATATTGAAGAATTGCAATTTTTGTTTTCGCATTGTTATTTTGTATGAATTGTATAAATTTGTATAAATTTCTAATAAACGAAGGAAAGTGCTTTACATTAACGTTATGTTTTTTTATTTTTATTTTTTTCTCGCCAGCCAATCAGAATGAAACTGGCCACATGAAACTCAAAACAGAAAAAAAAAAAAAAAAAAACGACGAACGAAAAATCCGAAGCGAACAAAAAAAGTTTCAAACAAAATGTGAAGATTCCAAGCAAAAAGCAAAAAAAAAAAAAAACAAACGTAATTGCGAGCGAAAAATAAAATACCAAACGGAAATGTTTATTAGAAATGTACGTTTGATATTTTTGGCACTAATATGATTCCATAGAAAGGCAGCTCACTAAAGTCGCTCTTCAGATCGAATGCAGAAGATGGCAGTTTGAACTTGTATACTACACTTAAAAAAAAAAAAAACGAATACAAATACAAATTGTTACAAATTGAAAAATACAAATATCATGAAATGGAAATTCTGTTACGGTTAGGGGACTTTTAAGAGCAGAGTGGGAGATATATCCAGATGGATGGATAGAACAAGAAACAAGAAAGGATGTTTGTACGGCTTCATTCTCCTGGAACCAGGGAGAGAGAGTGAGAGAGACAGATAGAGAAAGAGAGAGAGAGAGAGGGAGAGAGAGACAGAAAGAGAGAAAGAGAGAGAGAGAGACAGATAGAGAGAGAGACAGATAGAGAAAGAGAGAGAGAGTGAGAGAGAGATAGAGAGAGAGCAAGAAAGAGAGAGAGACAGAGAGAGAGAAAGAGAGAAGAGAGAAAGAGAAGAGGCAGCGTTGAGACGCTCGGCCGCATTTCAATCAGATCATGAATCACCGGAAGATTCCGTCTGGGCTCGTCGTTTAGATCAGCAAATCCATTCCCGGTGACATTTACAGCTCAGTGACAACAATTCATAAGACGATACCAGTTTGACGGCAGTAAATGCGCTTTCCTCCAACGATAGGGCAATGTTGAATACACAATCATGGAGATCTCTCTCTCTTTCTCTCTCCCTTTACTTTTTCACTCTCTCTCACTTTACTCTCTCTCTTTCTCTGTCTGTCTGTCTCTCTCTCATTCTCTGTCTCTCTCTCTCACTGTCTGTCTGTCTCTCTCTCTCTCTGTCTCCCCCCCCCCTCTCTCTCCCTCTCTCC